>CM051257.1:60652254-60779754 GCA_027921565.1 Artemia sinica | reverse complement strand
GAGCCCTTTTTGAAATTTCTATAAACAACTTTCTATATAAACTTTATATGCCCCCAGGCCATAGCTTACAACCCTTGCACTGAGGGCTCTGAGGGGGTTATCACCCTAAAAGACCTATTTCAAGAACATTCAACTACGTTTAAACAAGATTGATATCTCAAAATATTGATTGGATGCGTTTGGGAAAATGGTGGGCGTGAGAGGGGCGTTAGTCGCTCTCTAATAATTTTCAACTATTAAAAAAGGGACTAGCCCTTTCAATTTCCGATTGAATGAGCCATTTTCAAGTTTCTACGCTTTAAATAAAAACCTTATACGCCCCAGGCATAACTTACAACCCTTGCCCTGAGGGCTGTGAGGGGAGGGGTTGTCATCCTTAAAGACCTAATTTTCAAAACTTTCAACTACGTTGAAAAAATGGCTATCTAAAATATTGATGGATGTGTTTGGAGAAAAGATGGGCGTGCGAGGGGGGTTAGTTGTCTTCAAATCACTTTCGACTATTAAAAAGGGCACTAGCCCTTTGAATTTCCAATCGAATGAGCCCGTTTTTCAAGTTTCTACGACAAAGATTTCAATAAAAACCTTATATGTCCCCAGGGCATAACTTATAACCCTTGCCCTGAAGACTGTGGGGGGAGTGGCCTGCTCAAAGGTATAATTTCCTGAACTTTGAACTGCATGGAACAAAACGGCTATCTCAAAATATTTATTGGATGTGTTTGGAAAATGGTGGGCGTGAGAGGGGCGTTAGTCGCTCTCCAATCACTTTCGACTATTAAAAATGGCACTAACCTTTAAATTTTCAATCGGTGAGCCCCTTTTGAAGTTTTTACGACAACACCTTCTATAAAAACCTTATATGACCCCAGGGCATAACTTAAGACCCTTGCCCCGAGGGTTGTGGGGGAGTGTCCTCCTCAGAAACATATTTTCTATCTGGAAATCAACTACGCTGAACAAAATTGCTATCTCAAAATTTTATTGGATGTGTTTGGGAGAATGATGGGCGAGCGGGGGGGGGCTAGTTGTCCTCCAATCACTTTCGACTATTAAAAAGGGCACTAGCCCTTTGAATTTCCAATCGAATGAGCGTTTTTGAAGTTTTCTAACGACAACACCTTCTATGAAAACCTTATATGCCCCCAGGGCATAACTGAAAACAATGCCCTGAGGGTTGTGGGGGAGTGTCCTCCTCAGAAACATATTTTCTATCTGGAAATCAACTACGCTGAACAAAATTGCTATCTCAAACTTTTGATTGGATGTGTTTGGGGGAATGATGGGCGTAGGGGGGGGAGGCTAGTTGCCCTCCAATCACTTTCGACTATTAAAAAGGGTACTAACCCTTCTAATTTCCAATCGAATGAGCCTGTTTTGAAGTTTCTACGACAAAGCCTTCTATAAAACCCTTATACGCCCCCAGGGCATAACTTAAAACCCTTGCCCTGAGGGTTGTGGGGGAGTGTCCTCCTCAAAAATATATTTTCTATTTGGAAATCAACTACGCTGAAAAAACTGGCTATCTCAAAATTTTGATTGGATGTGTTTGGGGGAATGATGGGCGTAGGGGGGGGATAGTTGTCCTTCAATCACTTTCGACTATTAAAAAGGGCACTAGAAATCTCAATTTCCAATCGAATGAGCCCCTTTTGAAGTTTCTACGACGATCCCTTCCATATGAAGTGCCCTGCTCTAAAGGAAAAATAATAAATAGTACATTGTGCTAACAGTGTCTAGTAGTGTCAAGGGTTAATTTAAAGCTGAAATATCGAAGGGTAACTACCTCCCGAGAAGTTATGATGTTGGTAGATTCCAGGATGAGAATTTGAGAGAAAACTTTCCAGGAACAGCTGAATACTAAACTTGAGAGCTTAAAATTTGATAATGTGGAAGATGGTTGGAATAATTTTAGAAAAATAATTTGTGAAGTTGCGGAAGGTGTATTAGGGAAGAAAGTTAGAACTGCAGCTAAGAATATTAGTGAAAAAGCTTTATGTTTAATAGAAAGGAGAAAGGGCTTGTACAAGAATTATCTGAGTGATAGATCGTAGTAAAACAAAAGAAATGTAAAGAAAGTGGAGAAAGCATTAAAATATGAACTAAGGAGGTGTGAAGTGGAGGCCATGGATAAAATTGCCGAGGATCTGGAAGATGCAGCTAGACGGCATAATAGTAAAATATTGTTACTGGCACGTTAACAAATTGAGAGGGAGTAGTCAATCCGGACTTGTCCCAGTTAAAGATAGGAATGGGGTCGCAATTAGCGATAAGGAAAAAACTAAAGAGAGATGGGCCGAACATTTTGAGAACTTGCTTAACCGAGATAGAGTTGCAGGAAAAAATATAGAGGAAAATGAAAAAGTTTGTGATACCTTGGATGTGAAGGAAGATTTGTTTTGTGAGGAGGAATTAGCAACAGTACTAAAGGATTAAAGAATAATAAGGCTCCAGGTGCTGATAGGGTGGTAAATGAGTTTCTTAAATAGGATGGCTCTGAGGTTAGAAATAAGTTAGTGAAGATTATGAATATGATTTTTGAAGAAGGGGAAGTACCTAACGATTTTAGGAAAACCTTAATTAAGCCACTTTATAAGAAAGGTAATAAAAGTGAGTGTGGTAATTATCGAGGCATTAGTCTGGTCTCTGTAGGTAGCAAATTACTTAGTAGTAATATGATACTTTTTAGACTGAGATGCCGTAGACAAAGTTTTAAGAGAAGAGCAGTGCGGTTTTAGAAAAGGTAGAGGATGTGTCGACCAAATTTTCACTCTTAGGCTAATAATTGAGAAGTGCCTGAGTTTTCAAACACCTTTGGTCCTCAGTTTGATAGATTATGAGCAAGCGTTCGACTCTGTTGATAGAAGAGCTTTAGTAAAGGTTTTATCCTTGTATGGTATACCAGACAAATACATTAAAGTGATTAGTGCTATTTACGAGAATAAGACTGCTGCGGTTAAGGTAGGAAATGAGGTTAGCAGCTGGTTTTGTATTGAATCAGGAGTTAAGCATGGTTGTGTTCTATCCCCCTTTATATGGATTATTTTGATGGACTTTGTTTTAAGGAGCACAGGAAAGGCAATGGGAGACCACGGAATCAAATGGGGAGGAAAAAGTCTCCTGGACTTGGATTATGCTGATGATTTAAGCATCCTAGATGAAAGTGTGAGCAAAATGAATGAAGTTTTAGAGGTTTCGCGAGTTCAGGGTGCTAGAATTGGTTTGAAAATTAATGTTAGGAAGACTAAGTCACTAAGGCTAGGAATAAGTGAAGATGAAAAGGTGACGTTGGGTAATGAAAAGATTGATCAGATGGGCAGCTTCGCTTATCTTGGTAGTATTATTAGTAAAGATGGTGGGAGCAGTGAAGATGTTAAAAATAGAATAGCCAAGGCTCAGGGGGTTTTTTCACAGTTAAAAAAATTCTGGAAGAATAGGAAGATAAGTCTGCAAACCAAGATTAGAATATTAGAAGCTACAGTGATGACAGTGGTCAAACATGGCTCTGAAGCATGGACGCTCCGAAAAGCGGATGAAGATTTGCTAGATGTTTTCCAGAGAAATTGCTTAAGGATTGTTCTGGGTACCCGGCTGACTGACCGTATTTCCAACAATAGGCTATACGAAAATGTGGTTCAATACCACTCTCTAGGGCTATAATGAAAGAACGGTTGAGGTGGTTAGGGCACGTTGTGCGGATGAAGGATGACAGATTGCCGAAGATTGTTCTTTTCGGCCAACAATCTAGGGCTAAACGGAAAGCAGGTCGTCCCGTCTGGGGTGGGAGGACGTCATAAAGAAAGATTTAAAGGAAATGGGAACTTCGTGGGCGGGTGTAAAAAGGGAGGCTTTGAATAGATTGGGATGAGGGAGGAGCGTGCGTAGCTGTGTTGGCCTCAGGTGGCTTGGTGCTGCGGTGAGTTGTTAGTAGTAGTAGTAGTAGTAGTAGTTGTGCTAACATCGTTCTTATATGTCCTCAGGGGATAACTTAAAACCCTTGCCCCGAGGGTTGTGGGGGAGTGTCCTCCTCAAAAATATATTTTCTATCTGGAAATCAACTACGCTGAACAAAATGGCTATCTAAGAATTTTGATTGGATGTGTTTGGGGGATTGATGGGCGTTGGGGGGGGGGTAGTTGCCCTCCAATCACTTTCGAATATTAAAAAGGGCACTAGCCACTCCAATTTCCAATCGATTGAGCCCTTTTCGAAGTTTCTACGACAACTCCTTCGATACGAAGTGCCCGGGTATGGAAAAAAAAAACATTGTGCTCACATCGTTCTTGACTTAGGCAGCGCTAGCGCGCTGCCTATGATGATTCCGATTGAAATTTTTGACATGGCCATCTTGTTCAAAATAGTACAAAGATCAGATGAACATTATTGCAGGGTCAAAACAGCCCTCTGAGGCCTGGGGGACAAGTGTTGTTAGTTATTGCCCAGGGGGAATATGAGGTTTCTATGGAAGGGGTGGTCGTATAAAACTTTCACATTTACAGGGGGCCTACACAGACTCACACGCACATGCTCTGTTGCGGACTAATTTTTCGCTATCCTAATAAACTATAAACAGTCCAAGTATGAAAAATCTCTTCTTTATTCTTGTACTAACTAATCGCAACTACCAAAAATGAATCAAATAAAAGTTCATTATAGTCCGAGTTCAGAAATCTTGACACTCGCTGACGCAATCACACACAGACAAAGACTTCACGTGAATAAGGATTTAGATACAAGTATAATTTAAATAGTCGATTCCATGACACCCCTCCCTTCCACAAGAGAATGGCAGAGACATCCTTAGCAACTATCATCACAACAATACTTATAATAGCCTTGAAAGCGGACGAGCATTTGTGTTCATGGACCCCTGCACGGATCTCTGCAGTAATATAAAATTATTGCAAAATTTGGCATAGAACCAATACGAGAGTATTATAAAATTACTGCAAAATTTGGTATAGGACCAATACGAGTAATATAACCAAAAGTAGCCAAAAAGTAATGGTAACCAAAAACATATAGCCTGAAATCCTTCGAAATGGTGTCGAATCGATGTAAATTAGACCCTCATTGTAGTAGTAGTGGTAGTGACAACTTAATAAAAGACATGTACGTCCCATAGTAACAAAGAATAGCTAAAAATCCTTAAAATAGTGTCAATTCGAAACATAACGTACACCATTAGAACTACCTTGGTTGAAAACCCCTATAAAGGAAACTTGCAGTCCCTATATATATATATACATATATATATATATATATATATATATATATATATATATATATATATATATATATATATATATATATATATATATATATTATATAATATATATATATATATATATATATATATATATATATATAATATATATATATATATATATATATAATATATATATATATATATATATATATATATATATATATATATATATATATATATATAAACTGTTAATCCATACTAATTCGTATTTGCATTGTGAAGTTCAAATTATGTTCTGATCTTCAGAAGGCATGGGGATTTTCAGCTCTATTCGTGCTAATTTCTGCTCGAATTGATTTTGACTGGGTTGTTTATTGCAATTTCTCTTCGTTTTGGGTTCCATTCATTTATTGAATGAAGCTGTAGGGCTTTTTTTTTTTACAAAAATATTTCGGTAACTCAGGTCAGATACTTTTCTTGGTTTTTCTTCTATTTACCTAGTTCAGTTGTCAACATGACGAGTCACTTACCTACAATATATATTAAAGTATGTAGTTTTGACAACTTAATGCGTATAGTGTGTTTTTGATTTTTTTTTTTTTAGCATACCTATTGCATTCCATGGAAGCTTCATCTTAGCACCTTGGATGTTCCTAAGTTCAAGTACGTTGCAGCTACCACTGCAACCCTGATACCGCAGCCACCTGGATTTAATTCTTTACTGTAACACCGGCCCGCTAGGACTGCATTGGTAATATCCAGATATATGATATCATAAAAACTAAAAAAAAAACTTCCGTGTTGACAGTTACTGCGGCATAATGGCTTTAGGACTTTCGTTCTGAAAAGGAAGAATGCTCGAAAGAATGGGTCACTCTTTATTAAGAACTTCATTACAACGGTGTCCACAAAAATTTAGTCTTTCTTTGCATATATTTTAGGATGCTATCTCTATTTTTGCTGTAGTGCTGTTTTTTGAAGTAGATATTTTGATTACTTTTCTTAGATAGTTTCTTGATTTTTCTCCCATTTAGGTCGCTCAGTTGTCATTCAGAACTAATTACTTACTTATAATGACAACTTGTTGTAATATAATACTTATTTATATCCTAATGGTATGACATCAATATATACTCACGTTATTACGACTAAAATAACAATATAGGCTTCACTTTTTACATCATTTATGGTTATAATCTACATTTATGATGTCGTACATCATCGTGGTGGAATAGTAAAAGACAAACCACAGGTAATCAGGCAGCGATGTCAGTCAAAATGGCTCCATATCCCAGAGAAGCAAATTATTCAAAATGCATGTGTTGTATTATCTTGTCAAGAGATAAATGTGTCACACTATCATACAGATGATGATTTATTTTAATATTACAGTTGCTATAGGCCAGAGTTTGCTCTAGATTTGGTATACAAAAATGTAGTTTTTCTTGCAAAATCGATTTTATTTAAATATGATTTTTATCAATTACAAAAAATGTAGATTAGCAACTTCCTTGAAAATGAGCCATTAAACAGCTCTTTATGATGTTCCAGTCTGTGTTGTTAGAATTTTTGTAAGGTATTTCGGTTGCTGGGGTCAGATGATTTCCTTGGTTTTGTCACTCAATCAGTTTTCACCATAACGAATTACTTGCTTATAATATATATTGAAAGTACGCAGTTTTGATAACGTGATGCGTTATAGTGTCTTTTGATGTTTTTTTTTTTTTTAGTATACCTCTTGCGTTTCCCGAAAGTCTCCTTTTTACCTTACTACTACTACTAACAACTCACCACAGCACCAAGCCGCCTGACACCAACACAGCTACGCACGCTTCTTCTCCATTCCCAATCATCCCACTCAAAGCCTCCCTTTTTGCACCCTCCCACGAAATTCCCTTTCATTTAAATCTTTCTTTATGACGTCTTCCTACCCCAGACGGGGACGACCTGCTTTCCGTTTAGCCCTAGATGGTTGGCCGAAAAGAACAATCTTTGGCAATCTGTCATCCTTCACCCACACAACGTGCCTTCCCACCTCAACTTTTCCTTCATTATAGCCCTAGAGAGGGGTATTGGACGGTATTTTTCGTACTTATGCAATTTTTCTGGAAAACATCTAGCAAATCTTCATTTGCATTTCGGAGCGCCCATGCTTCAGAGCCATATTTGACCACTTTCATCACTGTAGCTTCTATTATTCTAATCTTGATTTGCAGACTTATCTTCCTATTCTTCCAAACTTTTTTTAACTGTGAAAAAACACCATGAGTCTTGGATATTCTACTTTTAACATCTTCACTGCTCCCACCTTCCTTCCTAATAATACTACCAAGGTAAGTGAAGCTGCTCACCTGATCAATCTTTTCAGTACCCAACGTCACCTTTTCATCTTCACTTATTCCTAGCCTTAGTGACTTAGTCTTCTTAACATTAATTTTGAAAAACTATTCTAGCACCCTGAACTCGCAAAACCTCTGAAAGTTTATTCATTTTGCTTACACTATCCTCTACGATGCTTAAATCATCAGCATAATCTAAGTCAAGGAGACTTTTTCCTGCCCATTTGATTCCGTGATCTCCCATTGCCTTTCCTGTGCTCCTTAAGACAAAGTCCATCAAAGTAATCCATATAAAAGGGGATAGAACACAACCCTGCTTTACTCCTGATTTAATAAAAAACCAGCAGCTAACCTCATTTCTTACCTTAACCGCAACAGTGTTATTCTCGTAAGTAGCACTAATCAATTTAACGTATTTGTCCGGTATAACATACAAGGATAAAAACCTTTACTGAAGCTTGTCTATCAACAGAATCGAAAGCTGAGGACCTGAGGAAAACTGAGGACCAAAACTGAGGACAACTCAGGCACTTCTCAATTATTAACTTAAGAGTGAAAAATTTGGTCGACACATCCTCTACCCTTTCTAAAACCGCACTGTTCTATCTTAAAACTTTGTATACGACATCTCTCAGTCTAAAAAGTGTCATATTACTAAATAATTTGCTACCTACAGAGACCAGACTTATGCCTCGATAATTCCCACACTCACTTTATCACCTTTCTTGTAAAGTGGCTTAATTAAGGTTTTCCTAAAATCGTTTTACGCTAAAGTTTTTTATTGTTTTAAAAAATTAAGTTGTGAGACAGAGTCAAACTTTAGCGTAAAGAGCGAGGCGTTGAGGAGGGGACAGTCCCTTTCATATACGGAATAATTTCTGTTCGTTTTAAGTTTTAATGTCGCTCCTTACTTTCAGTTGAAAAAACTTGTTTTATTTAGTTAATTTCTGAACGTTTTTGAATTAATGCAGCTTTGATTTTGGCTCACCGTACATAAATGATTAAAACGAAATTCGCATAATAATTTCCTTTTTTTAAAGTTTTTAAAGTTTTTTTGGTCACTGAAAAGAGCACTATAACTTTTAATTTCCGTTCGAATGAGCTCTCTCTTGATGTTCTAGGACCACTGGGTCGGAACGATTACCCCTGAAAAAAAAAAAAAAAATAAACACGCATCCGTGATCTTTCTCCTTGCAAAAAATACAAAATTGCACATTTTTGCAGATATGAGCTTGAAACCTATGTTTCAGGGTTTTCTGATACGCTGAATCTGACGGTGTGAATTTCATTATAATTTATTTCACTTGTAGGGGATGTTTTTCCCCTTTTTCCAAAATCAGGTAAATTTTCTCAGGCTCGTAGCCTTTGATGAGTAATACTAAACTTAATAAAATTTCTATATTTAGAATCAGCATTATAAGCCCATTCTTTTGATACATTTATTGACATCAAAATACCGTTTTTTAAAGTTTCGATTACTATTGAGCCGTATCGCTTGTTTTTTTTTATTTTTTTTATTACATATATGTTATTACGTGTATGAGGGGGTTCTCCCCTTAGTCAATACCACGCTCTTTACTCTAAAGTTAAAATTCTGTTTAAATCACAAACCCCTGAATCACAAAGGCCGTTTAATTAGAATAGATAGCTCTTTTGAAAGCATTAAAAAACTGTAGCGTAAAGAGTGAGGTATTGACTTGGGGGCGAACCCCTCATATACATAATAATTTCTGTTCGTTTTAAGTTCTAATGTTGCTTCTTACTTTCAGTTGAAAAAACTTAATTTTAATTTAATTTCTGATCGTTTTTGTAGATAATGCTGGGAAATCCGGCGCCCCCTTCATAGAAATGTCTCTTACCCCGAGGAAACATCCTCCACGGAAAGATTTTCCCGAGTAACCCCATCCTTCAGCCCCCCCACCAGAAAAAAATCCTTCCTGAAAATGTCTGTATGCTTCCCAATAACCAATGCTGTATATAAACAATGGGCAAAGTTCATAACTTACAGCCCTTCCCCTGGGAACTGTGGGGGATTAAGTCATCCCAAAAGACATATTTATTAATTTTCGACTATGCTGAACAAAATGGCTATCTCAAAATTTTAATTGGGTGACTTCGGGAAAAAAATAAGCGTGGGAGGGGGCCAAGCTGCCCTCCAATTTTTTGGTCACTTAAAAAGCGCACTAGAACTCTTAATTTACGTTCAAATGAGCCCTCTTACGATATTCTAGGACTACTGGATCGATATGATCACCCCTGGAAAAAAAAAACAAAAAACAAACAAAAAAAAAAAAAAAAAACAAATAAACACGCATCCGTGATCTTTCTTCTGACAAAAAATACAAAATTCCACATTCTTCCAGATAGGAGCTTGAAATTTCTACAGTAGGGTTCTCTAGTACGCTTAATCCGATGGTGTAATTTTCATTAAAGTTCTATGACTTTTAGGGGGTTTTTGCCCCTTTTTTCGAAAATAAGTCAAATTTTCTCAGGTGCATAACTTTTGATGGATAAAACTAAACTTAATGAAACTTATATATTTGAAATCAGCATAAAATTCTAATTCTATTGATGTATCTGTGGGTATCAAAATTCCGGTTTTTAGAGTTTCGGTTACTATTCAGCCGGGAAGATCCTTACTTACAGTTCGTTACCACGAACTGTTTGACACTTGCCACTAGAGCTGTTTTAGTAATATCCATATATATATCATCATAAAACCTAAAAACTTCTGAGTTAACAGTTATTGCAACTAAGTGACTTTGGGACTTTCCTTCTGAAAAGAAAAACTGGGTCGTTCTGCATTAAGAACTTCGTTACAAAGGTTGCTCACAAAATTTTGTTTTTCTTTACATTTATTTTAGAATACTATCTCTATTTTTGCTGTTGTGCTGTTCTTTAAATTAAATTTTTCAATTGTTTGGCTCAGATAATTTCTTAATTTTTCTTCGGTCTAGTTAGCTAAGTTGTCATCCATAATGAATCACTTACTTATGATGGCAATTCGTTGTAATGTAATACCTATTTATATCCTAATGATATGACGTCATTATATACTCACGTCATTATGACTAAAATCATAATATAGGTTCTAATTTTTGCATCATATATGGTTATAATCTAAGTTGCGATGTGACACATCATCTAGTTGGAATAGTAAAAGACAAATCACAGGGAATCAGGCAGCGATGTCAGTCAAAATGGCTCCATATCCCGTGAGGTCGGATTCGATATGCAACCATGCCATGGAGAAGCAACATTTTTTAAGATACTTGCATAATTTTCCCGTCAAAAGATAAGTGTGTTGCATCCTCTTGCACTTGATGATTTAGTCTTTGTCAGCAAATATTGCATTTTACTGCTTCAGTTACTTAGGCTAGATTCCATTCTTTACCATAATCTAGGAAAATTACTTTTTTGCATTGGCAGCACTGTCCTGTCCTGGTTTTCCTTTTGCTTGTCGCCACTAGCTGGAAACTGAAACAACATAATGGTTTAAGGGCTCATTTGAAAGGGAGTTATAGTATTTAGTAATTTTTATAATGAACAAAACCATGTTTTACATACAGTACAATTTTGGCAAAAAACTGCATCTTAGACAAGGAAATATAACACATGTATCGTATCTTGAATCGGGACTATTCGTAAATGCACCAGTTTTCAGTTCAATATGTAAACGTAACCGTGTTCATTTCTCTATGTAAATATACCAATTTTCAGTTCTATCTATAAATGTACAGTTCTTAGTTCAAAGTAGAAACATATAGTGTTCAGTTCTATACATAAATTATACTGAAGACTTACAGTCCCCTGGCTTGAACAACAAGGAAAGTCACTTTTTTGCATAGGTAGCATTGACGGTTCCTCTTATTTCTTATCTTCCTCTGCATCACCATCGGGGCATCATCGGGGCACTAGCATATCAGAGAGTTGTTTAAGGACTCATTTTAAATGAAATGGCTATATCTACTTGATTTCCTAATCAGCAAAATACAATGTTAAAATTGAAATACAATTTTATACAAGCCCTGCATCTAATATATATATATATAGTAGACCGTCACACAGTAATGTGTGCCTAGACCAGAGAACCGTTACTTGTTTTATGCATTTTTTTAGATATGAACGCAAACTGAATACCCACAATATATATTGTGAGAAAAGCAATAAGTATCCAGATTATAATATATCATACACATAATACAGAAGGTTTTGTTATGCTTTGGGTATCTGTTATATTTCCAATGTCCACTGAGGGTTTTCTTATACCGTGGTTATCAGTTTTATCTGCATTGTCTATTATGTAGCCTTTTTAAACGAGTATAGACCTTTATATGAGTACAGATCCCTCATTCGCACTTAGAGTTTTTCTTTTACGTTTTATGTCCGGAACTGTTGCTGTATTTCTGCCTTTTTTAAATGATAGCCTCAAGTCTTTGTTCTATTATACGTGAAACGTTGAAATTAATTCTAATATTTCAATAATGCCACTTTCTAGCTTATCAGCCCTTTTTTCTAGGTTAAAGTAGATTTGCTTCTCTTCTGTCAAATTCTGCCAACGAAAATTCTAGTCTCATCCGTCACTGAATTTGGGGTACTTTTTAACAGAGTTGTAGACAACGCACCTGTTTTGTCAGGTGGAATTGTTCCTGTTACTGCAAGTGCAATGGCTTCCTTCGGTATAGGAGTCAGAGCTTGATTTTTATCTATTGGAGCAGTAGGTAACTCATTGAAATTTGTTATCGGATCTTCCATTTGGGTATTCATCAACTGATCATAATCCGAACTTTCAATCTCTTTTGCTATAGCTGGTATATCAGCTCCATTCTCAGAATTGGCTACCTCATTAACAGGTACTTGGAAAGCAGACAGTTCGCTCTTGAGTGCTGTTGTATCAGCCAGTTTTCCAAACTCCTGTTTAATCTTATGTTTGTTTTCCATGGCTGACACAGTGGAACCATTTATCATTGCAATCGAAAGATATATTGTTATTAAAATTCTTAGTAATGTAACTATTTTGCTCATTTGTTAAGTCAGGAAGGATTGGTGATAACATATCAGAATAATCGACTTAACAAAAATATTTACTTTGAAAAAAAATATATAGATTTATTTTATTAATTAATTCATTTATTAATTAAAAATATTAAAAAACTTAATTATATGGCTTAGAAGAAAATGCACTTTACAAAATTTCATTCAGATAACTGGACTCTGTTTAAACAATTTTAAGTTTATTATGGGTTACATAATGTCTATATCATATCAGGTGAAATTGGCTGGTCAAAATTGGCCATTTATGATATACTATGGGCTATATAAGAATGGGCAGGGCCGGAAAAATAACTGAAAACTGAAAACTGAAAAAATATAAATATTTTTACTTTTATAACTTTAATAAATCAAATAATATTAACATTTGATTACTAAATATCAGTATATGTATATTAAACTGACAATGGACATTTATTTGTATTTTTTTCAGTAAAGTGCAAATTATGTTCTGGCCTTGGGCAGGCATAGGGGTTTTGAGCCCTACTCATGTTAATTTCTGCTGGTTTTGTGTTTGACTCAGTTATTTATTGTAATTTCTGCTCGTTTTGGGTTTCATTTATTTATCGATGCTGATTTGAGGTAGTTTCACGCTTGGTAGAATATTTGATTTTAGTTTTGCTCATTTTTGGTTTAAGAAGTTCTTTACATTTATTGGAAAACTTATTTTGTGGAAAAAGTTTTTTTTAGTTAATTTCTGTTCGTTTTACATTGACATAATGTTTTCAGGGAAAAAGAAAATAATTCTTTAAATCTTTTCGTTTTTTTTAAGACTTTATAGTTTGGTCTGCTATTTGTATGCTGGAGAAAAATTTTCAGCCATTTTTTACAACATACACCCTTTTAAAAATGTGGACACAAATAGTAGTGTTTAATTTAGTTTCATACCTCCTCTAGTGGACCTGAAATGGAAAACTTGATACCATTCGCAAAAAAATCTGTTTACTTTCTTTGATAGCTTGGACACACTTACGCTATTTGGATTTGGTTAAATGTTAAGAGTAGAAGTAACCCCGAAAGTTTAAACATAATACCCTCAGTCGTTCTTGGGATGCTGCTGAGATCCCTTATTGGAAATTAGCATTAACACAGTGCATATTGATTTAATCTTAAGGCAACATTTAGTTTTTAAATATAATGGGCAAATGGGAGGGTGGGCGTGGGAGGGGGACTAGTTGCCCTCCTGTCACTTTTTACTAATAAAAAGGTCCTTAGCCCATTCTATTTTCAATCGAATGAGCCCTTTTCGAAGTTCCTAAGACAACTCATTGGATACGAAGTTCCCAGGTTTAAACAAAAAAGAAAAAAATAATAAATACATTGTACCCACATCGATCTTTATTATAAAAAATGTCAAGTCTTCCAATCCCTTTCGAGTATTAAAAAGAGCACAATCCCTTTCAATTTCAGTTCGAATGAAGCCTTTTTGATTTTCTACGACAACGCTTTCTATAAGCACCTTATATGCCCCCAGGGTATAAACTAGAACCATTGCCCTGAGGGCAGTGAGGGGGTGTCATCCTCAAAAACCTAATTTCCATACCTTTCAACTACTTTAAACAAAATGGCTATCTCAAAATTTTGACTGGATGTGTCTGGGGAAATGGTGGGCGTGAAAGGGGCGTTAGTTGCTCTCCAATCACTTTCAACTATTAAAAAAGGCATTAGCTCTTTCAATTTCAAATCGAATGAGTCCTTTTAAAGCTTCTATGACAACGCTTCCAATAAAAACCTTATTTGCCCCTAGGACATAACTTACAACCCAGGCCCTGAGAGCTGGGGGGGGGGGTGTGTCATCCTCAAAGACCTAATTTCTAGAACTTTCAACTACGTTGAAGAAACTTGCTATCTCAAAATTTTGATTGGATGTGTTTGGGGAAATGATGGGCGCGAGAGGGGGGCTAGTTGCCTACAATCATTTCCAACTATTAAAAAGGGCACTAGCCCTTTCAATTTCCAATTGAATGAGCCCTTTTTGAAGTTCCTAGGACAACGCTTTCAATAAGTACCTTATATGCCCCAGGGCATAACTTGCAACCCTTGATCTGAGGGCTGTGAGGGGGTTGTCATCCTCAAAGACAAATTTCTGGACCTTTCAACTACGTTGAACAAAATGGCTATCTAAAAATTTTGATTGGATGTGTTTGGGGAAATGGTCGGCGTGAGAGGGGGGCTACTTGCCATTCATTCACTTTCGACTATTAAAAAGGGTGCTAACCGTTTCAATTTCCAATTGGATTATTAATTTTTGAAGTTTCTACGACAACACTTTCTCTAAAAAAAAAAAACCTTAATATACCCCCAGGGCATAACTTGCAACCATTGCCCTGACGGCTGTGGAGGGATTATCATCCTTAAAAACATAATTTTTAGACTTTTTAACTACGTCGAACAAAATGGCTATATCAAATTTTAATTGGATGTGTTTGGGGAAAGGGTGGGTGTGAAAGGGACGTTAGTTATCCTCCAATCACTTTCGACTATTAAAAAGGGCACAAGCCCTTCTAATTTCCAATCGAATGAGCCCTTTTTGAAGTTTCTACAACACCACTATCTCTAAAAACCTTATATGCCCCCAGGACATGACTTACAACCCTTGCCCCTAGGGCTTTGAGTGGGTTATCATCCTCGAAGACTTAATTTCTAAAACTTTTAACTACGTTGATCGAAATGGCTATCTAAAAATTTTGATTGGATGTGTTTGGGGAAAAGGTGGGCGTGAGAGGGGGGTCAGTTGCCCTCAAATCACTTTCGAGCATTAAAATGGGCACTAGCTCTTTGAATTTCCAATCGAATGAGCCTTTTTCAAGTTTCTACGACAAAACTTTCAATAAAAACCTTACATACCCCTAGGGTATAACTTACTACCCTAACTTTGAACAAATTCTCTGTCTCGAAATTATGATTGGGTGTGCTGAGATAAATAATGGCTTGGAAGGGGTGTTGGTGGCTTCTAGTCAATTTCGACCATTAAAATGGGCACTAGCCATTTCAATTTTCAATCAAATGAACCCCTTTTGAAGTTTCTATGACAACGCTATCTATAAGAAACTTTATATGTCCCCAGGGCATAACTTAAAACCCTTACCCTGAGGGCTGTAGGGGGAAGGGGGTCATCCTCAAAGACCTAATTTCCAGAACTTTCAACTACGTTGAACAAAATTGCTATCTCAAAATTTTGATTGGATGTGTTTGGGGAAAAGGTGGGCGTGAGAGGGGGGTTAGTTGCCCTCCAATCACTTTTGACTATTAAAAAGGGTACTAGCTCTTTGAATTTCCAATCGAACGAGTCTTTTTTGAAGTTTCTACGACAACGCTTTCTGTAAAAACTTTATATGCCCCCAGGCCCCCAGGGTCTTACAACCCTTGCCCTGAGGGCTGTGGGGGAGTGTCCTCCTCAAAAACAAAATTTCTATGTGTAATCAATTACGCTGAACGAAATGGCTACCTCAAAATTTTGAGTGGATGTGTTTGGGGAAATGGCGGGCGTGGAAGGGGTTTTAGTTGCCTTCCAAACACTTTCGGCTGTTAAAAAGGGCACAAGCCACTCCAATTTCCAATTGAATGAGCTCCTTTCGAAGTTTCTACGACAACTCTTTCAATACGAAGTGCCCTGGTTTAAGACCAATAACTAAAAAAAAAACAAAAAAAAAAAACACATTGTGCCCACATCGTTCTTTACTTAGGCAGCGCTATTGCGCTGCCTATGATTACTAGTCTCTTATTATGTAGAAGTTTTCAGCTAAGGGTCAATAACAGGCAATGTAAAAACGATCTCTTATCAAGGGATCCCACTTGACTTGAGGGGCGGAGGTTAGACTTTAAAGATTGATGTTAGGGGCTCTTTTAGAAGGCCGCTGCAATCTTCAAAAACAATGATATCATTTCTCCTAAATGTGTTGAAAGATAAAAAATGGTGTTAATCAAGGCCCAGTTTCCTGAATATCCACTTTCAGTGAGTGTTCACCGGTTCCTGACCAACAACCCCAGCTACTTTACGTGCATTTTGTGCTGAGTTCAACTAGGAAAAACAGGCTGAATTGACAAGGCAAATATAATTGCTGGGGAAAAATATGAAAGACGTTAAGATTTCTCGAATTGCGCTCGACTCCAACATAGGTAAACTTGGATGTACAGTTCAACAGCATCAATAGGAAACTTGAACTTCTTTGTTGTTATTTATTTTTTCGTGTGTTTTTATTCGTCTGTTCAGATTTATTTGTCATTTTGTGTAATTTTACACGTTTCATAGATACTAACTTTTGATTCCTCCTTCTGTCCTTTACAGACGCTAATATAACACGTTCCTTACTCAATTGGAATTTCCTGTAAAGCACTTGGACAGCTTGTGTAATTTTACATGCGTCAGATACTAAAAGTGATACGACCACTCCCGGGACGAAAAAGATGTAACTTATGCTCTTGAAATGTGTTCATAAATATGACGTCACCCATATAATCTCTATCCAAAATTAAGACCCTGAACCAATTTGGTATAATCATCGCGATATTCTTTACTTATAGGTCGTGAGATATCAAATCAGCAATTCCAATTGAATTAAGAATTTTTGTCGTTAATTCAGTTTCTTCTTCCTCTTAATCCTTCAGCGAGTCATACATTTCATATGATCTGTACTGTCCTAGGATTCGTTGGGATTCACACTGCTACTTCATTTTTAAGCAAAGACTTCGTTTATGATTCGATGTGATCATATCTGTCACTTGTCTTCCAATCGCAGATTTTGCTGTTCATTTTTGTTCATCATTACCTCAGATATTTTTTCCATGCCTTTGCTTTAGCAGCTTAGATTCATGTATCATATTATGTGATTTATTGAGACGTCATAGATATCAAAAAATATCTTATCCAGAGGGGGGACTGCTAAGAACTTTGTTTTCAGTAATCTGAAATGATAATATTTCTATTTATGTGACATATTTCAATGTATTTAAACATATGGATTTATGATATTCATCGATCAGAAAATCCTATTGTAGAGGTTGTGATGGCTAATTTCGTCCACCCAAAATTCTGTCGAAAAAATATTAATAAGAACTTACTGAACAAAACTATTATTCATCGCAAACTTTTAAAGCCTATATAAATTACAAATAATTCGGTACTTGTCAATTAGTTGGAACCCACGCAAGATGTGAAGTTTGGTTAATGCTAATGAAATAAAATAAAATAGGATGAAAATATAATAATTTAGAAAAAAACTTCAGCTATATATTTGCACATTAGGGGGGTGGGTGGTTAAGTATAGCATATATTAAATACGTAACCTAACCTAACCTAGGTGCCTTCCCCCCCCCCCTAAACCCCACAAAACAAAAGTTTAAATATTGTAAACGCAGTGGCAAACCGCGGTTTGCAATCCAATTCTCTATTAAAAGAAACCCGTTTTACTAGTTTCTAAAGCACATTCCCTACAGGCTATAATTATCGCGTCGGTTCCGCGTCGGTTCCAGCTAATTGACAAGTACCGATAATTCTATCCTTGATTTAAATTGAAATCCATTATTTTAATTTTTAAGCGAAAAACTGAAAAAGTAGATCAGTATTACTCAATTTACAATTATTGATATATACATTATAATAGCAATGAACCAGGGTTCTAAGGGGCCGGTACCCCAAATTCTATCTTGGTAAGGCCTAATCATGCTCAAAAAAAAAAAAAAAATCAAAAATTAAACTTAAAAAGACTAGCATTTTCAACTGAAAGTAAGGAGGCGCTTCGGAGCCTATTTGAAGAAAAATTATTTTTTATTTGAGGGGGCTGTCTCCTCCATAACTCCGTACTGTTCACTCTGAAGTTTGACTTTTCTTCCAAATTCTTTAAGAACGCTTACTGAAACACAAGGGCCATTGAATTGGAAAAAGAAGATTTTTCAAAATGCTAAAAACTTTACCTTAATCAGTGAGGACTTTAGGAGGGGGAAGTCCCATTATATACAGAATTATTTTAGTTCATTTTGAGGTTTAAATTTGCTCCTTACTTATTTGTTTAATTACATTTCATGAAACGGTATAATTTTAAAAATACGATACTTTTGCTAAAGTAGAGATTGAAAACGGTCGATATTTCAACACTCTGTGTCAAGTCTTGTGTTGCCCTCTGAGTGTGGCCTTCTTGTGTTGCTTTTTAGTATATGGCGCATATAAAATTACACAAGCTGCCAAACTGCTTTACAGAAAATTACAATTAAATAAGGAACGTGTTATCTTAGCGTCTGTAAAGGATAGAAGGAGGAATCAAAAGGAGGAATCAAACGTGTAAAATTACACAAAATGACAAATGATTCTGAACAGATAAATAAAAACACACGAAAAAAGAAACAACAACAAATCCCATTGAATTGCAAACGAAAATGTAACTTAAAACTAAAAGATAACACGATAATTATGCAATTGCGGAGTATAGATACTTCAAGATTACTATCATAGGCAGCGCAATCGCGCTGCCTAAGTAAAGAACGATGTTGGCACAATGAGTTATTTATTATTTTTTTTTCCTTTAGACCAGGGCACTTCGTATCGAAGAAGTTGACGTAGAAACTTGGAAATGGGCTCATTTGATTGAAAATTGAAATTGCTAGTGCCCTTTTTAATAGTTGAAAATGATTGGAAGGCAACTAACACCCGTTACACGCCCAGCAATTCCCCAAACACATCCAATCAAAATTTTGAGATTACCATTTTGTTCAGCGTATTTGGTTTCCAAATACAAATAATGTTTTTGAGGAGGACACTCCCCCACAGCCCTCTGGGAATGGGTTTTAAGTTATGCCCTGGGGGCATGTAAGGTTTTTATAGAAAGCTCTGTCATAGAAACTTCAAAAAGGGCTCATTTGATTGGAAATTAAAAGGGCTAGTGCCCTTTTTAATAGTCGAAAGTGGTTGGAGGCAAAAGTGATTGGAAGGCAACTAACACCTCCTCCACGCCCATCATTTATCCAAACACATCCAATCAAAATATTGAGATAGCCATTTTGTTCTAAGTAGTTGAAAGGTCTGGAAATTATATCTTTGTGGATGACACTCCCCCCCACCTACAGCCCTCAGGGCAAGGGTTGTAAGTTACGCACTGGGGGCACATAAAGTATGTTCTGATTTAGTTCAACTTTTCCCTAGACATTTCCTCACATTTTCTCTTCAAAATCCACACCCTTTGTAATGATAGCTACAAAAGCAGTAGTGGTAGCTGTAGCAGTGGTAGTAGTACTATTAGTAGTGGTAGTAGTATTAGCTGTTGTTGTAGTAGCAATAGTGGTAGTAGCAGTCACGTGCAAATATTGCCTTTTGGTCAATTGATCATTTTCTTCCCCTTTATCATTTGATCTCCCTTGTCATTGTCTGGAAGTTGAAGTTCCAAATTAAGACACCCATTCATTCCTTAGCTACGCCCTTTTAACCTGAAGTTCTCTTTAAGCGTCCCCTGAAGGTTTCGACATAATACCCTGATAATTAACTAGATCGAAACACTACGTGGATCGAGGTTTCCGAAAGGGCATAACTCAGGAATGGATTAGAGAAAAATTCATTCTTAAGCTGTACCCTTTCGGAAATCTTCATACACAGTGTTTTCTGATTATATTCACATTTCCCCTTTATATTGTCTTTCCTTAGTCTTAATAGCACTTGTATCACAGTAGTAGTGGTAGTAGTTGATTTTGATTATGATTAGTTGATTATGATAATGATTATGTTGACATTTCCCCTTTATATTAGCTCTCCTTTTTCTTAATACCACTTGTATCACAGCAGTAGTAGCAGTAGTAGGAGTAGAAGTAGCGAAACTAATGTTGTATTAGCAGTAGCAGTAACAGCAGTATCAAAAGTACTAACAGCAGTAGCAGTGTGCGCATGTTACCTTTTGCCCAGTTAAATATCCCCCTCGTGATGCTCTGTAAGTTTAGCTTGATACGGTAAGCACTTTCAAAGATATTGCTGACACGCCCTTTTTGACAATTTGTCTGCGCGTAGTATGTTTTGGTTTAGTTTACCGTTCCCCGCGATATTCCCTCAAATTTTCACATCATGACCCTCAGCCTTGGTAGTACTCGCTACAGAAGCAAAAGTTGTAGTGGTAGTAGTGGTATTAGTATTAGTAGTGGTAGTAGTAGTCGTAGCATTAGTGGTTGTAGTAGTAGTACTGATAGTAGTAGAAGTAGTAGTGGTAGTAGTAGTAGTAGTAGTAGTAGCATGCAAATATTAACTTTTTGGGCAACTGATTATCCCCCTTATCATTTTCTGGAAGCTCCGAATTAACACACTCAGTGATTCCTGAGTTACGCCCTTTTGACAACCTATTTACACATAACGTATTTTGATATATTTCAACACTTCTCCCAACAATCTACGGAATGTTCGCGTGAATGCCCTTCATCTTTTTGAATAATAGAGGCCAAACATAACCGCTTTCCGTTGAATGTGAACAACGGGCGAATTGCATAACTCAAAGCCCATGCCCCAACCTCTTGTTTTTGGATGAGGAGTGAAATGTCCAGGGGCATAGTTACTGGTTCTTTAAGGTATGGTGAACAGGTCTTAAAATTTCGATCGGATGTGTTTTGGAAATGAATAGGCGTCAGACGCGGGCTGGCTGCCCTCCAAATACTTAAGACTTTAAAAAAGGGCACTAGAATTTTCAATTTCCAATCAAATGAGCTCCTTCTGAAGTTCTACGACAACTCCTATAAAAAGGCCCATGTTAAAAAAAAATCATTGTGCCCACATCGCTGTCTCCTTAGGCAGCATTATTGCACTGCCTATGATTCTTATTTTATCTTTCAGTACATTTAGGGAAAATTACGTGATTACCTGTGAAGGTAGGCCAGAGACACCAGCTGTATTCTAAGAGAGCCTTTAAGACCAAAGTTAACTGTCTAGCCCATCCCTTACGTCAAGTGAGAGCCCTTGATAAGAGAACAATTTTCCATTGGGTTTCATTAGTTGCAGGCTGAGAATTTTTACTTTAAAAAATGATGATAATGTTGCAAAATATCAAATGCAGAAGATTGTGTTGATACAGTCTCGGCTCTCTGATATGGTGAAAGCCTAGAACGCCGAGTTTTATACGGCCCACAGTAGAGCCCAGAGAATCAATTTTGACTAGCCAATTTTGTCAAATAAAAGCAAGATATAACCAGTAATAAACGTAGCATTGTATAGACTGGATCCAGTTAGTTAAATAAAATATCATAAATGCACATTTCTTTTAAGCAAAATGAGATTAATAATGCTTTGGCGAGGAATTAATAAATATAATCAATTTTTTACGAGAAACTTCTCTTTTCTGTAACACTGTAGTAACTTATGTTATTAACATCATCTTGCATATGAAGTTCGAATTAGTATTTTCATCATAATTGAAAGCATGTCGATATAGTTATATAAAATTAACCAAAAATCTGATTGGTGAATTGAACCTAGAGTAATCCCTGAAAACTTTATATTTAAATAATTTTATTTCATGGATCACTAAGGTTATTATGTAAACTGCAAAAATATTTATGAAGTTTGAGCAACAATTTTAATTTTTTAATTAAAACTAGTAACATACCTCAAATTTAAATTTAGTTTTGTTTTTTTGATAGGTTCTTACTACTCACCGCGTGATTTTCTTGCTTTTAACAAGTAACATGGTGTTTTCTGAGCGAGTACATAAAGTAATTTTAATAACTTATATTTTCCTTGCCATGATAAGCGGTTCTGCTGTATCAGCTACAGCCACGGGAAACAAACATAAAACTAAGCAGGAGCTTGGTAATCTTGGTGATACAACAATAACCCTGAGAGAAATATCTGCTTCTCAACCACCTGTCGTAGGGGCTGATGATTTTGAGAATGGAGCTACTATACCAGCTATAGCAAAAGAAAGTAAAAGGTTAGGTGAAGATCAGCTGATAAATACGCAAATTGAAGAATTTAAAATAAATCTTAATGAGCTATTTACGGCTCCTACAGATAGGAATCAAGCTGAAAGTGTGACTCCTATACCGAAGCGAGCCATCGAACTCGGAGTGAAAGAGGGAATTTCACCTTACGGTACAGATATATTGTCTACGACTCTTGGAAAATTGGCTGATACAACAAAACTCAAAAGTGCATTATCTGCTTTCCAAGTGCCTGTTGAAGGGGTAGCCAATTTCGAGGATGGAGCTGATGTATCAGCTGTAGCAAAAGAGAGTGAAAGTTCAGATAATGATCGGGTGATAAATACCCAAATGAAAGATCCTAAACCAAATTTTGATGAGGTATCTACCGTTCCAATAGATAGAAATCAAGCTGAGAGTTTGACTCCTACACGGAAGGAAGCCATTCCACTCGCAGTAAGAGAAACAATTTCACCTGACGAAACAGGTGTGTTGTTTACGACGCTTGGAAAATTGGCTGATACAAAAACTCTCAAAAGTACACAATCTGCTTTCCAAGTACCAGTCGAAGTGGTAGCAAATTTCGAGAATGGAGCTGATATACCAGCTATAGCAAAAGAGAGTGAAAGTTCAGATAATGATCAGGTGATGAATACCCCAATGAAAAATTATAAAACAAATTTTAATGTGTTATCTACTGTTCCAATGGGTAGAAATCAAGCTGAAATTTTGACTCCAATACCGAGAGAAGCCATTGCACTCGCAGTAAGAGAACAATTCCACCTGACGAAACAGGTGTGTTGTCTAAGACTCTGATAAAAAGTAATCCAAATTCAGTGACAGACAAGGCTAGAATTTTCGTTGGCAGAAATTTGGCAGAAGAAAAGCAAAACTATTTTAACCTAGAAAAAAGAATTGATGAGCTAGAAGAGTACTTTATAGATAATAAAAAATTAATAGAAAAAAGAATTAATGTGTTAGAGCACCTTATAGATAAGATAGCTGAGAATTATGTGATTTTGCTTGGAATAAACCGAACACTTGAGGCTATTATATTAGACAGGGACAAAAATAAAGAAACAGTTCCAGACAAAGAACGTAATATAAAACAGCCAAAGAAAGATGAAGACAAAGAACGTAAAAGAAAACAGCAAAAGACGGATGAAGGCTTAACGGAAAGTGACATAATAGACAATGGAAATAACACAGAAAACCAAAGCATAAAACAATCTTTTGTAATATCTCCTTGGCTTATTTCAGTCTGGATATTTATAACTTGTCTCATTCTATGTATTTTGGGCATAATATTAATATGCACATATAGACAATGTAGAACAAGTGAAGATTCTCCTGCCTAAGCAGATAATAGTGTGTGACAGCTGATACTAAACTTTGGCTAATATTGACTGTATTTCTGCTGTACTTTGTTACACTTTTAAGGCATTCCAATGAAAATAATAGATTACACTTAAACGAACAGCAGGAAACTAGCAAAAACTTGTTTCAAAGAGTATTTCAATATATATTTGGAGGAAAACAGTGGGACTGTGGGCTTTCAACACACCATTCCTAGCCTACCTCATTTTATAATATTTTTCAATCACCGTCAGTTGGGGGGTCTTAGTATTCAATTTACATAAACGGTAAACATAGAGCACTGCATGAAAACCCAAATGACGCAATAATTTTAGCCGAGCAATGTCAGTCATGGACCCCCTTTTACCTCCTAGTACTAATACTAAAGCAAACATATGAGCATTTTACACCTTGTTTTGACTGAAATCATATGAACATATATGTTTTTTTTAATGTGAACGGCTGGAAGACCTGAAACAGGCCTTAAGTCACTAACTCTCGTCATGTACCTCACTACCAGCTTTTCAGAGTCAACGCTATAGCGTTGTCTATTGTAAAGACCATAAGGTTTCAATGTTTTGTTAATATTATCATTAATTTCCCAGAGGTACTTCATATGGAAGGGGTGGTTGTATAAACTTCGGAGGGTACTCATTCGATTGGAGACCGGAAGTTCTAGTGCCTTTCTTAGGAGTGGAAAGTGATTGGAGGGCAACCTCTCCCCATGCCTTCTTTTCCATTAATGTATCCGATAAAAACTTTGAGATAGCCATTTTGTCGAAAGTAGTTCAAAGATCAGATAACAAAAACTCCGGGGTTGACAGAGCCCCCCAGAGCCCAGGAGCACGTTTTGAAAGTTATACCTCGGTGATAAATAAAGTTTTTTTTATGGAAGGGATGTCGTCTGAACTTCGGAGGGGGCTCATTTGATTGGAATTTGAAAGTTCTAGTCCCAATTTAAGAGTTTTGCTGATACAGCAGAACCGCTTATCATGGCAAGGGAAATATAAGTTATTAAGAATCTTTCCAGGGCTGTCGTGATATCAGAGGGATGTCTTAGAATCTGGGGAGAGCTGTCGTAGAAATCCGGGGAGGGCTGTTGTAGAAGTATTATTGGCCCCACTACTAACATATCAAAAAAATTTCAGAAACGGCTGAAAGTACTATTAATTCTAAGTCTATGAGGATGAAAATTTGAGTGTATTTTGAGGGGGAATTCGATCTAAGTCAAAAGACACAATGTGGATGCCCATTGTCAAAGGAGCGTACCTCAAAAATTGATTTGAGTAATAAATTGGAATTTTCATCGAAGGCTTAAAGGGGAATGTCCTCTTACCAAAAGGCAATATGTGCATGCTGCTAATAATACTACTATCACTACTACCGCTACTACTGCAATTACTCAAGCCACTACTTCTATTGCAACTATGACCAAAGCTAAAAGTATTAAGATGGAAATTTCAGGATGTGTTAAGGAGGAAGTTCACCTAAATTAAAACACACTGTGAATACACAGTTAATCAAAAGTACAGATCAGCAATATCTGAAATTTTCAGGGGATTTTGAGGGAGAAGTGAAGTTAAACTGAATCACTACTCGCCGTCTGGTTGTAGGCTGTCAAACGGGCGTATCATCAATATCTTAGAAATGACTTTGGGTGTGAAGTTGAAACTCACAGGGTTTTTTTGTGGGAAATTTTGGATTAACCAGGAGACAATATTTGCATGCTAGTGCTATGACTTCTACTGCTACTACTACTACTACTACTGCTACTACTACTACTGCTACTACTACTACTACTACTACTATTGCTACTGGTACTTCTACTGCAGCTACTAAAGCTAAGGCCAAAGGTATCAAGGACAAACAACTCGGGGAAAAAAAAAACAATGTTGATATAAATTAAAACACACTATGCACATGCAGGTTGTCAAGAGGACGCATCAGCAATGCCTCAGGAACGGTTTATCGTATTAAGCTAAAACTTACTGCGTGTGTTGAGAAGCATGTTAAAAAAACAGAGATGCTATGTGCATACTGTTACTAATGCTACTACATCTACTACTACCACTATTGCTACTAGGTGAAGCTTTCAAAGAGTGTTTTACTGAATGTTGACATAAGCCAAAGCGAAATATGAGCATGCAGACTATCAAAAGGGTGTAAAAACAATATCTTGGGAACTCCTTACGTTGTAAAGTTGGAATATTTAGGTTATGCAGTGGAGGATTTTTACTAAACCAAAATGTACTATATGTATACCACAGTAGACAGAATATACCAGTATGATCATTCTCTATCCACCCATTATAAAAACCCGGACCGGGATGCGAGTGCTCCGGAGAACGTTTTTGCAGATATAAACATAGGCGAAGTCAGATTAGCGGGAATGCAGGTTAGTCTGTTTCCGTCTGTTTCCATCAAAGTGCATTGAAACAATCAAAACAGACGGTAACAGACTAACCCGCATTCCCGCTAATGCAGAAATAAGTGGGAGGAGCTTTTTGTGAACGAAGACCAGAAATGATCTGCGATAAGCTTACTGGTATATTCTGTCTACTGTGATGTATACTACTAAGGAGACTAAGGAGGCTAAGGGTATTAACATGAAACTCTTAGAGAATGTTTCGGGGGGGGGGGGGGTCAATGAAACGAATAGACTATATGAATGCAGGGTTTCAAAAGGGTATATAACCAATATCAATGGCAGCGTAATGCTGTCGCTATCACAGAAACTTTTAAAGCAACTCATTCTATTTAAATGAAGTGCCCTCCTAAGAGTCAAAAGAAATTGAAAGGCATGCAACCCCTCCCAATCCCATTAATTCTTTAAAAACATAGTATGTAATTTTGACATTTCCTGTTTTGTTCAGCGTAGTTGAAAAGTCCTGTAACTTTGTTTCTGGGGCTGTTGCGGATGTGAAGCCCCCACAGACCTAGGAGAAAAGGCTTTAAGTTATGCAATCCACCCATGGTTTATATATAGTATTTGTTATTGGGAAAGAGGGTATGTTTGACCTTTGGTGTACTAAAAGACCAAGTGCATTCAAATGAAGCTTTCAGAGAATGTTGAAGGGAAAGTTGAAATAAACCAAAACATGTTATGGGCATACTGGCTGTCAAAAGGGGGAAACGCAAAACTGATTTCTCTCTGGGTAGATAACTTTTTCTGAAAGAAATGAAAGGATATTTTTTTTCATTACCTTCACTTTTCTACCTATCTCTCTTACCGCTTACTCGGAATTCCATAGATTCCCACCTTTCTACCTCACATACATAATTTTTTCTCTCTTATTACAATTTTTTTCCCTTTTTCGTAAAAACTATTTTTACCATTCCCGTATTCATGGGATTCTGTATTCATATGTTTACGGTACAACATTTTCAACATCCACTTTCTAGCTACTCACGGGGGCAAAAGGCTGCTCCCAAGTATTAGGCCTATAACTGATAACATTAAAATAAAAATTTTCAATGCTTAATATACATTTTTAAACTTTAAAATACACTTTTCACTACATTTACATAAACAAAACCAAGTAATTAACATAACACCATTTTTTTTAGGAGGGTGTTGAACTAGACAAAATGCAAAGTATGCATACAACTTCAAGTAATAACACTACTACTACTACTACAAATAGTGATAATACAACTACTATTACTACTACAACTGCTACTGCTACAACTACAACTATGACGACACACTACTGCTACTACCGAATCAAACGGCATTACAGTGATACTATCTGGGAATATCGAAAAGAACAGTGAACTAAATTGAAACACACTACATGATGCAGGTTATTAAAAGGCTGTAACAGCTATATCCCTGGAACAGCTTAAAGTATTAAGTTGATACTTTCAGTGCATGTTAAAGGGGATGTTGAACTAACCAAAAGGTAGCATGTGTATACTTTCCTTACTACTTCTATTACTCTTAACACTACTATTAACTTTAAAGATACTAAGCAGACAGTTTCAGATTTTTATTCTATTTTTTGGGGGGTGGGGGATGTTAAACCAAAATGAAACACGCTGTGTTTTTTCAGGCTGTCAAATGACCGTATGAGCAGTATATCCTGAGCAGTTTAGAATATAGGTTGAAACTTTCAGTGCACACAAGCGGTATGTTGAGCTAATAAAAAAAAACACTGTATGTATACTATTACTACTAGGAGCAGTACTACTATTTCTGTTAGCACTTAAAGTACTAAGGCTTATAGCATTAATGCGGACCTTTCATTGACTGTCGAGGGAGATGATGGGCTAGATAAAAACATAGAGAAACTACATCCTGGTTGTAAAAATAGCGAAGATGCAATGATTTGGGAACAGGATTATTTTTTTTCAGGAAAACATGAGGATGTATAAAAGTAAATTAAACAATACTATGTCTGTCAATTACTTTTGAAATGATATACGTTACTATAAATCGTTGAAAAATTTGAAAAACCTTAAGCCAAACCATAGAATATCATAGAAAAACCGAAAAGATTAAAAATTCTCTTTTCTTTACAATGAAAAAGACTACTCCAATAAAAAGCCAACATCAATTAATCCCCATGTCCTTTGAAGACCAGAACATAATTTACACTTCACTGAAAACAAAATACATTTGAAATGTTTTCACTTTTTTAACTTTAACAAATCAAAAAATTATTAAACTTCAAGGATTGAAATAACTATATTGTCATCCAACATTCATTTTTTCTTTTTTTCCAAAATCTTGGTTATGATTTTTTTTTCGATTTTATGAAAAATAGGAATATATAGCTCGAAATAAGGATTGTTTTCACTTACTAATAACCTTATGGTATGACGTCATTATGTACTTACAGTACTGACATTATTATAACGAAGGCCAAAATATAGTTTTAACTTTTTAAGCCATCGATGGGTGTAACCTACGATTATGACGTCTTCCAGCACTTTGTATATGAAAATGCAGTTCAAGTGCCCCTCTCGCAGCAGAGAAAAAATAGAAAAAAGATACTTCCAGTAGGGAGGGGGGTCGACATTTGACCGGAAATGACGCTACAGCCAGAAGTCTATTGAATCCGACACGAACAAGATCACAAGCCTCTTTCTAGGCCCATCAGAGGGCTACATTAAAACCGAGACATTACGTATTATCTGTTTTTGCTAAGACTCTAGTCGTATAAGTTGTTTGTGCTTTAACCCATGATAACAGTTCGTTTGAGACCATTGAGGAACAAACACAGGATAAAATGAAAAATATTGATGATATTGCAACGCAAATTTATATCGTAAGTTTTATTTATAAATAATTAAATGTTATAATTTGGTACTATTGCATTATATCGGGGACGCAAGAAAAAGACAAGTTTAGTTAATAAAGTAAAGAATGGATGGAAACTACTTTAGAAACAAATTTGGGGTACATATTTGCCCATTGTGTGTGGGGGTGGGGTTGCTTAAAACAAATATTTAATTTAACCAATGCTAGCATTTTTTCTCTGAACACATTAATATATATTTGGGGGTCTAGCAGTGAAAATGTCGTTTGTTGTAAATTTTAGGCCTATAAGCTGCATGTTAACGACATTTTAGACACATGAAAAAGACAAGTTTACTTAATAAAATAAAGAACGGAAGGGAATACTATAGAAACACATTTGGGGTACATATTTGCACATTGAGGGGGTGGAGTTGCGTAAAGCGTATGTTAAATGTAACCCTTGCCAGCATTTTTCTCTGAACACATTAATATATATTTGGGGGGTCTAGCAGTTAAAATGTCGTATGATGTAAATTTTAGGCATATAAATTGTGTGTGTTAACGATCTTTTTCTATCTAATTATTGGTCTATACAGTGGGAACATGCTTTCTTGCCTATATTTCTAGAGTTTATAACATTTCGAAAGTTTCATAATGGTGGGGTCTATAGCCTAGACTAACAAAGAAATTTATCCCCAATTAATTCTTTTTATCAGAAACATAATTTCTTTAATGCATATTGACTATCTCATAATGGTTAATGCCTGCAAAAAAACTCTATTTCAACTTATTTCAGTTTTAGATCAAATATCCAATAATTTTAAAATTAGTTCGCTCTTTTGAACTTCATTTTCATTAGAATAGAAATTTTTGCATTAATACAGAAGAAGATGGGGAGGGGGGAAGTGTAAAAGAGGGGTGAATTTTTTCACTATGGTTGAAAAAACTATAATTTAATTTCTTTTTAAGGATAATTTTGAAGAATGTGCCCTCCCGCCGAAAACAAGCCCCGGATTGATGATGGAAACCATTTACGTCCTTCTGTCATTAAATTTGCTGCACGTTCTACACTCCCTATACAAAGCGAGAATACCCTCATCCACAATGTACAACCCAACATTCAGGAATGTGAAGTGCCTATGAAGTTGATGGTCTCGCTAGAAGCAATTAATGTGGGTTTTAAATTTATTGATATTTCTTGTAAACAGACTGGCAGTCAACAACGGGATATTCTGCTTTTTTGCCACTATTGACAACTGAATACCATCAAATTGAAAAGTGATATGTGCTTGTCACATTATGATTGGCATAGGGTAACACTACCCTTCAATTATTACATCAACCTATAATCCTAATCAAAACCATTTCTAAAAGTATTTCCGGTTTACAACCAATCACTCCAACAAGATGCAATTAACTGATTTTGTGCAGACTAAACGAATATTCGTGACTTATACAATTTGCCGGTGTTTTAAGAATATATTTTATTATGGGGGAAGAGGGGGGGGCAAGTAAGATCCCGGATTTTTCCAAACAGATAAAGAGTATTAAGATGAAACTTTCAGGGAATTTTGAGCAAAATCAGAACCTACTATGTCCATTTAGATTGTAAATATGGTATATCAGTAATACATACTGATATATGGAGTGATGTGGGGGGGGGAGTGAACTAACCAAATGGCACTATACATACACAGATATTGCTACTAAGTGTGTGTTTTTTAATGCATATGTTTAATTGATTAGAAAATACAGGTTGCTAATAATCCAATTATCGACTTTAAAAAAGAGTGATTTATACACTTTGAAAATAAGTGTCTATTTTCATTATAGGTCAGAATGGATGTCATATCATTACCTGAAGAAACAAGTCGTGAATTATGCGTTAGCATTGATGAAATGGTTTTAATTGAACCTCCAATGAAATTCCGTGATATTCCGATCGTCGTTCAAACATCACCTATCAGTGGACGGTATGATAAATTTTTACGGGGGTGTTATTATGGTAGTGATTATTTAGATGGAATACCTGCTAACATTATTGACGACACGGAATGGGCAGGTAATTTATTAGGAGAATATTTGAGTGTTTGTAATAATTCTTTAGATGTAGACGATAGTACAGTTGAAAAAAGCAATGAAGTTAGCTCAGAACAAGATTTGCTAGAGGGCGATTTACCTTGGCTGAGTCCTAACACCATACAAATTTTAGATAATTTTAGTATTGAGTTAAATTAGATTCATTCCCCCACAAATTTAATGAATATAAACCCATCATAACCGAATTTAATTGAAGAAAATAAATTAGCTAGGGCTGATTCGCACAGTCCTTACGCGTTAGAGGATATGTTAAGCAAACTGGTGGATTTCACTCCAGACATCAACCCTATTGTTGAGCAGAGTGGGGGAGGGGTACGTAGTGATGATGATAAACACTCTCATCGCTACCCGAATTTCAGCAAACAAATTCAATTCTGAATACAATAGACTTTTTACTGCAATGTTTGGCGATCTCTGTAATACACTGATGGCAGGAAATATTATAAGCGACCCCATAAATATTATCCATGCATATGTGGAGAAGATTCGAGCACATTTTGAGCACCGAATTTAACTGTGGGGGAGACGAGACCGCAAAAAAGCCTTGTTTTAAAAATATTCTACTTAAAATTAAAATCACGGTGAGGTCTATGATCATTATGTGCAAACTGAAATCTTAGTATTGCACCTCCATTTGGGAAATTATGAGAATGTTTTCATGCAATGGGTTGACAATATTATCACGCATCTGGACAGTTATAATGAGAATGGTAGCGGTTCAGTGGTTTTATTTGTTTAAAGTCTAAGTGTAAATATATGTAGATTTAAAAATTATTTTATTTTAAGAGGGGGGCACAGGGAGGGGGATATAGTTTGGAAATATAATCCTGATTTAGAATGATGTCAGGGTGTCCAACGAATCTGTTTCGAAACAGGCCAAAAGATCTATCGCTTGAGACACACACATTAACCAAGAATTCTATCAGCAGAGGATCGCCTAGCAATCAAAAATAAGAAAATATGTCGGGTATGTAAGGGGGAATTCGAAGAGGGGACTAAGGGAAAAGGGACTAGGGTAAAAAAGACTAAGGGTGGGAGGGGGGAGGAGGGAAGGGGATGGTCTGGGACCATAATCTTTTATGGCAGGAAATATCATCAGGGGGTAGCAATTTTCTTGGTGTAGCACTTCAGTCATGCAATGTGAATGTGAGCCAACAGTTTTTCTTATACCGGTTTTTATTCACCATTCAAATTACGATTTGAAATTATTTTACCGGCTTTGGCACGTATGCACAGGGAGGGAGTTGCAGATAGCCCCTGGGTAGGTAACTCATTTATCTACCCAGTCCTACCCGAACTTCCTACCCAAACTACCCTACCCAAACAGTCCTACCCAAACTTGTCACTTTTCTTTCAGAAAAGTGACAAGTTTGATAGTTTCCCTCTGCTTAAACAGCGCTTTCCCGACAATGAAATATATGACTTACTAACTTGTTAAGTCATATATGCATATGATTATTACAACTCTAGCGCAAGGTTAAGTGAGGAGAATCTCCCCCCCCCCATTGAATCATTCTATAATTTACTTACCGATACTGAATGTACTATCGAAGACCATGAATTTGCCAAGAGGGTTTGGGCTAATGGGGAATGTAAAAATGGTTGGGATTATTGTAGAATGTACTTGTCAAGCAATGTGTTAACCCTTTTCGATATTGTCTGTAAGAACACAGACTAAATATATTCGGAATTCAGGCTAGACATTGGCTATTATTTTTCAATACCACACCTAGTGATGGATTTAATTCTAGAAATCAGTAGAGAGGAAATAGGTTTGATGACTGATGTAGATCAACATTTATTTGTCGAAAGATCTATAAGGGGGGATATGTTTTTCACGGGGATCGCATCATGACAACTGTTCCAACTGGTCAGAACTCTGTTGACGGTGTGAAGTCCAATGCGGTTTTTCTGGACATGAACTCACTCTACCCCTCGGCGATGTCTCACTATAGTTTACCATGTGGCAATTATAGATGGCTTGAAAATCCTTGTGCCATAGATTTCCCTGACATTTACACTGTCGAGGAAAATGGTCCCAAGGATGGTTTTTTGAAATTGACGGTCACATACCAATTGAACTCCACGACACAGTAAAAGATTTTGTTTGTCCGTGTGTAAATAGACCGGGGACCAAGGACTCTTTAAGTCCATACAATTTGTCCTTGGTCGAGGCTATGGGCATGCATTAGACCCCTTCCAAGCAGAAACTAAGCAGGACCCGAAAAAGAATATTGTTGTTCACCACGTTCTTTTGCGGTGGATGGTGACCAATGGTTTCAGGGTTACAAAGATACACAGAGCCCTGCAATTCGATCAGAAACCCTACTTGAACACGTTTATTGACACTTTTGTCAGTAAACGTTCAAAGGGAAAAAGTAAAGTTCAAAAAGAAATTTATAAACTTAATTTAAATTCAGCTTTTGGGAAAATGTGTGAAAGCATACGAAACAGATCTAGTTGGGACGTCGTAACCTGCCCCCGAGAATGTACTCGAATCGTAGCCGATCCCAACTTTACAACATTCACAGTTATAGACCCGAATATGGTCCTCCTACACAGAAAAAAGAGAAATGTCGGTCTAAATAAGAATATTGCAGGAGGGAGTTCAGTACTAGAAATTTCCAAGAAATTCATGTTGTCTTTCTTTGCAATGTGTGTAAGGTACAATGGTCAAGGAAAGGGGAGGTTCAAGCGTACTATTATGACACAGATTCTTTATTGTTAAAAGTTAAAACATAGAATTTATTGAAAGATTTGGAAAGTGTACACATTGGCCCCCGGATGGATTACACGAATTGGAATGAGGCATCTATCCCGAGTTGGTGAAACGCCAGGCCCCCAATCAATTATTATTGTTAAAATCTGAGACGGGGAGCGATTTAATATCTAATGAGGTGTTCCCCGGTCCAAAAGTATACTGTGTGGAAACACACGATAAGGATGTAAAACAAGCGTGCAAAGGGGTGCCTACACACTTTGTAAAAAATAATTTCGACATGAGTGTCAACAGAAACTCTGTGGAGAGTAGTTTAGTGCCAAGAGCAAAATAATGGCAATTTGCTCTCTACAATTTAAGAACTATACTATTAGAGTGGAAAAAAGCCATGTCTTGCATATCTGACAAAGTCTATATTCTTGAAGATGGTGTGAAGATACTCCCCCATGGTAACCATCGTATTTCAGATCGAGTTGAATGTATGGACTATAGAAAACAACTCGGTCTGGATAAATTAACTTAAATTCAAAAACAGTACTAATTGGTGGATGGGGGACAACAATTTCCCATATATTATATATTCCATTTTGCAAACGTCGTCAACATCATTTAATTTTTGCTGCTATTGTATACATTTCTTTTGTTTTCCGCCGGAGCGGGCCACGCTTCCGCCCCCCCCCCCGGGGGTGGGTCCTGGCCCGGCCTTCGTTCTCCCTGCGGAGGGGTGATTGAGGTCCCTTGATGCGGGCTGTTCTTTTGCTCTGGAGAGTGGGGGTCCCGCCCACGGGCAGGTCTTCGGCCCCAGGGGGGATGGGGGATGGGGGGATTCTCATCCTTTAAATGTTGTAAATAGTGTTTTCTCTTTCTCTACAAATATGTTCAACTATGCGGCTGTTCTTGCTGTATGCGTTATCTATAATACATGTTGTTTTTTGTTGTTCTTGTTATTGTCAATAAATGAAAGATATTAAATTGTTCTTGTTCTTTTGCTATTATTGCTGTTGTACAAAAAGTGTTGTTAATAAAAGAAAGAAATATGTTTTTGTTGTTGCTATTGAATATCGTACTAGGTAGATGCTGCTCTAGGGAAAATTATTATTATTTATTCATTAGACAAGTATGGTTTACAGTTAGTTCTAGTCCAACTGCTGTCAACAGCAGTATGTATCAATCTAAAACACCATTCAGATCGTTTCTCTGTGGTCCGGCAATGTCGGGGAAAACAGCACTTTTAGCTAAAATGATTAAAAATTGTAATTCAATGTTTTTGGAAAAACAAAAGAAAATTTACTGTTGCTATTGCATTTGGGAAGAGTCCTTTGACCAAATAAAAGCTATTGCTGCTGCTACACCTATGCCAAAACAATTCATACGAGAACAGGATGTTTTCAATAGCATTGAGCCAAACTCATGGCAGATTATTGATGATTTAACTGAATCCATTAAACAATTCTCACAGGAAATGCTACAACTGTTTACTGTTTGCTCTCATCACGAACATATTTCCATAGCTCTAGTCCTACACAGTCTTTCTCATCAGAGCAAGTGTATGAGAACCCTTGTTTTGAAACCACCTATATTATCTATAGAGTTGTTCGTGATTGAAATTCTCTAATAACTCTCAATTAGCAAATTTGTCCCGGTGCCCCCAAATTTCTACTTTAAGCGTACAATCAGGCGACAAATAAACCCTACGGGTACATTTTGTTGGATCTTAATCAGAATACAACCGATGATTTGCGTGTAGTCACAGATATTTTCGAAAAGAAATTACTATATATCTTTCGGTTAACAGTAGAAAGGGCTATTAGTCGCCGTCATGACACTGAAGAAACTACACGATAAAAGACACTTATTTTCCGTTCTAAGGACTTCAAAACCGCCACTCAGGAGGGCGATACTCAAACATGGTGTTGACAAAGAATTCATTAATCTAATATCTGATTTTTGTTTAAATTTAACCGAGGGCAATATATACTTGTCAGAAGGTGTTAGAAAACAGACAAAGCAATATTGTTCCACTGTACGTGCCTCGGCTTGCAAAAACAAAGAAAAAGATTTTAAAAGAAAACAACTCATTCAAGCGGGTGGTAGCTTTTTACACTTTCACTGCCAATAATCGCCGGACTTGTAAACAGTTTTCTTTAGAATGCTAAATCCTACAAGTTGACTCCAATAGAACTTGTTCTTTCATCAATTGAACACTTTGAGGACAATCTAAGCAAATCCATTAATGATAAAAATATTGCCGATTATAAAAAGCTAGTTTTACTTCAAGATGCACTTCGTCATGTGGACAAACATAGAGCGCATCGTGAGAGACCCGCCGTCAATGTTATTGATTCCCCCCCCCCAAAAAAAAGAATAACATCTTCTCAAGGTTCTGCAATAACAGTCGCACAATCAAAGGAGAAGGAATTGAATTCAATAGTGACAACAATTGGAAACCTACTGCCATACACATATCGGGAACAGAGTAAAAGAGTATTAACATATCTCATGTTGGAAAGTGGTGATGATCATCAGGTCGATAGCACCGGGAAACGAATTATAATTCAGGGAGAAATTTATAATCTACTTGAATTCATTTGTGACATGGTTACAAATCGTAAAGGACTTTTGTCATTTGATAATAATCTATACAACTTTCTAAATACATCAAACTTCCCCAAACATCTTATTGCCAATAAGCAAATTCTAGAGAAATTAAGGGAATATAGTAGAGGTTTCAGTCCTCTAACAACACCAACAACAACAACAACAACATTTAAAAAAGAAGAAGAAGAAGAAGAAGATCTTAAATCAATCTTGGAAAATACTAGCATTCCTAGTAGCAGCAATGATTTGATTTCACCGACTACGATGCTGATAGCTAGACCAAAGTGAAGACGTATTGACATCAACTCACCGTCATAAGCACCACCCTCCAGTGTGCAAAAGGGTAGTGAGCATTATACTACGTGTTTGCGTTCAAAATGGATAAAGTTTTAAAACATGTCTATGAAAATATTGGTGAAGTGGGAAGTCTAAGTTTACCCACAACACTTTCTACAGTTGCCTCTGACGGTGTAAACAGCAGCACTTTAAAAAATACAAAAGAATATCTTGAAAATGAACCGAGTTACACTCTGCATCGAAATCGCAGGCTTCGTGGCAAGCAATCTCGACAAACTAAAGCCTTTTCCCCACTGTATATAATGCAAACAGATCTTTTAACTCTAGATGAGATTCAAATACGTCACAATACACCCTAAAAATATATTTTAGTGGCAATCAGTGTCTTTAGTCGCTATGCATATGCTATTCCATTGCGATCAAAGAGAGGTGTTGAAGTTGCTCAGGCGTTAGAAAGTATTCTTGAACAAGCTAGCTGTAGAAAAATTCAAAGTGACCGGCAGCGAATTTTTTAATCCACATGTGCAAAAGATTTTATTGAAATATAATACAAAGCTCTATCATACCCACAGTCTGATAAAGGCAGCATTGGCTGAAAGATTGATAAGAACGATTCGTCTATTAATTTCGAGATATTGCACACTGAAAAATACTGCTGCTTTTATTCATGATTTAGATAAAATCATGCAAATATATAACCAACGACCCCATCGATCTCTGCCCTATGTTAGCCCTCAGGAAGTTCATTGCAGTGAAAATACATTTGACACTTTTCTTAAACAACATTCCAGTGAAAAATAAAATTCTGAAGAAAAAATTCAATGTTGGCGATACTGTTCGAATTAATAGAACCACCAATATTTTGAAAAGGGGAATTATTTATGATCCACTGAGCTCTTTAAAGTGTCAAAAATCCTAGACACCGAGTCCATGACATATCGTCTGCGAGACACCAAGGATGATGAGATCCTCCGCGGTTATTATGAGTATGAACTACAAAAAGTTTGAAACAGTAGTGAAATTTATCAAATTGAAAAGATATTAAAGAGCCGTACTCGCAGGGGCAACAGACAGTTGCTTGTTCGTTGTCTAGGATACAACTCTGATTTTGATTCTTGGGTTGCAGTTGAATACATTAACAATGCCCAATGATTTCTATGTGGCAATCATGTCCAATGTCTCCGACCCTCTCTACAATGATTTGAATAAAACAAGAGATTTTGGACGAAACTCTCTCCCACTATCAAAGTCGATGGCGCGTATGAAGTGGCTCTTGTCGACTGTATTCTAAAAAATTCCTATGATATCCTGAGAAAACATTGCAAATATGATATAAAAATTAGACCCTATGATTGGCCGCCACCCGTTAGCGCGAACAACATAAAATTCAAAAGATCAACTAGTTGGATTATCCATGTGTGGAATTACCACATGAGGAACTCAGTTGTATGAATAATTTATGTCGTTCTATCAATAAAAGAATTTCCGCTCGTAAAAAAGGAGCCTTTCATTTCAACTATTCAAAGGAAGAGAGCAAGATCTATATTAGTTCACCCATTGCCAGTGAAAAGGTTATTCTCAATGATAATCTAAAAAATGCTCTTGGCTTTAAACTAAAAATAATGAATGGTAAAAGTGCCGGAAACAGAAATGCTATTTTTGCTGACTACCCGCCAGCCTTCTCCACGGACACTTGTAAATTTCCTTATGCTTCATTTGTTGAAACATCCAGAGTTGGCAATAGCAATGTTCCCCTCCTAAGAGTTCTTGAACGAAAAACCAATCAAGATCATATTCATCATTACAATACAAAGCATCTTCAGTATATCCCCGTAAACACTTCCTATTCGGAACTCCGCCAGTTAACATTAAGAACTGAATTAGGTGAGCCTCTAGCAATATCAAAAGGTTTGGCTGTGATTACATGCCATATTCGACCCATCGTTGCCAATTTTCATAAACACGATGTCTAATAGAAAAGTGGTATTCATTTTCTCTGCTATGTTAATACTCTTGGCCCGAGACAACAGGGTAATGGAATTGACTATTATAAAGGTCGCTCATCGATGTCTGGCTATGATCTTGGCAGTTGGTTTGCTAAGCTGTTTTGCTCTGCGCTACCTCTGGCTAAAAAATATATTGTACCAGCTGCGACAGATTTTGCATCCTCTACAGTATACGATTGGGGCTCTGGCAAGGATTTTTAAAAAAGTGCTTCGGAAAATCTTAGGTCCAGTGTCCGAACCGTTGGTGAGCAATCGAAATCTCGACAAAATGGAAAAGGTGTAAAAAGGTTGAGAAACAGTGCACCACTCATCAGTCTCTACTCAGGTCAGAAACGAAAGACATGACTCCTGTCAAAGATTAAGAAGGGAAAAAACGACAAGTACAATAAGCAGAAGAAGAAAAAGAGGCCCCAGGAAGAGAATTGTTAGATTGAAACTGGATTTCTTTTCATGGAGTGAACAATGGCATATCTACTGCATAAGGATTCCCATCCTTCAATCACTTCATCTTTAAATCTATTCAATGCGGAAAATGTCAATCTGAGTGTTAAACTTGGATGCTATGAACAATTTTATTCACAACAACCGCTCTCAGATAATATCCACTTTCAAACTTATCCCAATGAAAACTACATTATGGACATGTCCTCGACATTTATAGATTTACATTTGATAGTCAAGAAATCCGATAATGGAATGCCAATTCATGCTGATGGAATATCCTATGAAAATTGCATATTGCACAATTTATTTTGTCAAATCAGTGTCTACATAAATGGAACATTGGTGAGCACAAGCAATAATCTCTCAAATTATACAAGTAATATACAGTTCATTTTGATGACACCCAAGTCACACAAGGAATTGAGAGGCACCTCCAATGGATATGAATATATTACAGATACTGATAGTACAGATGCACGTAAAAATGCTACAACTAGTGAACTGCATCTAGTTGGAAAAATATATCATGAGATATTTAATATACCTCAATGGCTACCACCAAATATTAAAGTGGATATAAAATTAACACTTGCTCCAATCAATTCTATTTTATGAAAGGAACTTCCTGCCAATTCTGATGTAACTCTCTCTCTCTCACCTTTGCAATACTACATGTACGAAAGCAGCAGGTTATGAGCTCTGTTGCTTTGGCAGTGGAAAAACTGAGAGCCAGTGGAAATATTATTAAACTACTTGTTCCTCATACAACAGGGTTGCCAACTTCTTTGTCAATTAATATGTCCCTTGAGCATCCAAAAATGTGTCCTTTTCAGCCAAATGATGTCCATATTTTGTCTATAATATGTCCATTATATGTCCATCTTGAAATCTCAGAAATTAGTTTTTATGACTTGTAAACCTCTTTCAAAGTGGTCAGTTAACATCGAATGTAACGAAAACGAAAAAGATTCATTTAGTACATCCATAATAAATGAGCTAGTGTGAAAGCACAAAAACTATAAAAAACAGTAAAAAGTAGAAAACGGATTGTGGGAGCTTAAGGCTCATCTTCCTACGAGAGTTTCACTTGACAGGTATGGTCGGCATGAGGGTTAGCAATTTCACTTCTTTCGCTAGCTTTTTGCCAATCAGAGTATCTCATGTGCATGTCATAAGGTACAATCCAGGAGTCAAGCAACGCTGCGGAGCGCTAAATAGCCTGGGTTGCCCTTCAATCAAGGGGGGGGGGGGGTGAAATCCCCAAAGGCATAATTACTGGACCTTTGAACAATGCTGAACAAAATAGATGTATACAATTTTTGATTGGATGCTGGTTTTCGGAACTGGTAGATGCAAAGGGGGAGGGGGTTGCCCCCAAATACCTTTTGAATCTTATAAAGGGCACTAAACTTCAGTCAAATGAGCCACATCTGAAGTTTATACGACTACCCATTCCATAGAACCTTATATGCCCCTGGGGCATAACTTACAACCCTTGTCCCAGGTGTCTTAGGGGTTGTGTATACGCTGAGGGCGTTGTTATATGTCGTTTGGGCCATTTTTAACTAAATTTTCGTCTCAAAATTTCTGTTGGTTGTATCTAGGGAAAAGAAAACCTGTGGGGAGGGGTGGCTCCACCCCTCTCACCAAGGGTGGAGGGGGGCTTACTCCAAGGGTGGCACGGCCCTAGTGTTTAAAAAATCGTTCTTATAAAAAATTAGATAGAAGGTCGAACATTAGCGTAGAGAGGGGGGTATTGAGGATGGAGTAGCCACCGTCATATACGGAATAATTTTTGTACGTTTTAAGTTTTAATGTCACTCTTTAGTTTCGGTAGAAAATACTAGTTTTTGTATTTATTTCTGAACATTTTTCAGATAAACCCGGGAAATCAATCCCCTCTGTGGAGAATTTTCCCACGAAAAATTGCTCTATATAAAGCTCGTCCCTGTAAAATTTTTCCGCCGGGAAATTACCCCGGGCAATTCCATCCCTGCTGCGAATCCTTCCCAGAAAATTTTGCTTACGATTCTGCCTGAAAAATACTCCATACCATACTTTTATTTGAAGAAAGACTTGTATTCATTTAGTTTCTCATCCTTTTAAGGTCATTGGGGAATACCCCTGTTTGGAAAATACCCCCCCCTGGAAAGTTTGTCATCCAGAAATTTTCCATGGAGAATTTCCCTGGGTGATAATTCTCCCATGGAAATTTCTCCCGTAAAACACCTCCGCCCCCTCTAAAAAAAGATCCCCAAAGAATTCCAACTCCGTTGAAAACTTCCCCCCGAGAGTTACCTCAAAGTGTCTCTACATTTACAATGGGATCAACAACGAGAAGAAAGACAAATAAAAAACATTCTGTATACAAATTCTGGTAAATTCTCCCCATGTAAATTTTCCCCTGAAAAATTTACCCCTAGAAATCTCCATCCCAATGGGACATTCTTCCCAAAGATAATCCATCCCCAGAAGATCTCCTTTCTCCCTTGGAAAATGTCGGTATACTTCCCTATAACAAATACTATATGTAAACAATGGGCAAATTTCATAACTTGCGGCCCTTCCTCTGTTGGCTCTGAAGGGTCATGTCATCTCCAAAGACATATCTATTGTACCTTTCAACAATACTGAACAAAACGGCTATCTAAAAATTTTGATCAGACGACTTTTAGGAAAATAGGGCGTGGGACGGGGGCTAGTTGTCCTCCAATTTTTGGTCACTTAAAACAGAAGCTAGATCTTTTAATTTTCGTTTGAACCAGCCCTCTTGCGAAATTCTAGTACCATTTGTTCGATATGATCACCCCTGGAAAAAGCAACAGCAACAAATAAACACGAATCCGTGATGCTTCTTCTGGCAAACACTATAGAATTTAATTTTTATAGATAGGAGTTTGGAACCTCTACAGTGTGGTTCTCTGATACGCTGAATCTGATGGCGTGGTTTCCATTAAAACTCTTTGACTTTTATGGGGTGTTTTTCATATTTTTCGAAAATTTGGCAAAGTTTTTCAGGCCCACTAATGGGTAACACTATACTTAATAAATATTATATATTTGGAACCGGCACAAAAAGCCAATTTTTTAGTACGTCTATTGATATCAAAATTGATTCCAGATCATCAAGGATCTAATTTTTTTTTTTGCTAACTTTTCATTTTCAGTTAGTAATACTTGATAAATAGATAGATATTTTTCCTGACTATTGGAAGCCGAAAGCGATTTTTAACTAAAAAGGTGCCTGCTAGCGTATTATCTTGTCTGTAGCGTAAAAGCGAGGAGAAATACAATTGTTTATAGATGAAAGAATACAAACTTACAAAGAATTTCAAGAGTATTTGCAAATAGTTGTCTGCGGGAAAGAGCAAGCAACTTCGAAAAATAATAGCGTTTGTAAAACAATTGTAGAAAATAAGTAGTTACTTAAATTTAGCGCATGACTAGTGGTTTTAATTATGATTTGGTGAAAAATGACATTTTTGTTTTACAAAAATATGTATCCAGCGGGAAAATATTCTATTTCATATCATAAATTTGTAAAATATGTCCATTTTGTGTCCCAAATTTCCAAAATTTGCCCCTTTTTTGCCCTATTATGTCATTGTGTCCCGGCACACAGGAATATGCCCTTTGGACATAAAATATCTCCAGTTGGCAAAAACCCTGTCATACAATCACCAATCAACGTCATATTGCCACAGGCTCGCGCACCTTCACCGACTCATCCTGTATCAATGGCGAAATTTCATAAAAATTAGCATTGGCATTAGTAAAAAGCGTTAGTGCAATAGGATCATGGTCTGGTTGCCCACATAAATTTGAGATGTTTGGACTTTCATCTCTTGTATGCAAAGTAAATGAAATCCCACTCTAAAATCTATCTTTTGATAAATCCTATAGGACATTGTATGAGTTGACAATGCAAAGCCTAGATCATGATTCACAACTATTTGAAAATGGTATAGCCGAAGAAATGTTCGCTAAAACACATGGTATCATTTTACTAGACTTGTCTGGCACCCAAGATATGAGTAAAGTACGAACGGGGATTGTGCGTTTAGAGTGTACATTTGCTGACCCATTACCTGAGAGTATCGCACTAATCTCTTTAAATCAGTTTGAAACCTATTGGGAAATCACTTCCGAAGGCAGTGTTCTACTAGAACTTGCACCATGAACACTTGTCAAGTAATCAGTGTATTTAATATGGACCCCTACATGTCCAAATACAGATCCTATTGTTTACAATCGGACTTCCTTGGAAAAATTCAAAGTGCAAACAATTCCCTAATCATTGTTAATAGCAGTGCGTCGACTGTGAATACCAGACATTGGCTCTGCATCTTTGAAACAATGAAGACTATTGAATTCTTTGATCCTTTCAGCCTACCCTATACATTCTACACTCCACACATCAACTACTATATTGAAAGTAGTGGAAAAACTATTATTAAAAACCAGAAGAGAGTACAGGATCTAACGACTAAAAGTTGCGGTTTTCATGCGTTACCATATTTCATCTTCAAATCTCGCGGTTATACTTACAAGCAGTTTCTCAACGTTTACGTTGGCAATCCACGTCTGAACGACTTTATGGTGGAAAATATCCTCTTAGACCTGTATAATATTGATTTTAGTGCCCTACGAGTAAAGTGTTTTAAAAATGTATGTGAATTTGTTTATTAATAAAAAAATGTATATACAACAACAATGTCTTCATTCTTAACTTTAGATTTCTCCTTCCGTGTATAGGCAACTGTCATGAACCAATAATGCTGGTAGATCATTTGAATTCACTGTATATTGATCCTGATTGGCTGCAAAGTCCGGCTCGCATTTTCTACAGTAAAATGTAACTTCACTATTGTCATATCTCTTTGTATAGTCAATGATACTATTTGCATTCATATTTTGAAATTCAAGTGTTTCAATTTCTCTGTTGGAAGCAATATCACATACAGTGTTTTAAAGTTTTGAATCACATTCTGTAACAGCCAAATAAAAATCCCTAGGTTTACAGTCATAATAGGCAGTGTCGTCACAACGATGAGGTTGAAACAAAATTGTCTTGTTACTCCAACAGTTGAATCGTAGACCTGCTTCTTCCTCCCAAAATAATTTAAAACCACGACGATACCAATCTCGTAGAAATAAACTAAAATCACGTTTAGGGTTCTTTCCAATCATACCAGGATAAGTATTCTCCCACTGATCACATTTGTCATAGTGACAATTGGATCACTGTTGCCCTCTAGGGTGAGAGTCAAAAATCTCTTCAAGACATGAATTACAGTCTTTAATTTGTACTGCATATCCTCTATGTAATTTACACGGATTGCATAATTTGCACTTTTCATTAAACTCATCAATAATTGTACAATTCTCACATGATGACCAACTGCCAAGAGTATACATGCATTGTGGACACGTATAGAACATTTTTTGGTTTCCGATGTCAACTCTCTCATAGCCAAAATGAAACTGATCCATGTTCGATAAATTTAGAGGGGGAGAGAGAGGGGAGTAACTCTGTGACGTTACATTACCTGTTTTGAAGAGAGAGTCATCTACAGAGAATCTATGGCAATGTATCCAAAAGTATATCCACGATATTGTTCTGCTTTGTTTCAATCAATATATCAATAAATTAAGTAAAAGCATTTGAGTCACGTCGTAAAAGCTTCATACAATAGTTCAACCATGGAGAATCAGTTTTCATTATATTGTCAGGTGTTCCCTGAGAAAATATCTTCCGTTGAAGAGATAGCCCGAGAAAATCGTCATCTAGAATCAAATGTTTTTCCATAATCACAAGATTTGACTTAATTCTCTCTTTCTCAAAGTTATTCATTTTCAGTTTTAACACTCTCACTGCTGACTCTAGACTAACCACGATTCGTTCTACTTCAAGAATATTCGATACCTACCTAAAAAATCTAACAAAAAAGAAAGGGGACATTTCGATTTCGAAACAATTTTATTGTGTGTGTGAGCATAATTACAAAAATAATATATTACACATAGACAATTACTGATATAACTTATTGTCCTCAATATACTTCACAATTGCATTTAATGAACTTTGAAGTCTATGTATATGTGATATATCAACTTTTGCAGCGAAGCATAGTTGGTCCTCCAATTTAAATTTACTGAAAGATAACACGTATCTTGCACATACTTCATCCCATTCAAGACAAAGTCGAGATCCTCTTGTGATTTCTACCGCAATGTTTGGTACTCTTGTATCATTGCTGCTGCTACCAGCTCCACTATCAACTTCTAACAGTGTAAACATTCCACTCATTATTGCAATATATATCTTGACAAAAAATAAACGAGTATAGTCAAACTGTTCTCTCCTTGAATTCTTTTCTCACACTAATAACAACTATACTAAAAATCCTTCCTTATATTAGTTGTGGTTGCTAAGACCTCCTTGGAGCTATATCGCAAATCCAATGTTGAATTTCCGGGAAGTCTGATGATGTCACCTCGTCCCGGTAGTAACCTAACTCTGTGATTGGTTTAGAAAGAGGCGTGTAGTCTTGTACTGGTCAGATTCAATAGACGTATGACTGTGACGTCATTCCCCGTCAAATTTCGACCCCCCCTCGCTACTAATTTCCCTGCAAAAAAAGGAATATCCGTGTTTTACTTGCCAGTGAATTTTCCTTGCTCTTCAAGCTAAGGACTCTAAGTTTCTTGTATACGGTTTTGTCCAAGTCAATTCCAATGATGTACTTTTGTTCCGATCCGACAGAATTTTTAGGGGTTCCAGGACATTTGTTTCTTTACTTTGGGCCATGTCCGTCTTTTACTAGGTTGTAGCTATCGTATCAACCACAACAACGGTATTAATGGCTTAAATTATACGAGCAACACTGTATCCCTCTAAAGAACACTCTAACATCGTACTAAAATTATATCCACAGAAAATAGCTAAATATTTGTTGCAAGAATAAAAAATCATGGTAATATGACTGAGTGGTCGATCGATTGTTGTAACATTAGGCCCCCTATTTAAAACTTCTGAGAAGCTTAATGGCTGTAAAGGAATTTTAATTTGATTTGTTGCTGCGACAATTGACTTCGGGGGAATCTCAATTTTTAGACTAGCCTCTCTGACTTAATCTAAACATCAGCTATTTGACTCAAACCCTGGTTCAATTTAAAAATCAGTATTAAAAATTACAGGGTAATTTCAACAAAAATGAATCAGGAAGTAAATCAGATAGGTCAACCTAATTAAGACAAGGGGTCATTGGCCATCATTTGCTTCAACACATGGCTAAGAAAAACGGAAAACATATTTATTAAATTGTTTGGGGAGAGGGGTAATTCCAGAACTATTTTCTATAGAAGAGACGCTGCATTCTCTCCTATGCTAGGGATATTAGGTACAATTCTTTAATTTTATTTCCAACTTGACAGCTTATCAAATGTTATCTTTGCGAATAGACCCAATGGTGCTTGAAGCTCAAATTGACAAACAAACGATCGCTTACAAAACTTTTTTCACATGGAAAAGTCAAGGATGTACAATATTTTTTTGGAGTAGTAACTACGGTGCTCATAATGTCTTCACTGAGTTTTACCGATCATACTGATCAGTAAGGACCTCCCCCAGGCCACTCATCGTGATTCCAGGCTTGGACAGGGGAACACTCTACAGATATATAGGGTACCTCCATAGGAGGTTTAGACAAAGGAGGTACCTTGTCCCTAGGGGCCTACAATAGAAACAGGGGCCCCCTCCACCCAGGGGCCATAATTGAGAAATAGGAAGAAGACCCCTCAAATGTACACTTAGTATGGCCCACCGCCAAGTGAACAACACGTCCCGTGAGTTACAACCCTCACTTCCAGCAATAGGTTAAAATTGCATGGTGATGCAGAACACCATCGAGGGAGGATCCTATAAGTAGTGTGCATGTATAAGATTTGAGGGGGGATTGTATAATACAGACAAATAGTCTATATTATGGACCTATAAAGCGAGAAAACACGTTATATAATTGGACCTATAATGCGACCAAGCAACCAGACAGGTTTTTCTAGGTTCAACAGCCATAACTTAAGACCTTGGTATAACGTATTTAAAGATTTAATGGTCTTTCTGTAAAAATACTAGTTTCAGCTGGAAGTCATATAATCATGCTTTTTAGTATAAATAGTGTTTTTAGTAAAGATACAGCCAAGCTGTGCATGTTTCTAAGTCAAAACCGGTCAAACACTCTAATAGCCTCTAGCTTGAAGGTATCTTGCATCTTGTCCAGAATTGATTGTATTATTAGCAATATCTAATAATGATAACAAGTTGTATCATTTGCGTAAAAATAATTCAATTTGCGAAAAAGATATTGCATTGGCATAACTCTGCTCTGAATGATCTTAACTTGTAATTGAATAATAGGGGTGAAACAGAGCTCGGTAACATTTTTAATTGGATTGTATGAATGTGTTAAAAAGGGTTAAACTGCTTACCAGTTAAGGTAAGCCACAGGGGGTGCTAACTCTTACGCAGTTTAATAAAAAATTGTAATCATATCATTGGTGTCAATCTACGGAAAAAATATTTTAATTGGATTGTATGAAAGTAGTTAAAAGGGTTGAACTGCTTACCAGTTAAGGTAAGCCCGAAGGGAGTGGTAACTCTAAGGCACTTTATTATAAATTTGGAATAACATCGTTGGCATCAATCTATGGAAAAAGTTAACGATGTCAACATGTTCTTGTGACTTGACCTAGTTTTACTTCTCGAGTGTGTTCTGTATAATACACAAGTAGTGTTTGAGCAGTGTTTTCACTGTAAAATATGCTTTAACATTGTAGTATACTAAAAAGTTGAAACTAATAAAGATGTAGGCACCAAGATGGCCTTGTGACTTGACCTAGCTTTACTTCTCGGGTGTGTTCCGTATAATACACAAGTACCATTTGAGCAGTGTTGTCAATATAAAATATGCATTAGCATTGGAGTTTGCTAAAAAGTTGAAACTAATAGTTATAGATGCTAAGAAAAGGATTTTAATACAGAAATTCAGAACAATCCTTAGAAATCCTTGGATTTCTACTTTTTCCTTAGATTTGACTTTTTGCTAAGAAATCCTTAGCAAAAAGTTAGGTTAATTAAGGTTCACGTAGTGTGGCACACCACTCGAAGTGAACCTAAATTAACCTTTGCACGTCTCTCTCACTATGACTGTGTGTCTGAGCGGGTGTGCTGCTATCTAAAGCCAGACTAACCTTAATTCAACGCAACGAGGCATCAAGTCAAAATTAATAAAACTTAGATTTTATGAATGTTATCTGATGTATCCGATAAAGACAATGATAACGAACTTATTCACTCTGATACTTAGATTTTGTCAACTTTATCCGATGTATCTGACAAGAGATGTTGATAAAAAAAATTATTCACTCTGACACTTAGATTTTGTCAATTTTATCGTATGTATCCGAGAAAAGGATGTTGATATAGAATTTAATCACTCTGATACTTAGATTTTGATAATGTTATCCGTCGTATCCAGAAAAGGATGTTATTAGTGAATTTATTCACTCCGACACTTAGATTTTGTCATTGTTATCCTATGTATCCGACAATGGAATGTTGATATAGAATTTCACCACTCTGATACTTAGATTTTGATAATTTTATCCGACGTATCCAGCATAGGATGATGACAAAGAATTTGTTCATTCTGATACTTAGATTTTGTCAATTTTAGCCGACGTATCCGAAAAAGGATGTTGATAAAGAATTTATTCATTGTAATACATAGATTTTGTCAATGTTATCCGACGCACACGAGAAATAATGTCGATAACAAATATTAAAAAAGAATTTATTCACTCTGATACTTAGATTTTGTCAATGTTATTAAACGTGTCTGTCAAAAAACATTGTTAACAGATTTATTCACTCTGATACTTGGATTTTCTCAATTTTATCAAGCGTATCTAACAATTGTGTGAATGTTATCCGATGTATCCCACAAAAGAAGTTAATAAAGAATTTATTAACTTTGATAATTAGATTTTGAGAATGCTATCTGACACATCTGACAAAAGATGCTGATAAAGAATTTATTCAATCTGATACTTAGATTTTGTCAATTTTATCCGGATAACCGATGTATCCAGTATATGATGATGATAAAGAATTTATTCGCTCTGATACTTATATTTTGTCAATTTTATCCGACATATCTGACAAAAGATGTTGATAAAGCATTTATTCATTCTGATACTTAGATTTTGTCTATATTATCCAACGTATCCAACAAAGGATGTCGATAAAGAATTTATTCAATCTGATGCTTATATTCTATCAATTTTATCCGATGTATTTGACAAATAAGATGATGATAAAACTTATTCACTCTGATACATAGATTTTGTTAATGTTATCCAATGTATCCGAGAAAGGATGTTGATAAAGAATTTATTCAATCTGATACTTAGATTTTGTCAATTTTATTCGATGTATCTGACAAATGATGTTTATCAAGAATTTATTCACTCTGACACTTAGGTTTTGATAATGTTAACTGACATTTCCGGCAAAGGATGTTGATAAAGAATCTATTCGCTCTGATACTTATATTTTGTCAATTTTATCCGACATATCCGACAAAAGATGTTGATAAAGAATTTATTCATTCTAATACATTGATTTTGTCAATGTTTTCTGACGTATCCGACAAATGATATAGATAAAGAATGTTAATAAAGAATTTGTTCACTCTGAGACTTAAATTTTATCAGTGTTACCAAAAGTATCTGTCAAAAGACATTGATACAGAATTTATTCATTCTGATACTTAGATTTTGTCTATTTTATCCGGATAACTGTTGTATCCGGCATATGATGATGATGAAGAATTTATTCGCTTTGATACTTGGATTTTGCCAATTTTATCCAACATATCTGACAAAAGATGTTGATAAAGCATTTATTCATTTTGATACTTAGATTTTCTCAATGTTATCTTATGTGTCCGTCAATAGTTGTTGATAAGGAATTTAATCACTCTGGTACGCTCTGAAACTTAGATTTTGTCAATGTTATCCAACGTATCCAACAAAGGATGTCGATAAATAATTTATTCAATCTGATGCTTATATTTTATTAATTTTATCTGATGTATTTGACAAATGAGATGATGATAAAAATTATTCACTCTGATATATAGATTTTGTTAATGTTATCCAATGTATCCGGGAAAGGATGTTGATAAAGGATTTATTCAATCTGATACTTATATTTTGTCAATTTTGTCCGATGTATCTGACAAATGAAGTTGATAAAAAATTTATTCACTCTGACACTTAGCTTTTGATAATGTGAACTGACAATTCCGGCAGGGGATGTTGATAAAGAATCTACTCGCTCTGATACTTAGATTTTATCGATTTTATCCCAACCTATCCCATAAAAGATGTTGATAAAGAATTTATTCATTCTAATACATAGAATAAATTCTGTATCAACGTCTATTGTCAGATACATGGGATAACATTGATAAAAGCTAACTATCAGAGTAAATAATTTTTGTCTATCAGCATCTTTGTCGGATAAATTGGATAAAATTGACAAAATCTAAGAATCAGATAGAATAAATTCCTTATCAACATCTTTTGTCAGATACATCGGATAACATTGTCAAAATCCAAGTATCAGAGTGAATGAATTATTTATCAACTTCTTTTGTCTGTTACATCAGACAACATTCACAAAATCTAAGTATCAGAGTGAATAAATTCTCTATGAACATCCTTTGCCGGATATGTAGGTAAACATTACCAAAAGCTAAGTGTCAGAGTGATGAAATTCCTTATCAACATCTATTGTCAGATACATGGGATAACATTGATAAAAGCTAACTATCAGAGTAAATAATTTTTGTCTATCAATATCTTTGTCAGATACATTGGATAAAATTGACTAAATATAAGTATCAGAGTGAATAACCTCTTTATCAATATCCTTTGACAGATACGTTTGATAACACTGACATAATTTCAGTATCAAAGTGAACAAACTCTTTATTAACATTCTTTATCGATATCATTTGTCGGGTATGTCAGGTAACTTTGACAAAATCTATGTATCTTTGTCAGATACATTGGATAAAATTGACTAAATATAAGTATCAGAGTGAATAACTTCTTTATTATTGTCCTTTTACAGATACGTTTGATAACACTGACATAATTTAGTATCAAAGTGAACAAACTCAACGTCTATTGTCATACATATAGTATAACACTGACAAAATCTAAGTATCAGAGTGAATAAATTTTTTCTATCAGCATCTTTGTCAGATAAATCGCATAAAATTGACAAAATCTAAGTATCAGATTGAACAAATTCTTTATCAACATCTTTTTCGGCATACGTCGGATAACATTGTCAAAATCTAAGTATCAGAGTGAATGAATTCTTTATCAACTTCTTTTGTCTGTTACATCAGATAACATTCACAAAATCTAAGTATCAGAGTGAATAAATTCTCTATCAACATCCTTTGCCGGATATGTAGGTTAACATCATCAAAAGCTAAGTGTCAGAGTAATGAAACTCTGTATCAACATCTAAAGTCATATACATGGGATAACATTGATAAAATCTAACAATCAGAGTGGATAATTTTTTTATATCAACATCTTTGTCAGAAACATTGGATAAAATTGACTAAATATAACACTGACATAATTTAAGTATCAAAGTGAACAAACTCTTTATTAACATTCTTTATCGATATCATTTGTCAGATATGTCGGATAACATTGACAAAATCTATGTATTAGAATGAATAAATTCCTTATCATCATCCTTTCTCGGATACATCGGATAAAATTGAGAAATTCTAAGTATCAGAGTGAAAGAATTCTTTGTAAATGTCTTTTGACCGATATGTTTGATAACAGTGACCAAATTTAAGTATCATAGTGAATAAATTCTTTATGAGCTTCTATTTTCGGATACATCATATAACATTCACAAAATCTGAGTATCAGAGAGAATGAATTCATTATCATCGTCCTTGGTCAGATATCCCTGATAAAATTGAGAAAATTTAAGTATCAGAGTGAATAAATCTGTATCAATGTCTTTTGACAGATACTTTTGGTGACACTGATAAAATTTAAGTATCAGAGAGAACAAATTCTTTACTTACATTCTTTATCGATATCATTTGTTGGATACATCGGATAACATTGACAAAATATATGTATTAGAATGAATAAATTCTTTATCAACATCTTTTGTGGGATAGGCTGGGAAAAAATTGATAAAATCTAAATATCAGAGCGAATAGATTCTTTATCAACATCCCCTGCCGGAATTGTCAGTTAACATTATCAAAAGCTAAGTTTCACAGTGAATAAATTCTTTACCAACTTCATTTGTCAGATACATCGGACAAAATTGACAAAATATAAGTATCAGATTGAATAAATCCTTTATCAACATCCTTTTTCGGATACATTGGATAACATTAACAAAATCTATATATCAGAGTGAATAATTTTTATCATCATCTCATTTGTCAAATGCATCAGATAAAATTGATAAAATATAAGCATCAGATTGAATAAATTATTTATCGACATCCTTTGTTGGATACGTTAGATAAAATTGACAAAATTTAAGTGTCAGAGTGTACCAGAGTGATTAAATTCCTTATCAACAACTATTGACGGACACATAAGATATCATTGAGAAAATCTAAGTATCAGAATGAATAAATGCTTTATCAACATCTTTTGTCAGATATGTTGGATAAAATTGGCATACCAGTATTATCAAAAGTACCTGTCAAAACTATCTGTCAAATAGCATTGACAAAGAAGTTTTTCACTCTGATACTTTTAGTTTATCAATTTTATCAGGCATATCTGACAAAGGACGATGATAAAGAATTTATTCACTCTGACACTTAGATTTCGTGAATGTTAACTGATGTATCTGACAAAAGAAGTTGATAAAGAATTTATTCACTATGTTACTTAGATTTGGTCGGTATTGTCAAACGTATCTGTCAAAAGACATTGATAAAGAATTTATTCACTCTGATACTTATATTTTCTCAAATTTATCAAGCATATCTGACAAAAGATGATGATAAAAAATTTATTCACTATGATACTTACTGATATTCAGCTTTTATCGATTTTATCCGATTTAAACGACAAAGATGCTGATATAAAAAATTTATTCACTCTGATACTTAGATTTTGTCAATGTTATTCCATGTATCTGACAAAAGATGGTGATACAGTCGTGTCTATGAACAAGCATAGAGTACGATTGGTATAGCCCCAAGCATATTTCATGTCATTTTAAGATACGTAAAAAAAGTTGAACAATTTTCTAATTTCGAAAGAAATTCAGTCCAAAAAAGAAAAAAGTGCTACTACAAACATTATTTTTCTAATAGTAATAGTCACGACTAAAATATCTATATCATTCTCATTTTGAATTCGGAAAATATTAAATATGATTTTTTTATGTTTTAAGTATTTTCTAGTCATTCTAAGACATGTAAAAAAAGTTGTAAAAAAATTATGTTGAAAAAAAAAAAAAAAAGTTCAAAAAAAACTTAAAAAAGTATAAGAAATTGTATAAGATTTATACAAGGGCCCTCTGACTTCACGGCAGCCATAGGGAAAATAGCATTGGATTCCTACCGAAGCCCTGTGACATTAGGTGACACACCCCTGTCTATTTCAAAGGCATGTTACTTCACGCGACACACCCTCGCAACTTAAATAGGTTCATAAGATTTCTATGACGTCCCGGCCGCCATAGGGAAATTAGCATTAGATTTTAAAGGCAGCCCTGTTAGGTCATGTGAAACAACTCTGTGTATTCCATGAGAGCCCTGTTTCTAGGCAAGATTTCAAGCGAAGTCCTGTTACATCAAGTGACACACCCTCGGCTTTAAAAGGTCAGATAAGTGGAGCTACTAGCCCCTCAAGCCATCTAACCTACTCAATGCAGCCAATGGTTCTATTAAAGGGAACACAGTTGACGAAGACTGCCAAGACACACCCTTCTGGATTCCAATGACGTCACACGACTTACCCCGGTTTCAAATGGTCAGGTATAATGTGCTTTACGTTATTTTATGTCGCACTGCGTCAGGAACCTATGAGAAATTCCCAATTGTAACTCAACGATAGCACACACCTTACGTAATGATTTCGCATCGCTGTCACGTAATACTTTTTGGAATTTTCACCCGAAATGTTCAACACATTTTTTCTTTCTTTAACTTAATGATGGTGCAAACTTTATGTAAGGTCACGTAATGATTGCGCAACCATCACTGCCAGATAATAGCCTTTTTGGCATTTTATTTTTTGCCCGAAACTTTCTACTCTTTTTTTCTTTCTTTAGTTCTTTCTCTCCTTTTGTCCTTTACTTCTTTGACCCCGCCCGAACTCGAAAGGTCATTCTCATCCAATGGATTTGTGCCTTAGCCGAGAAAACCACCAATCTGTTTCCAATGTTATCTATAAGAGAAATACTTTCAGCAAATAATACAATCCCCTTGACGTCACAGGTGTTCCCTAGCAAGCGCGATTGTTTTTCCATGCACCCACAACATTTGGCAAGAAGAAGGGGGATACTGATTTTCAGAGACAATCACTGTCAAGGTATTTATAGCGTTAGAAGGAAAATGTATCGTTTTTTTTAGTGGGATACTAGATTTCATTCTATTAACACAATACGCTCCCCCCTAGCATGCAATAGCGGGAGAAAAGGTTGATATTAGATGCAATTTTAAGATATTTTTAGAGCTGTTATGGAATATACCCCGGTTTCATTGAGTTAAATGTATTAATATTTCACAAAGACGTGACAATATACGGCTGCCCCCTCCCCACCTCCCTAACAATCATTTCCATAGGGTGCCTTGATAATAGATGAAAATTTTAGGCATTATTGAGGCTTATAAAAGGATAAAATATGAACAATAACATGCGTAAATTAAAGAAAGATGGGGGGAGAGGACTCCAAGCATGTATTTACAGAGAAAGAGGTTGATATTAAAGGTAAATTCTTACGCAATAAAACACATCGTGAGACTGCAATTCCATATTTTTATCGATTTTTTCTTGATATTATGTTCACCCAGCTTCAAGTCAATGACATATTTTAGAGATGATTGTGCCTCATACAGCATTGTCGCCTCTGAAACAACTCGGTCTGGAAAAAGCCCTATAGGTCAGGTTATATATATATATATATATATATATATATATATATATATATATATATATATATATATATATATATATATATATATATATATTATATATATATATATAATATATATATATATATATATATATATATATATATATATATATATATATATATATATATATATATATATATATATATATATATATATATATATATATATATATATATATATATATATACATATATATATATATAAATATATATATATATATATATATATATATATATATATATATATATATATATATATATATATATATATATATATATATATATATATATATACATATATAACTTTATTACTGTGGACTAGAATTCGTGTTTATAGTGAAAAATTAATTTTATTCTAAAAATTATTTTTGCTTAATAACAAAAGCAACTATATATAGCAATCATCTTTATAATGAGCAATTAAACAATATGACGTTCTGATAGCCCGGTAACCTAGGTGAAAGAAAAGATTGAAAAAAGATTGGGGGAGGGGAGCCGTCTGTGAAGGGGGGTAGGGCTGTTTTTTCCATTGCCAGCTGAGCACTGCCATATTTTTTATCTAATCATTTTTCCAGTGTTTTATATTTATTTTATTTATATCTACATTTATATTTTTTGTTGTCGCGCAAAGCGGCAAAATTCAAGTGTTTAATCTTTTAGTGTTTTTGCAAGTGTTATTGTCGCCCCTGCCGCGGCCCAATCCGGTGGCCCACTGAAGCCGGTCCGACCGTCACGAGTACCGTCCGCTGACCGCCTCCGAGGGAGAGTCCGGTCCTCCGTGCGGTTTGTCTCAGTCCTCATGCAACCCAGAGGGGCATTTTTCAACAAAAATTATCAAAACGCGTAAAGGGGAAATTGTATTTTGAGAAATTTTTGCCCCCAAGGCAAATATGCAACTAGGGAAATTCTGAAAATTCAGTGTTTTCGAGACAAGACTATGCAATTGAAAAACAAAAACATGCGTGACTATAAAAAAGGTATGGGACCTAGCAGGCGATTCTAGAAAGGAGGGAGTGACATTAAAAAAACATTTAAACCGTTTTGAGAGGTATCTTTGAAGAACTTTTAATAAAACTATCTATTTCTTTGAGTACTTGTTAGATTTTCACCTCCTCAATGGAAAAATTCTTTAACGCCTCCACCTAACTTTTAAGCAGTAGAACATGATACTCCGATCAATTCACCCCGTAATGACATTACTTGACTGTCACCCTGATATCACCTCATCACTCCTAAGACATTTTTCAGTCATTTTATGGTAAAAATTATGTATTTAAATCTTGTAATTCAAGTTTTTACAACCCAAGTCTATCATGATGCCCCACAAAACACTCCACATTACCATGGCATTACGCCCCTCCTCCCTCCATCATCCATAATCCACCAGCTGCTTATGAGCCCCAGCACCATCCCCTCCCCCCTAGAACATTTTCAACTTTTTCCCAGAGAAAATAAGCTCATGATTCTGAATTACACACAGCTTTTACTTGAACAGCGGAACTCAGCATTTCATTGCTACCGTGTGATACTCCAAGCAGTTCCCGCAACAATGCCACACTATTACTGCTCTGCGACACCCCTTTGACATCGCCCCATCCCCCAAGAACTTTTTTCAGAAAAATCTTGTTAAAGATTATACTTCAAGCCCATTGGTTCAAGTTTTTGCAAGCCAAGCTTAACACAATAACCTGCTAAACATTCCACACCACCCTGGTATTACGCGCCTCCCCCTGCCATCCATTTGCCCCCTAATCACTCCTAGGGCATTTTTAAACTTTTCCCCTGGACTCCTAACCAAGCCATCGGAGGACCCCAGCAACCAATTCAACCGGGCCCATAGCGAGCAATTCCAACGGGGCCCTAACAAGCAATTCCAACGTGGGGTCCTAATCTAACAACCGGGGGAACCAAAGCAACCAATTCAACTGGGAATCCAGCTTCCAATTCAAATGGGTCCCTAGCAACCAATTCCAATGGGATCCTCCCATCCACCGGAGGACCCTAGCAACAAATTCGACTAGGACTCAAGCATCCAATTCAACTTCCCCCTAGAGAGCAATTCCAACGGAGGGCCCTAACCTAACCATCAGGGGACTCTAGCAACCAGTTCAACCGGGACCTAAGTTTCCAATTCCAGTGGGTCCTTAGCGAACAATTCCAACGGGGTTTTCCTAACCCCAGGAGGACCCTAGCAATTAATTAAACTGGAACCCAAGCATCCGTTTCAACCCCCCCCCCCCCCTAACGAGAAATTACAACGGAGGGCCCTAACCTAACCGTCGGAGGACCTTAGAAAGATATTCAACTGAGGCCCAAGCATTGTTCATGGAACTTGAAGTGTGCTGATAAGATATTCAACTGAGGCCCAAGCATTGTTCATGGAACTTGAAGTGTGCTGATTTTTATTCGTTGAACTTCTCGCATGATTTTGTTCGTTGAACTTGTTGCAAGCTGATTTTTCTCTTTGTGAAACCTTTTTCTCTGAAACTGATTTTCTTCAAGGAACTTATTTTATGCAGATTTATGGTCGTGGAATTTGTTGAGTACTGGTTTTTGTTTATGAAATATGTTACATGTTGATCTTTTTTTCTTCGTAAATTTCGTACATTGATTTTTCTCCTGACGAAACTGATTTTGTTCATGGAACTTATAGCAGGCATGTTTTTGTTCGTTGAACTTGTTGCATGCTGACTTTCGCTTGCGAAACTTGTTTCATGTTGATTCTTCCCTTCTTGAAACTCGTTTATTGATTTTTTCTCCTGATGAGATTGAATTTGTTCAAAAAACTTAATGCGTGCTGATTTTTGTCCGTAGAACATGTTGCATGCTGATTTTTTCTTCGTGAAATGTGTTACATGTCGATTTTCTCTTCTAGAAACATGTACATTGATTTTTCTTCTAGTGAAACTGATTTTCTTCATGAAACTTTTTTCATCGTGAAACTTATTTTCTTATGGAACTTGTTATGTGCTGATTTTTTTTCATGGAACTTGTTTCATGCCAATTGTTGTTCGAAAAACTTGTTGCATGTTGTTTTTCTTATCGTGAAATTTGTACATTAATTTTTCCCCTCGCGAAACTGATTTTATTTATGGAACTTTGTTGCCTACTGATTTTTGTTCGTGGAACTCGTGGTACATGTTGAGTGCTAATTTGTGTTCGAGAAACTCGTTGCATGTTGATTTTTCTCTTCGTAAAACCCATACACAGATTTTTCTCCTACTGAAACTGATTCTGTTCATGGAACTTGTTGCCTGCTGATTTTGCTTGTGGAGCTTTTTACATGCTGATTTTTGTTCCTGAAACTTGTTGCATGTTGATTTTTCTCTTCGTAGAGCTCATACGTTGATTGTTCCTGCTCGTTAAACTGATTTTGTTCACGAAAATTGTTGCATGCTTATTTATGTCTGTAAATTTTGTTGAGCTCTGATTTTTGCTCGTGAAACTTGTCGCATGTTTATTTTTCTCTTCGTGAAACTCGTACAGTGATTTTTTCAGCTGCTGAGCCTGATGTTGTTCATGAAACTTGTTGCGTGCCGTTTTATGTTCGTGGAACTTGTCGAGTGCTGATACTTGCTCATAAACTTGTCGCATGTTGATTTTTTCTCTTCATGAAACTCGTACATTGATTTTTCTAGTCACGAAACTGATTTTACTTACGGAAATTGTTGCATGCTGATTATGTTTCTTCGTTGAACGTGTTTAGTGCTGATTTTTTTGTTGCTCGTAAAACTTGTCGCATGTTGATTTTTCTCTTAGCAAAACTTACGCATTGACTGTTCTCCCCGTGAAACTGATTATATTCATGGAAGTTAGGGCATGCTTAATTTTGTTCGTGGAATTTGTTGCATGCAGATTTTTCTTCGTGAAACTTGTTGCATGTTGATTTTTCCCTTCGTTAATCTCGTACATTGATTTTTCTCCCGATGAAACTGATTTTGTTGATGGAACTTATTGCTTGCATGTTTTTGTTCGTGGAACTTGTTGCATGCTGATTTTTGTTCGCGAAACTTGTTTTATGTTGACTTTTCCCTTCGTGAAACTTGTACATTGACTGTTTCTCCTGATGAAACTGATTTTGTCTAAGGAAGTTGTTGCGTGATGATTTTTGTCGGTGGAACATGTTGCACGCTGATTTTTTGTTCATGAAACGTGTTAAATGTTGGTTTTTCTCTTCGAAAAACATGTACATTGATGTTCGCGAAACTGATTTTCTTCATGCAACATGTTGCGTGCTAATTTTTTTTGTTCATGGAACTTGTTGCATGTTGAATTTTGTTCGTGAAACTTGTCACATGTTGATTTTTTTCTTTGTGAAACTTGATCATTAATTTTTCTGTTCATAAAATTTATGCATTGATTTTTCTCATCGCGAAACTGATTTCTTATGGAACTTGTTTTATACTGATTTTTGTTCATGGAACTTGTTGCATGCCGCTTTTTGATCGCAAAACTTATTGCATGTTGTTTTTTCTCATCATGAAACTTGCATACTGCTTTTTTTTCTCCTCAAAAATCTGATTTTATTCATGGACTATGGAACTTTACTATGGAACTTATGGACCTTATTACTTTTGTTGGTGGAATTTGTTGATTGCTGATTTGTCTTCGTGAAATTTGTTGCATGTTGATTTCTCTCATCTTGAAACTCATACATTGAATTGTCTCCCGATAAAACTGATTTTGTTCGTGGAACTTGTTGCTTGCTGATTCATGTTCATGAAACTTGTTGTGCGCTGATTTTTGCTCGCGGAACATGTTTCATTTTGATCTTTCTCGTCGTGAAACTCGTACATTGATTTTTTCTCCTGATGGCACTGATTTTGTTCAAGGAAGTTGTTGAGTGCTGATTTCTGTCCATGGAATATATTGCAAACCATGATTCTTGTTGATTTTTTCATCGTGAAATATGTACATTGATTTCTCTTCTTGTGAAAGTGAATTTCTTCATACAACATGTTCCGTGCTGATTTTTTTTTCGTGAAACTTGTTGCATGCTGATTTTTGTTCGTGAAACTTGTCACATAATGATTTTTTTCTTTGTGAAACTTGTATATTGATTTTTCACTTGGTAAAATTTAGCATTGATTTTTCTCATCGTGAAACTTACTTTGTTCAGGAACTTGTTGTGTGCTGATTTTGTTCATAGAACTTGTTGCATGCCGATTTTTAATCGCGAAACTTGTTGCATGTTGTTTTTTCTCATCGTGAAATTTGAACATTGATTTTTTTCAACTCGTGAAACTGATTCTGTTCATGGAACTTGTTGCCTGCCGATTTTTTGTTCATGGAGTTTGTTGAATGCTGATTTTTGTTCGTGAAACTTGTTGCATTTTGATTCTTCTCTCCGGGAAACTCGTACATTGATTTTTCCTCCTCGTGAAACTGATTTTGATCATAGAACTTGTTGCGTACTGATTTGTGTTCGTGACGCTTGTTGAGCACTGATTTTCGCTTGTGAAATTTCTCGCAAGTTGATTTTTCTGTTCGCAGAACTTGTACGTTGATTTTTTCAGCTTTCGAAACTTATTTTGTTCGTGGATCTTTCTGCGTGCTGTTTTATGTTCGTAGAAGTTATTGAGTGCTGATTTTTGCTCATGAAGCTTGTTGCATGTTGATTTTTCTTCCTTCGTGAAACTCGTACATTGATTTTCCTCCTCGCGAAACTGATTTTACTCATAGAACTTATCATATGCTGATTTTTTCTTCGTGGAACGTGTTGCGTGCTGCTTTTTTTGCTCCAAAAACTTTTCCCATGTTGATTTTTCTCTGGGCGAAACTTGTACATTTGATTTTTCTCCTCGTGAAACTGAATTTATTCATGGAACTGATTGCTTGGTTATTTTCTTCGTGGAACTTGTTGCATGCTGATTTTTCTCCTCTCTTTGTAAAAGTTATACAATGATTTTTCTCATCGTGAAACTTATTTACTTCATGGCACTTGTTGCTTGCTGATCTATTGTTCGTGGAACGTGTTGCATGCTGATAATCGTTTTTGAAACTTGTTGCATACTAATTTTTCTCTTCTTGAAGCTTGCACTTTGATTTTTTTTTTCTCCTCACGAATCTGATTATGTTCATGGAACTTGTTGCATGCTGATTTTTGTTCAATGAACTTGTAGCATTATGACTTTTTCACCGTAAAAGTTAAAGTTAACCTGACTTAACCCATATATTCTAGGTTAGGTCAAGTAAGGTTAAATGACGCGTCACTAATCCTATTTTATCCTAACCTAGTCTGTTTAGGTTAAGTTAGGTCAACCTTAACTTTTACGATGAAAAAATCATAATGCTACAAGTTCTTTGAACAAACATCAGTATGACACAAGTTCCATGAACATATTGAAGCAGCCAACAAGTTCAATGAACAAAATCAGTTTCGCGAGGAGAAAAAAAAATCAAAATAGAAATTTCACGATGAGAGAAAACAACATGCAACAAGTTTCACGAACAAAAATCGGCATGCAACAAGCTCCATGAACAAAAATCAGAAACACAACAAGTTCCACATGAAAATAAGTTTCACGATGAGATAAATGAATGTATAAATTTTATGATGTAAAAACTCAATGTAAAAGTTTCACAAAGAGAGAAAATCAACATTTGACAAGTTTCACGAACAAACATCAGCATGCAACAAGTTCCACGAAAAAAAAAAAAAAATCAGCATGCAACAAGTTGCATGAAGAAAATCAGTTTCAAAAGGAGAAAAATCAATGTACATGTTTCACGATGAGAAAAAGTGATATTTAGTACGTTTCACGAACGAAAAATCAGCATGCAACGACTTCCTTGAACAAAATCAGTTTCATCAGGAGCAAAAATCAATGTATAAGTTTCACGAAGGGAAAAATCAACATTAAACAAGTTTCGCGACAAAAGTCGGCATGCAATAAATTCCATGAACAAAAATAAGAAAAACAAAAAGTTCCATAAGAAAATAAATTTCACGATGAGAAAAATCAATGCATAGATTTTATGAAGAAAAATACACTATGTACAAGTTTCACAAAGAAAGAAAATCAACATGTGACAAGTTTCACGAACAATAATAAGCATCCAACAAGTTCCAAGAACAAAAAAAAAAAAATCAGCATGCAACAAGTTGCATGAAGAGAATCAATTTCACAAGGAGAAAAATGAATGTACATCTTTCACGACGAGAATAATCAACATGTAAAACGTTTACGAACAAAAAATCAGCATGCAACATGTTCCACGGACAAAAATCAGCACGCAACAACTTCCTTGTAAATCTTTTTCATCAGGAGCAAAAATCAATGTGCGAGTTTCACGAAGGGAAAAATCAACATGAAACAAGTTCCACGAACAAAAATTAGCATGCAAAAAGTTCCACGAACAAAACAAGCCTACAAGAAGTTCTATGAACAAAGTCAGTTTCATAGGCAGAAAAATGAATATACGAGTTTCACAAAGGGAAAAATCAACATGCAACAATTTTCTCGAAGAAAATTCAGCATACAACAAATTCTATTAACCAAAGTAAGTATGCCATAAGTTTCATGAATAAAATCAGTTTCAAGAAGAGAAAAATCAATGTATAAGTTTCACCAAGGGAAAAGTCAACATGCGATAAGTCTTACGAGCAATAAAGAAAAAAATTAACACACAACACGTTCAACGAAGGAAAAAAAAATCAGCATGCAATAAGTTCCATTAGTAAAATCAGTTTCGTGAGGGGAAAAATCGATGTGTGAGTTTCATGAAGAAAAAATTCAACATGTGACAAATTTCATGAGTAAAAATAAGCACTCGACAAGTTCCACGAACGTAAAGCAGTACGCAATAGGTTTCATGAACTAAAGCAGGTTTGGCAGCTAAAAAAATCACCTTGCGAGTTTCACGAAGAGAAAAATCAACATACGACAAGTTTCTCGAGCAAAAATCAGCATGCAAAAAGTTGCACGAGCAAGATCAGCAGGCAAAGTTTCATGTACAGAAACAGTTTCACGAGGAGAAAAATCAGCATACAACGTTTTTCACGAACAAAAATCAGCACTTAACATGTACCACGAGTTAAACGAACAAAAATCAGCAGGCGAAAAGTTCCACGAATAAAATTAGTTTCGAGAGGGGAAAAATCAATGTATAAATTTCATGATGAGAAAAAACAACATGCAACAAGTTTCACGAACAAAAATTGGCATGCAACAAGTTCCATGAACAAAATCAGCACACAGCGAGCTCCATAAGAAAATAAGTTTACGATGAGAAAAATCAATGTATAAATTTTACGAAGAGAAAAAATAATCAATGTACAAGTTTCAAAAAGATAAAAAAAAATCAAAATGTGACAAGTTTCACGAACAAAAATTAGCATGCAACAATTTCGCACGAACAAAAATCAGCACTTAACAAGTTTCATGAAGAAAATCAGTGTCAGAAGGAGAAAAATCAATGTACATGTTTCACGAAGAGAAAAATCAACATGAAATACGTTTCACGAACAAAAATCAGCATGCAATATGCTCCACGGACAAAAATCAGCACGCAACAACTTCCTAGAACAAAATCAGTTTCATCAGGAGAAAAAATCAATTAACGAGTTTCACGAAGGGAAAAATCAACACGAAACAAGTTTCGCAAACAAAAATCAGCATGGAACACGTTCCACGGACAAAAACATCCATGCAATAAGTTCCATGAACAAAATCGGTTTCATCAGGAGAAAAATCACTGTATGAGTCTTACGAAGAAAAAAAGATCAACATGTAGCATATTTCACGAACAAAAGTCAGTAGTCAACAAATTCCACGAGCGTAAATCAACACACAATAAGTTCCGTGAAGAAAATCAGTTTCAAGAGCAGAGAAAAGTTTCACGAAGAATAAAATCAGTTTGCAACAAGTCCAACGAACAAAATCATACGAGAAGTTGCACGAATAGAAATCAGCATGCTAAAAATAAAGTTCCATGAACAATGCTTGTGCCACGGTTGCATTACTTGCTAGGGTCCTCTGATGGTTAAGTTAAGGTTCTCCTTTGGAATTGCTCGCTAAGATGGGGTTTAATTGGATGCTTGGGTCCCAGTTAAATTTGTTGCTAGGGTCTTCCTTTGGTTTGAAGGACCCAGTTGGAATTGCATGCTTAGAAGGACGCCTCATTAGAAGGGCCCACTTAAATTGGAAATTATTGCTCTTTAGAAGGGCCAACTTGAATTGGAAACTTGGGTCCGGTGGTTTAGGAGGACGCCGTTGGAATTGATCACTAGGGGCCCAGTTGAATTGGAAACTTGGGTCACGGTTGTATTGATTACTAGGGTCCCTCAGTTGTTAGGTTAAGACCCTACGTTGAAAGCGCTCATTAGGGCCCCGTTGGAATTGCTCGTTAGGAGCCCGACTGAATTGGTTGCTTGGGTCCTCCGATGGCTAGGTTAGAAGTCCAGGGCAAAAGCTTGAAAATATCCTTGGAGTCATGGGGGGCACATGGATGGCAGGGGCAGGCGCGTAAGGCCAGGGTGGTGTGGAATGTTTTGCAGGTTATTATGTTAAGCTTCGCTTGCAAAAACTTGGACCAATGGGCTTGAAGCATAATCTTTAACAAGAATTTTCTGAAAAAATGTCTTTGGGTGATGGGGCAATGTTAGAGTGGTGTGTTAGAGCAGTAATAGTGTGGTATTGTTGCGGGAATTGCTTGGAGTATCACACTCTAGTAATATAATGCTGAGTTCCGTTATTCAAGTAAAAGCAGTGTTTAATTTGATTCAAGAGCTTTTTGTCTCTGGGAAAAGGTTGAAAATGTCCTAGGGGGGATGGTATCGGGGTTGATAAGGGGCTGGAGGCACATAGATGATGGAGGGAGGAGAAGTGAAATCCCATGGTGATGTGGAGTATTTTGTTGGGCATCATGATAGACTTGGGTTGCAAAAACTTGAATCACCGGATTTAAATGCATAGTTTTATTATGAAATCACTGAAAAATGTCTTAGGAATGACGACGTGATATCAGGGGGCAGTCAAGATATGTCATTGCGGGATGGATTGCTTGGAGTATCATGTTCTACAGCTTAAAAGTTAAGGTGGAGGCGTTAAAGAATTTTTCCAGTAAGGAGGTGAAAATCTAACAAGTACTCAAAGAAATGGATAGTTTAATTAAAAGTTCTTCAAAAATACCTCTTAAAACGCTTTAAATGTTTTCCTAATGTCACTCCCTCCTTTTTTAGAATTGCCTGCTAGGTCCCATACCTTTATATATTCATGCATGTTTTTGTTTTTCCATTGCATAGTCTTGTCTCGAAAACGCTGCATTTTCAGAATTTCCCTAATTGCATATTTGCCTTGGGGACAGTAATTTCTCGAAATAGAATTTACCCTTTGCGAGTTTTGATATCTTTGTTGAAAAATACCCCCCTGGGTTGCATGGAGACTGAGACAAAACCGCACGGAGGACTGGACTCTCCCTTGGAGGCGGTCAGCGGACGGTACTCGTGACGGCCGGACCGGCTCCAGCGGACCACCGGGGTGGGCCGTGGCAGGGGCGATAATAACACTTGCAAAAACACTTAAAAATTAAACGCTTGAAAATTCCCGCTTTGCGCAAAGACAAAAATTATAAATATAGATATAAATAAAATAAATATAAAACACTGAAAAAATGATTAGATAAAAAATAAGGCTGGCAGCCACAGCGGCCCATGGTGGCTCGCGGCAGGGGCGACAATACCAATTAAAACACTTAAAAATTAAATACTTGAAAATTACCACTTTGCGCAACAAAAAAAAATATAAATATACATAAACACAAATAAAATAAATATAAAACACCTCTATGCCTTCCCAAGACCAGAACATAATTTTCACTTTACTGAAAAAATATAAATGTTTTTACTTTTGTAACTTTAATAAATCAGATAATATTAACATTTAGATTACTAAATATCAGTATATGTATTAAACTGACAATGCAAATTCATTTGTATTTTTCTGTAAAGTGCAAATTTTGTTCTGGCCTTGGGAAGGCATAGGGGTTCTGAGCCCAACTTATGTTAAATTTTGTTTGTTTTGAGTTTGACTCGGCTATTTATAGTAATTTCTGTTCATTTTGGGTTTCATTTATTTATCGATACTGATTTGTGGTAATTTCATGCTTGGTAGATTATTTGATTTTATTTTTGCCCATTTTTTGTTTAATTGAGTTCTTTACTTTTCTTTGAAAAACTTATTTTGTGGAAAAATTTTTTTTTTTATTTAATTTCTTTTCGTTTTATATTGACATAGTCTTTTCAGGGAAAAAGAAAATAATACTTTAAATCTTTTCGTTTTTTAAGACTTTGTAGTTTGGCCTGCTATTTGTATGCTGGAGAAAAATTTTCAGCAATTTTTAACAAAATATACCCTTTTAAAAATCTGGACACAAATAGTTAGTAGTGTTTAATTTAGTTTCATACCTCCCCTAGTTGACCTGAAAAGGAAAACTTGATACCATTCGCGAAATAATCTGTTTACTTTCTTTGACAGCTTGGATACACTTACGCCATCTTGATTTTGTAAAATTTTAAGAGCAGAAGTAGCCCCGAATATTTGAACATAATACCCTCAGTCGTTTTTTGGATACTGCCGAGATGCCTTATTGGGAATTAGCATTAACACACTGCATTTTGATTTAATCTTAAGGCGACGTTTAGTTTTTAAATATAATGGGAAAATGAGAGGGTGAGCGTGGGATGGGGATTAGTTGCCCTCCAATCACTTTCGACTATTAAAAAGGGCAGCAGCCGTTTCTATTTTCAATCGAATGAGCCCTTTTCGAAGATATCACGACAGCTCCTTCGATACTAAGTGCCCTGGTCTAAACAACAACAACAACAACAACAAAATTAATATATTTTACCCACATCGATCTTTACTATAAAAATGTCTAGTCTTCCAATCCCTTTCGACTATTAATAAGGGCACTAGGCCTTTCGATTTACAATCGAATGAGCTTTTTTTGAAACGAAAATGTTTTCCATAAACACTTTTATATGCCCCCAGGGCATAAATTCCAACCCTTACCCTAAGGGCTGTTATGGTGGTTGTCATCTTCTAAGACCTAATTTCCAGAACCTTCAACTACGTTAAACAAAATGGCTATCTCAAAACTTTGATTGGATGTGTTTGGAGAAATGGTGGGCATGGGAGGGGCGTTAGTCCCTATCCAATCACTTTCAACTATTAAATATGGCACTAGCCTTTTCAATTTCCAATCAAATGAGCCCTTTTGAAGTTTCTACGACAACACTTTCAATAAAAACCTTATATGCCATCAGGCCATAACTTACAACCCTTGCCCTGAGAGCTTGGGGAGGGGGGGGGGGGTTGTCAGTCTCAAAGACCTAATTTCCAGAACTTTCAACTACGTTGAACAAAGTGGGTATCTGAAAATTTTGATTGGATGTGTTGGGAGGAATGGTGGGTGTGAGAGGGAGGTTACCCTCCAATCACTTTCAGCTATTAAAAAGGGCACTAGCCCTCTAAATTTATAACTGAATGAGCTTCTTTTGAAGTCTATCTATAAGAACCTTACATACCCTCAGGGCAAAACTTACAACCTTTGCTCTTGGGACTCTGGGGGGTTTGTCATCCTTAAATACATAATTTTCAGAACTTTCAACTACTCTCTACTTAATTACTCTCCACTCACTTTCGACTATTAAAAAGGGCAATTTCAATTTCCAATCAAATGAGCCCTTTTTTAAATTTCTACAACAACTTTCTATATAAACCTTATATGCCTCCAGGGCATAACTTACAACCCTTGCACTGAGGGCTTTGAGGGGGTTAGCATCCTAAAAGACGTAATTTTCAGAATTTTCAGCTACGTTGAACAAAATAGATATCACAATATTTTGATTGCATGTGTTTGGGAGAGTAATGAGCGTCAGAGGGGCGTTAGTCACTCTCCAATCACTTTCAACTACTAAAAAAAGGCACTAGCCCTTTCAATTTTCAATTGAATGAACCCTTTTGAAGTTTCTACGATAACACTTTCTATAAAATCTTATATGCCCCCAAGGCAAAACTTAAAACCCTTGCCCTGAGGGCTGTAAGGGGGAGGGTTTATCATCCTTAAAGTCCTAATTTCCAAAACTTCCAACTACGTTGAATAAAATGGCTGTCTAAAAATTTTGATTGGGTGTGTTTGGGGCAAATTTTTGTGAGGGGGGGGGTTGTTGCCCTCAAATGACTTTCGACTGTTAAAAAGGGCACTAGCCCTTTGACTTTCCAGTTGAATTTTTCAAGTTTCTACGGCAAAGATTTCAATAAAAACCTTAAATGCATCCAGGGCACAACTTATAACCATTGCACTGAGAACTGTGGGAGGAGTGTCCCGCTCAAAGGTATAATTTCCTGAGCTTTAAACTGCGTAGAACAAAATGGCTGTCTCAAAATTTTGATTGGATGTGTTTGGGGAAGTGGTGGGCATGGAAGGGATGTTAGTTGCCTTCCAATCACTTTCGACTATTAAAAAGGGCATTAGCCATTACAATTTCCAATCGAATAAGCCCTCTTTGAAGTTTCTACGACAACGTATTCTATAAAAACCTTATATGCCCCCTAGGGCATGACTTACAACCCTTGCCCTGAGAACTATGGGGGGTTTACATCCTCAAAGACCTAATTTCCAGAACTTAAAACTACGTTGAGTAAAATGGCTATCTCTAGATTTTGATTGGATGTGTTTTGGGACATGGTGGGCGTGAGAGGGGCGTTAGTTGCTCTTCAATCACTCTCAACTATTAACAAAGGCACTAGCCCTTTGGATTTCCAATCGAATGAGCCTTTTTTGAAGCTTCTACGACAAAACCTTCTATAAGAACCTTATATGCCCCCTGGACATAACTTACAACCCCTGCCCTGAGGACTGTTGGGGAGTGTCCTCCTCAGAAACATAATTTCTATCTCGAAATCAGCTACACTGAACAAAATGGCTATCTCAAAATTTTGATTGGATGTGTTTCGGGAAATGGTGGGCGTCGAAGGGGTGTTAGTTGCCTTCCAATCACTTTCGACTATTAAAAAGAGCACAAGCCACTCCAATTTCCAATTGAATGAGCCCTTTTGGAAGTTTCTACGACCGCTTCTTCGATACAAAGTGGCCGGCTCTGAAGGAAAAAATAATATATAATACATTGTAACAATATCGTTCTTGTATGCCCCAGGGCATAACTTAAAACCCTTGTCCTGAGGGTTACGGGGGAGTGTCCTCCTCAAAATCATAATATCTATCTGGAAATCGACTGCGCTGAACAAAATCAAAATTTTAATTGGATATGTTTGGGGGAATTATGGACGTGGGGGGGGGGGGGGCTAGTTGCCCTCCAATCACTTTCGACTTTTAAAAAGGGCACTAGCCACTCCAATTTCCAATCAAATGAGCCCTTTTCAAAGGTTCTACGACAACTCCTTCGATACGAAGTGCCCTGGTATGGAAAAAGAATAAAAAAAATAATAATACATCGTACCAACAACGTTCTTTACTTAGGCAGCGCAATTGAGCTGCCTCTGGTTTCTACAACAACTTTCTATATAAGCCTTATATGCCTCTAGGGCATAACTTAAAACCCTTGCACGGAGGGCTCTGAGGGGGTTATCATCCTAAAAGACTTAATTTCCAGAACTTTAAAATACGTTGAACAAAATAGATATCTCAAAATTTTGATTGGATGTGTTTGGAAAAGGGCGTTAGTCACTCTCCAATCATTTTCAGCTATTAAAAACAGCACTAGCCCTCTCAATTTGCAATTGAATGAGCCCTTTTGAAGTTTCTACGACAATACTTTCAATAAAACCTTATATGCCCAAGGGGCATAACTTACAACCCTTGCCCTGAGGGCTTTGGGGAGAGGGGGAGTGGTTGTCATCCTTACAGACCTAATTTCAAAACTTTCAACTACGTTGAATAAAATGACTATTTAAAAATTTGATTGTTTGTGTTTGGAGAAAAGGTGGGCGTGAGAGAGGGGCTAGTTGCCCATAAATACCTTTCGACTATTAAAAAGAGCACTAGCCCTTTGAATTTCAAATCGAATGAGCTCTTTATCAAGTTTCTATGACAAAGATTTCAATAAAATCTTATATACCCCAAGGTCATAACTTATAACCCTTGCCCTGAAGACTGTTGGGGGAGTGTCCTGCTCAAAAGCATAATTTCCTGACCTTTAAACTGCATGGAACAAAATAGCTATCTCAAAATTTAAATTGGATGTGTTTGGGGAAATGATATGTTTGGGCGTGGAAGGGGTGTTAGTTGCGTTCCAATCACTTTTGACCTTTAAAATGGGCACTAGTCTTTTCAATTTCCAATCGAATGAGTCCTTTTTGAAGTTTCTACGACCAATGCGTTCTATAAAAACCTTATATGCCCCCAGGGCATAACTTACAACCCTTGCCCTGAGGACCGTAGGGGGACTGTCATCCTCAAAGACCTAATTTCCAGAATTGAAAACTACGTTTAATAAAATGGCTATCTCAAAATTTTGGTTGGATGTGTTTGGGGAAAAGGTGGGCGTAAGAGGGGGGTTAGTTGCCCTCCAATCACTTTCGACTATTAAAAAGGGCAATAATCCTTTGAATTTCCAATCGAATGAGATTTTTTACAGTTTCTAGGACAACGCCTTCTATAAAAACCTTATATGCCCCCAGGGCATAACTTACAACTCTTGCCCTGAAGGTTGTGGGGGAGTGTCCTCCTCAAAAACACAATTTCTATCTGGAAATCAACTACGCTGAACAAAATGGCAATTTTAAAATTTGAATTTGATGTGTTTCGGGAGACAGTGGACGTGAAAGGGGTGTTATTGGCCTTCCAATCGCTTTCGACTATTAAAAAGGGCCCAAGCCACTCCAATTTTCAATTGAATCAGCCCTCTTGGAAATTTCTACGACAACTTCTTCGATACGAAGTGCCTTGCTCTAAAGGAAAAAATAATAAGCTTTGCCAAAATCGTTCTTATATGCCCCAGGTCATAACTTAAAATCCTTGCCCTGAGGGTTGTGGGGGAGTGTCCTCCTCAAAATATATTTTCTATCTGGAAATCAAATACGCTGAACAAAATGGCTATCTCAAAATTTTGATTTTAAGTGTTTGGGGGAATGATTGGTGTCTGGGGGGGGCTAGTTGCCCTCCAATCAGTTTTGACTATTAAAAAGGGTACTAGCCATTCCCATTTCCAATCAAATGAGCTCTTTTTGAATTTTCTACGACAACTCCTTCGATGCGAAGGGCCCTGGTATGGAAAAAAAAATAATACACTGTGCCAACGTCGTTCTTTACTTAGGCAGCGTGATTGCGCTGCCTATGATTACGCATGTTATTGTTTATGTTTTATCCTTTTATAAGCATCAATAATGCCTAAGAATTTGCATCTATTATCAAGGCACCATCTGGAAATTATGGCTAGGGAGTTCGGGAAGGGGCAGCCGGATGTTGTCACGTCTATGTGAAATATTCATGCATTTAACTCACTGAAAACCGGGTATTTTCTTTAAAAGCTCTTAATATGCCTTAAATTTGCATTTAATGTCAACCTTATTTCCCCGCTATTGCTTGGTAGGGAGAGGGAGCGTATTGTCATGATAGTGTGAAATCTAGTATCCCACTCAAAGAAACGATACATTTTCATTTTAAAGCTACGTATAAATACCTTGACAGCGACTGTCTCTGAAAATTAATTTCCCCCCTTCTTCGTGCCAAATGCCGCAGGTGCACGGAAAAACAATCGCTTTTGCTAGGGAACATCTGTGACGTCAAGGGGATTGTGTTATTTACTGAAATTATTTCTCTAATACAGAACATTGGAAATAAATTGGTGGTTTTCTCGGTTAAGGGACAAATTCGTTGGATGGGAATGACCTTCCGAGTTCTGGCAGGGTCAAAGAAGTACTGAAAAAAGGAAAGAAAGAACTAAGGAAAGAAAAAAAGCTTTGAACGTTTCGGGCCAAAAATTAAATGCCAAAAAGGGTATTATCTGGCAGTGATGGTTGCGTAATCATTACGTGACCTTACATAAAATGTGCGCCGTCATTAAGTTGAAGAAAAAAAAATATGTTCAGCATTTCGGGGGAAAAATACCAAAAAGTATTACTTGACAGTGGTGCGCAATCATTACGTAAGGTGTGTGCTGTTTGTTAGGTTACAAGTGGGGATTCCCCGTGGGTCCCTGTTGCAGGGTTACATATAATTGCGTCAAGCATATTAGACCTGACCGTTTGAAATGGGGTAAGTCGTGTGGCGTCATTGGAGTCCAGAGGGATGTGTCATGGGAGTCTTGCCAACTGTGTTCCTTTTAATAGAACAGGCGACCGAATTGGGTAGGTTTGAGGGCTTGAGAGGTTTTAGCTCCACTTATCTGACCGTTTAAAGGCAAGGGTGTGCCGCGTGATGTAACAGGGCTCTGCTTGAAAACTTGCCTAGAAACAGGCCTCTTATGGGAATACACAGGAGTGTGTCGCGTGACGTAACAGGGCTGCGTTTAAAATCCAATGCTAGTTTTCCTATTGCTACCTTGACGTTACAGAAATACTATGAGCCTATTTAATGTGTGAGGGTGTGTCCGGTTATGTAACATGCACTTGAAATAGACAGGGGTGTGTCGCGTGATGTCACAAGGCTCCGGTAGAAGTCCAATGCTATTTTCCCTGTGGCTGCTGTAACGTCAGAGGGCTCTCATAGAAACACACAGGAGTGTGTTGCGTGACGTAGCAGGGCTGCGCTTGAAATCCAGTGCTATTTTTGTTATCTGTGCCGTGACGTCAGAAGGCTGCGCTTGGAATCTTGCCTAGAAACAGAGCTCTCATGAGAATCTTGTCTGGGATGCCGTGAAGTCAGAAGGCTGCGCTCGGAATCCTGGGAGGGCTACGCTCGAAAGCAGAGATGTGATACTACTCTCGTATAAACTTCAGAGAGGGCTCATTTCATTGAAAATAGAAAGTTGTAGCTAAAAACTCTGAGTTTGACACAAACCCATTTTTTCCCTTTGATATTGTTACTTTGATACCAGTTTTGATATTTTGATGAACATTTGATTTTTTTTAAGTTTGATTTTGAAATAAGGAGTTTTTAAAAACTTGAAACTTTTTGGAATAAAAAAACGTACAAAAATAAATTAAAAAACTTTCCGAAAAATAAGTTTTTCAAAGAAAAGCAAAGGCCATTTTAAGCTTAAGCTCAGCAGATACAAATAACTGTTAAAATTCAAACTCAAAAAGACAAAAAATTACAACTAAAGAATAAATGAAACCCAAAACGAACAGAAATTAAATAAACAATCATTGCAAAAAACATAAAATAAGTAATAATATAAATGAAAAAATAGATCTTAAAGCGAGCAATGCTTAGATTGAATATGAAAATCAAGCTTAAAACGAAAAAAAAAAATGTTTTGCTATTGAAGTGTAAATGAAACTTAAAACGAACAGAAATTAAATAAACAATCAATGCAAACAAACATACAATAGATATTAATGTAAATGAATAAATAAATCTTAAAACGAGTGAAACTTAGATTGAAGATTGAAAATCAAGCTTGAAACAAAAAATACGCTACAAACAAGGTTTGGGTATCGCCTCCTTCTCTCACTGTAAAAGTCTAAAACCTACTGCGTCATTGGCGTCTTACTGAAAACAATATGCGTCTTGAACAGTCTTGGAAAGTATAAACAACATCAAATTGAACATTTGATGTTTAATGACATTAATTGTTGAAAGATCAATCAATTCAAGAATTTATTTCACTTTAATTTTATTTTTATTTTCAATGCTGTAAAAACTGGAAAAGAAAGCATTTATAATATAATTCGTTTTCAGTTAAGTGCTAATGACGCAGTAGGCTTTAGGTTTTTGTTTACAGTTAAAGAAGGGGGCAATATCCAAACTCTTATTTGTAGTGAAAATACATTCGTCTGGAGCAACTTTAAAAAGAACTAATAAATTAAACTGAATATTTGATGTATAATGATATTAATTGCTGAAAGCTCATCAGTCAAAAATTTTGCTATAATTTTAATGTTTATTTTCAATATTAAGTACAAAAGAATATATTTGTAATAAATTTGGTTTTAAGTAATGTGCTAATAACGCAGTAGGTATTAAACTTTTACAGTGAGAGAAGGAGGCGATACCCAAACTCTTGCTTCTAGTGATTTTTGTTTGTTTCAAGCTTGATTTGCATATTCAATTTAAGTTTCACTCGTTCTAAGATTTATTTATTCATTTGTGTTAATATCTTTTGTATGTTTGTTTGCATAGATTGTTTATTTAATTTCTGTTCGTTTTAAGTTTCATTTACACTTCAATAGCAAAATATTTTTTTTCGTTTTAAGCTTCGTTTTCATATTCAATCTAAGCATTAATCGCTTTAAGATCTATTTATTCATTTATATTATTACTTGTTGTATGTTTTTTGGTAAGCTTGTTTATTTTATTTCTGTTCGTTTTGGGTTTCATTTATTCTTTAATAGTAATTTCTGGTCGTTTTGAGTTTGAATTTTAACAGGTATTTGTATCTGCTCAGGTTAAGTTTAAAATGGTCTTTACTTTTCTTTGAAAAACTTATCTCTAGGAAAGTATTTTTTTAAAACCAATGTTTAATAGAGAATAGAAGGAGCTTGTACAATAATTATGTGAGTGATAGATCATTTGAAAATACGAGAAATGTAAAGAAAGCAAAAAAATCATTAAAATATGTACTAAGGAGTTATGGACTGGATACCATAGATAAAATTGCCTAGGATATGAAAATTGCAGCCAGAAGGCATAATGATAATTTTGTACTAGTATATTAATAAATTGAAAGAGAATATTCAGTCTGCACTTGTCCAAGGTGAAGATACAAACGGGACCATACTCATTGATTAGGAAAGAGTTAAAGAGAGATGGGCAGAATATTTTGAGAATGTGGTAAGCCGAGAAAGAGTTACAGGAAAAGATGTAGAAAAAAAATGAAAAGGTTTGTGACACCTTGGATGTAAAGAAAGATTTGTTGAAATATAATTGCCAATGCTCAGGTTTTTTTTTACAGTTGAAAAGCTTTGGAAAAATAGGAAGATAAGTCTGCGAACCAAGTTAAGAATATTGGAAGCTATAATGATGACAATGGTCAAGTATGGTGTTGACGCATGGTCTTTTCGAAAAACAAAGGAGGATTTGCAATATGTTTCCAGAGAAACAGCATACGCAATGTTTTGGGTACCTGACTGACTGTCCGTATTTCAAACAGTAAGCTGTACGAAAAGCTTGGTTTAATCCCGCTTCATAGGGCTGTAATGAGGTAAAGGTTGAGATGACTAGGGCACATTCTGCGGACGAAGGAATACAGATTGCCATATATTGTTATTTTCGACCAACCACCTAGGGCTAAACGGAAAGCAGGTCGGCCTCGGCTGGGTTGGGTGGATTTCATGATGAAAATTTAAGGAAAATGAGAACTTCCTGGAGGGTGTAAAAAGGGAGGCATGGAATAGACTGGGATGGAGGAGGAGTATGCGTAGCTGCTTTGGCGTCAGGCGGATTGTAGCTGAGGTGAGCTGTTAGTAGTAGCAATACTAGTTATTGGAATGTTGAAAATATGCCGTTTAGACAACCTGGTGCCATACATATAATACCATACGAAGGCACTATACATATTAGGCACGTATGCAGCAATTATTTTTTTTTTTTAAGGGGGAGGGAAATCCTTCAAATCCCTTATTCTGTGATTAGTATCAGAAAATTATAGGAAAATATAAAAAAAATCAGATAATTTTGGAGGGGGGCGGTTCCTGAGGCCCTCCCCTGCGTACGTGCCAGATGCATATAGTACCTTGTGATTTCGCTTATCATCCTCCTTCGTATTCCATGAAAATATCGATTTATTACCCAAAGCTGTTCCTGAGATTAATCAGATAGAAGAGCTTTAGCGAAGGTCCTAACCTTGTATGGTTCAACACACAGGAAAATAACTTTTGGCTTTTCTTAGTTGGAACAGTAAAGAACTAACCCGGGGAATCACGCAGCGAGGCTACTCAAATACGGGACCATACTCCAGAGAATTAACTTTTCAAAGACACTTTCGTTTTATTATTTTTCAATACATAAGTGAGCTACATCATCATGCAAACGATGATTCAGTTTCTGTCAAAAATTACGTTTTATTTTAATATTTCGGCTATTATGAGCTAGAGATTGTTCCTTACTATAAATATTCCTTAACCTGAAAAAAACTTCCTGATTTTTTTTTAAAAGGAGTGAGATGAGCAATTTTATGTTTATGTATATAACACGCAGAAAAATGTGTGCGGCATTTTCTTAGTTAGAATAGCAAAAACGAATAACAAGGAATCAAGCAGTGGAGTCACTCAAATATGACAACATACACTAGAGATGCCAACTTTTAACAGTGATATGAATCTGACCTATAGTAAGATGCATTATTGTCGGATACTTTTACTAAATTTTTTCTATGTATTTTTGTTCTTTCTTTTTTCTATGTAACACCTATTTATATCCTTATGATATCACTACATTCTATACTGACGGAACTGACGTCATTATAGCTTACATCATAATATATTTTTTACTTTTCACATCATTTATATTTATAACCTACGGGGTTATGACGTCATCATCCGTATTCATACAAAAATGTAGTTTTTTTGTAAAAAATTTATTTTACTTTAAACATTGTTTTTTGTTAATTACAAAAGCTAGTGCATGTAGCAATTTCCTTTAGATTGAGCCCTTAAACAATTTTCTACAATATTACAGTGCCCTGTTATATGCGGAGAAGAAAAAAAAAATGGAAAAAAAGATGTTTACCATACAAATGAAGCGATTTTTCTTTTTATTCAAACTATTTAGTTTTCTTGTTGTTCAGGAAAAGGGCCGTAATTTTCCTATATTGGGTTTGTGGCTGAGAATTCCCATGGTGAAATTTTTGTATCATTCTAATACCGTTTTTAGGGGGTTTTGGGTCATTCTTTTTTGTTAATAATTTATTAATAAATACACACAAAAATTGACAAAAAAATAAAGCGAACAAAATTGAATAGCTCAATTTCACCATTCTACCAACTAAAAGGATCTACCTACCCATGTTTATCTACCCTAGGTCTCCACACATATATACGAACTTAATACAGTAGGAGAGTGCATGGCTAAACTTAAATTTTAATTAAGGCTTTATTTACTCAAATAAAATTTCAAAAAGACGAATCTACTAGAAAGAGATTGAGTTTGGTTAAGCTAATTTCAGTTTTATTACCCTACATAGAAATTGTAATAATTTGGGTTAGCCTGACAGACCATTTGAAGCTGATTCAGGAACGATAAATGTTATTATAGCTAATTTTAAGAAAAAAATTAATGCAAAATAGATTCAGGAGAATTTTGAAAGATAGCTAGAAACCCCCCGAGAATGGGGTTGGATCAAAATGAAAAGTATATTATCGGAAAAACCATAGCCGAAACGGAGGAACATGGAAAATTACTTGGTCGCACGGGAAGCATTGATGCTTCCCTTTTCTTTTTTCCCAGGAAAGACTATAATGAACAACTGGTTGCTGGATGTTGGGAGAGGGTTCATTTGAAAGAAAGTCGGCATATCTAGTGCCTTTTCTATGGAATCAAAATTAGTATAAAATTAGATAAAATTGTTGATACAACTGCGGTTTCACTTTCAAGATGATAAAAAGCAGAATGTTTATTCCTGAGTAGCTGTAGTAAACTCATACATCATGGTTTTCGAGATCATATTCATTCCATTAAAAAACTTAGAAGAGCATGCATGACTCACTGCAAAGAGGCTCGAAGACACTTATTAAACCTCATCACAACTAAAAACATTGGGTAATAGCTCTAATGGGTTCAGTGCCATAAAAAAAAAAAATATATATAGGTTTTTCCTCTGATATTCATTGGCATGGCTGTATGTATATTACTGTTTACTGCTACAGTAACTACAATTGCTCCATCCAACATTCACGTACTTGATTTTTAAAAAGGATACTTCCGTGCATTCCCAAGGTCTTCTTATATTTTACATTGCATCTGTAAACGGTTCCACAACCGCCAGTACAGAATTCAGATGCTTTTCATTACACATAAAATATTTTTTTCTGAATATTACATTGAAGTTTGTCCAGAATATTTCTAGCAGACTTTACAACAGTATCAGCTCTTTCAAAAACAAATTTAATCTGTAATTTTAAATATTTCTTAGCTTATCAATATCGCCTTGTTTTTCTGTCATCTTTTTGGACTTCTGGATGTACTTTTAATCTTTGTCTTTATTTGTTCTTGATATGGCCTCGCTAATTTCTTAACTTTTTCTCATTATTCTGCTAGCAACTTTTGGTCTATATTTGTCTCGGTACTCATCATGATTATGATAGCACTCTTCGATCTTTTTTTTACTCTGCCAATTTTCGCCTCTAAATAGCCCTGGTCTGTTGAGTACCTTTGTTTTTCTCTGTGATAATTCATAACATGCTGCAGGGGGAGGAAATTTATTTCCAGGATTTAGAATACAAATTTTGAAGAAATTGTCATAAAATAAATAAATATGAAGCCTTTTAATAGTACGGGGTAAAGTATGAGGTAGAGGTGTAGGCCAATGGAAACTTTCCAGGGTTAGAGTAGAAAAAATAGAAAATTAAGCCTAAAATATAAAAAGAAAGGATTTTGAATAGTATGGGGATGGAGAAAGATATAGGAGCATGCAGAAATCTGTAAAATTCTAGTATAGGAGTAGCAAGTAAGTAAATCATAGGATTCTTGACTGCTGAAGTATCTGTGTCAGCCCTGCAGTTTGCTGCTGCAGGCCAGTTTCGATCTCTGGGTCCCGTATTACCAAGCTAAAGTCAAACTCACGCGTCACCATAGGACCTATGATTGGGAGTGCAATAAAGAGTGAATGGTCAAAATCAATAAAAAGAATGGTTTTAAATAGTATTGTGCTAAGAAACTGGTATAGGGGGTATACGCAAATCTGAACAATTAAACGTTGAAGTGAAAAGATGGAAAAATAAGGTTAGAATCAATAATATGAAGACTTTAAATTTCAAAAGCTCTTGGTGTCCCGAGAAGAAATATGATAGCAAAATTACGCATTAAAAATCTAAAAAAAAAAAAATAGAGACAAAAAATAATGGGTGAAACGGAGTTCGGCTATTAAGAATGTTTCTCATGCAAATATGGAAAGGAATTATCTTTGGAAAAAAATGGCAAATTAGGGTTGATATCAATAAAAAAAAGAAAAATTTGAATAGTATTAGGGGGGAGTATCTAGATAAAGTAGTTTTGAAATCCATTAAAAGTAAGGAATTTGAGTAGTATGGGGTATGGGGAATGGGGCTGCTATAGATAAATAAATCTTCGAAAGAGTAAAAATTAAACTGAACAGTCAAAACTAAATTAAAACTTAAGGGCAACTACCCCTTTCCTGGACCTAACGTTAAAAGTCTAGAATACTTTATTACATGCCAGTTGAAGCATATCTTTTGCCTTTTTCTTACTTGACTTGGCTGTTCGCAAGCGTCTCTGTTGGGTTTCCTCTGACTAGAGGTGTTTAAAAGAGCTTAAATTGGTGTATTACGGCGGTTGGTAGAATTAGGTATTATTTCGGTTTAAAAAATAAAATTAAAAATAAAATAAGAAAAATCTTGAAAAATTAAAGAAAAGAAATCATTGTAGAAATGGTATTTAGCTAACGAAGACATTTCTCCAGTAATACAGAAAGGAGTTATCTGAAATGGAAAAAATAGTACCTGGAAACAGTGACGTATATAAAGGTCTCGGGAAATACTGTCAATATTCTGGCATGGTAAAGGCACGCGTTTTAGTACACGTGGAAAGAATTGGCCCGTCTCCAAAAAAAAATAACCATAGGGTACTACATGAATGTCCATGAGCTAATAGTACACCCTCTATTATCTCACATGGACACACTTCTTGGAATGTCGCAAAAATTCACCAAGAAATAATAACAATGCGGTAGCATTCCAATGCCAAGAAGTGCCCTTATCCAATCTTGCAGTGTTCCACCTTTTTTGATCTTGCAGGGATCCACCTCTGCAATCTGTTAGGGATCGATGATACTCTATCCACTTAGTGAATAAGGGGTGTCTGGGGCATTTAATCTCTTATTCCAAAAAAAATTTGGGTCAGCGTCTTTTTTTACTATGTTCTTACTAACGTAACTTACTGGTTTCGTATTGTAGCCTTTTCTACCAACGAAACCATGAAGTATTTATGGCTTCAAAGCTTCATATAAACAATATCCCCAAGAGCTTGGAGCTGCAAAAACATAAGAAACAGATTTTTTGGTTAAAATGGTTATTGAGGACTATATTCCCCTCTATTGTAGAAAATTTGGTGGTGGTGAAAAATTGTATTTATAGATAAAAAAAATTCTGGCAAAACACCTACATTAGTGTTCTTTGAAACTTATTTGAATTTCCAAATCCGGAAGGACTGATATGAATAAAACCCAATTGCATTAACTTAGTATTGATATTCATTATTCATATTCATTAGGATTCATCACAAATTGAAATCTTAACCTTCATGTCCTAATTTTCCATCTAAATTTTCTAGAGATTTGCAACGTGTTTTCATTTCTAAAGAGTGAGAGAGAGGGATCTATTAGCTCAACATACGGACTGCTTTAGATCTTTAGAATCTTATTTAGCTTTTGAGTGGTTCTTAAAGCTCAGTGCTTGAAAATATTTCAGCAAATATAAGGCTTTAAACACATTTGCCAGTGGAATTTAGACATTTATTTTGGAAACAACGCAAAAGCAACATTCTGGAAACTTTTCATGATAGCTATAGTAGCTAGATAGCTAGTTCGTTAAAGCAGAATTAAAAGGAAGTTAAAATGTTTATTCCCTTGAAGCACTTTCATAGTCTAGTTGCTAGTGAGGATTTGATAAAGACTGCTATGCCTTCTGCAGATCCATTTTCCTGGTCTCATCATTCCGAAAGGAGGATCATAAGAATTTAGAAGGACCTTATTACGTTTCAAATTCTGACATAGTGCCCTCTCAAGGTCAATATTTAACTTTCTGATTTCTGTCAACATTTATGGTGTCAATTCTAATTTTGAAGACAAGCATCTTATTCAGAACGCTCAAAAAGTTAGAAATACTTTCTCAGAGATAACAAGACGGATGAATTCCAAAAAGATGGGTCCTAAATTTTGGAAATAGTCCAATTTTAAACCGAGGGTTTACAGGAGCATTTCATCAACGAATTTTGTGATGTTATATCGTCTCAAAAACCAGAAATATATGGAATCTCAGTTATTGCGTTTGGAGGGCCTAAGTTGGGAGCAGACACCCCCACGTCCCAGTGTAAAATATACACATATTCTTGGCTAATTGAACTCAAAATTTTCCAGGAACTAATTAAGGAAAACCCTTCAATTATTAGATACTAACCATCCACAGTTTATCGCATTAATGAATTTAGCTGAAGAAAAACGTTAATTAAGTATTTATTTAACCATAGGCAACGGAATAGCGCTGCCTAAGTAAAGAACGATATTGGCACAATGTATTATTTTTTTTTTCCTTTAAACCAGGACACTTTGTATTGAATGAGTTGTCGCAGAAACTTCGAAAAGGGCTCATTCAATTGGAAATTGGAATGGCTAGTACCCTTTTTAATAGCCAAAAGTGATTGGAAGGCGACTAACATCCCTTCCACACCCACCATTTCCCCAAACACATTCAATCAAAATTTTGAGATAGCCATTTTGTTCAACGTAGTTAATTTCCAGATGGAAATTATGTTTTTGAGGACGACACTCCCCCCACAGCCCTCAGAACAAGGGTCGTAAGTTACGTCCTGGGAGCATATAAGGTTTTTATAGAAAATATTGTCGTTGAAACTTCAAAAAGGGCTCATTCGATTGGAAATTCAAAGGGCTAGTGGCCTTTTTAATAGTCGAAAGTGATTGGAGGGCAACTAACCCCCTCTCACGCCCACCATTTCCTCAAACACATCCAATCAAAATTTTGAGACATAAATTTTGTTCAACATAGTTGAAAGTTCCGGAAATTATATCTTTGAGGATAACACTCCCCCCACAGCCCTTAGGGCAAGGGCTATAAGTTATGCCATGGGGGAATTTAAGGTTTTTTTTTTACAAAGTGTTGTCGTTGAAAAAGACTATGTCAATACAAAACGAACAGAAAGTAATCAAAAAATTTTTTGCACAAATTAATTTTTTTTTTTAAGTAAAGAACACCATTAAAACAAAAATGAACGAAAATAGAATCAAATAATCTATCTAGCATACAACTACCACATATCACTATCAATAAATAAATGAAACACAAAACAAACAGAAATTAAAATAAGTCAAACTCAAAATGAGCAGGAATTAATCTCAGTAGGGTTCTAAGCCCTATGCTTTCTAAAAGCCAGAATATAATTTGTACTTTACTGAAAAAAATTCTTTTAAATGTTTTCACTTTTATTACTTTAAGAAATCAAAAATTAGTTGAGATTTTAAGGAATAAGTATCAGCATATGTACATTAAACTGACAATGCATATTATTTCAGTAAATTCATTTGAATTTTTTTCAGTAAAGTACAAATTATATCCTGGCTTTAAGTTAGGCAATTCTTTCGTTGCTTACATGTTGTATATGGTACTGAAAAAGCTATTTAAGTTTGAACTTTACTTTCCAAAAAAGACATGGAAAAGCTGCCCGAGCCTATTATAAAAATAAAATTAAATACTTGTGCCATGATAAACCAAAGAACTGGTACTCTGAAATTAAAAAACTTACCGGCAGGAGTCAAGAACAACTAAATTTTAATATAAATGATCCTCCAAAGACCACAGCTAATGACCTCAATAAGTTTCTGGCTTCTATTGTCCAGAGTCTCCCACCACTACCTTACGCATTTCCAGATATTCCTGATCTTTTTTCACTCCCACATATTTCTCCACTTGATGTTGTAAAAAAAATTGAAAAACTAAGACGATCAAGCATTTGCCCTTTAGATATTCCTGTTCCTCTGATTAAAGCTTTCAGTGATTACCTCTCAAAACCCCTATCCACCCTGTTTAATGAAATTACCGAATCTGGACAGTTCCCTCAATATTGGAAACAAGGCTTTATTACCCCAATCAAAAAGGAAAATGGGAAGCCTGGCTTTGATGGCATTCGTCCTATTACCCTCACCTCGATTTTTTCCAAATTGTATGAAAGTTTTCTCGCAGACTGGCTTAAGATGAAAGTCCTCCCCCTCATTGATCTTAGACAGTTTCGTAATCTCAAATCCACGTCAACCTCTCATTACCTGATCCATCTTGTTGATACCATGGGTAAATTACTTGAAAAACCTAACACTTGGCTTAATCTAATTTCTATTGATCTTCAAAAAGCTTTCGATTTGATTAACCATAATTTACTCATAGATAAACTTATAAATGAATTCCACATTGAAACTTTCCTTGTTAAGCTCGTTGCCTCTTTTCTTTCTAATGGATCTCAATCAGTTAAATATCTAAATTGTTTCTCAGATCATCTCCCCATATTTAATGGCATTCCTCAGGGGACTATTCTAGGCCCTCTCCTTTTTTCTCTTATGATTAACAGCCTTTCAACCCTTTATGACAATAGATGGAAATTTGTCGATGACTTGACAGTTTTAGAGATATGTCATAAAAACATCTTTAGCAACCCAATGGGCATACTCCAAGATATTGCCTGTGAGGCCTCTTCCCTTGACATGACAGTTAACCCTTCTAAATCCGAAATAGTCTCAGTAAGTTTCCTTAAATCCCCTCCCCTTTTTCTTGCTCCTATTCCTCCTGAAACCTCTGTCACATCTCTTAAACTCCTTGGTGTTACAATTTCTTCCAATTTGAAATGGGATGCCCATATAAATAATATCCTACGACAAGCAAACTCCTCACTTTCCCTCCTTAAACTTTTAAATAAATTCAGTTGCCCCCAATCACATTTACTACAAGTATACATTTCTTTTGTGCGTCCCATATTAGAGTATGCTTGTCCTGTGTGGCACCCTGGCCTCTCAAATGAAGCAACACAAAAAATTGAAAATGTCCAAAAGAGAGCTCTAAGAATTATTTTTAAAGAGGGCATGATACCATATTTGCATTTGTTAAATATTTCAAACCTAGAGACCCTCGAGAGACGAAGAAATAATTTGTGCCTCCGTTTTGGTAAGTTGGCACTTTTGAACCCCCGTACTGCGAACCTTTTCCCTGATTACCATGTACCTGATAGAAATCGTCCTCCACGAACTGTGTCCCAGCCTATCCCCACCTTATCTCCCATTCTTTGTACTACCTTGCGGTATAAGAAATCTTTTATCCCTTTTTTTACTGATATAATAAATAGTGGTTAATTTGTACATAAATTTTGTCTTTTCTCTTATATAATAAAAGAAACAGCTCGTTTTTCTTTATACTCCTTTTTTTTTGTTCCCTATCCTCTTTTTATGTTGTTTTTTAAACATTTGTTAATGTGTATATTATTTATTTTTTCAGTTTTACCAGTTTTTATCTTTTTAACTAGTTGCCATTTTGCAGTTTTTAATATAAGTGACAAAGGAATCATATAGCATTCCGATATTTAATTATTTATTTATTTTTATTTTTTTGCATTGGTTGCCAATTTTTTAGTTGTTGTGCTGTTGTTATGATTTTCTTGCTTGTTTGTTTTTTTATGGACTTCGAAATTCGAATTCGGCCCTTCAGGGCTTGTGATAGTAATTTCTCGAAATAAATATCTATCTATCTATCTATCTACATGGGGTATTCAGGTGAGCCTTTCAAAGGTTGTTACGGGGAGTGTTGAACCAAATCAAAACACATTATTTGTATATTGATTGTCAAAAGGGTTTCAACTCATGAATGACTGAGTATATTATTTGCAACTGTCAGGAAATGATAAGGGAGATTATCAAAAAGGCAATATTTGCATGCTACCACCAATACTACAACTACCGCTACTGCTAGTGCTACCACTATTTTTATTACTACCACAGCATTCCATTTACAATATTTAAGGAAAACTTTAAGTAAATCAAAAGACGTTGTGTACTTGTATGTTGTCAAAAGAACGTGTATCAACAATTGATTTGGATATTAAGTTGGAACTTCCAGAGAATGCTAAAAGAGGAAAATCACCTGACCAAAAAGCGGTATGTGCACGCTACTGCTAAAACTTCTATCTCTGCTTTATTTATTAATACTACTACTACTTAAACCACTACTTCTATTGTAACTGCTTGTGAAGGCAATACGTCAATACTGCAGCTGCTACTAGTACTACCGCTATTACTATCAATACTATTACTAGTAATACAAATACTACTACTGTGACTGCTATTACAATTATGCCTAAGCGTATGCAGGTGAAACTTTCAAGGAATTTGGGGGGGATGAACTGAATTACAACAGACTGTCTCTATGCAGGTTGTCAAAAGGGCGCAACAGTAATATCTTAGGAACAATTTGGTGTATGAGGTTGAAAGTAACAGGCAGGGGCGTCCCTAAGGGGGGGGGGGCGCCCCCTCCCAAATTTTTTGGAATTCGGTAAAATTTTCGCCAAGGGCGAAAATTTTGGCAGAATTTTGCGAAACTGGCTGAAATTTAGCAAAATTCTTGATTTCTATAGAAAATTCGGCATAAATCAGGTAGCGATTTGGTCAAATTTACGAAGATCCCCCCAATAAAATGAGTCTCTGGACACCCCGCTAACAGGGCTTATTTTAACGGATGGTGAACTAACCAAAAGAAGATTTTTGCGTCCTAATGCTACTGCTTCTATACATACTACTGCTACTGTTATTACTACTTTTACTACTACTACTGCCACTAAAGATAAGGCTACTACTATTGGTTTTACTGCAACTACTACTGTGGCTGCTACTGAAACTAAGGATATTAAGACGAAAAAGTGGGAAATATTGAAACTGCATGGAACTAAATCAAAACACACTAACAACGCAGGTTGTTAAGAGGACCTATCAGAAATGCTAAAGGAGCATTTGATGCTATTAAGTTTAAAACTTTCATCGTGTGTTGAAGGGTATATTGAACAAACCAAAGGTGCTATGCGCATACTGCTACTACTGTTACTACAACTATTGCTGCTACGCAAGCTAAGAGTTTTAAGGTTATGCTTTCAAGGAATATTTTGGCGGATGCTGGACTAAATCAAAAAGTTCCAGTACCTTTTTTAAGAGTCAAAAGAGATTGGAGGGCAAGCAGACCTCTTCGCAAGCCCATTTATTTTCTAAGCACATCCAGTCAAAATTTTGAGACATCCATTTCGTTCAGCCCAGTAGAACAGATCAGCAGCTATGTCTCTAGGGATTTTGGGTATTTCAACCCCACACTATTATTTAATTGGCCCATTATGCTTTAAAATTAAATCAAAAGGCACTGTGTGGATGGTTGCCAATAATACACCTCAGCAGTATATCGAGAACGACTGGGGGTACTAAGCTGAAATTTTAGGGGCAACTACTATTACTACTTCTACTCTTGCAATCTAAATAAATTAAAAGAGTGTAAATGCATCCAAGTTGTCATAGAGCATATAAAGAATGCTCTGGGAATGGTATTATGTTTTATTTTTCAGGTCAACTTGAGGATATATAAAATTAAACTAAAAGATACTATTTGTGTCAAAATTTGATATTAGTGAAATAGTTTCTCCAACCTACAAATAGTGAGCCAAACTATGGATTCTTATACCAAAGACCGTAAAGATATATAAAAAAAATCCCATGAAAAAAATATATCAATAAAAAACGAACATAACATAATTAATTTTTTTCTACAAAACTAGTCTGTCAAAGAAAAGTAAAGAGCTCCATTAAACCAGAAATAAGCCAAAATAAAGTCATATAAACTTCCAAGCGTACAATATCACAAATCACGATCAATAATTAAATGAAATCCAAAACGAACAGAAATTACAATAAATAACCTAGTCAAAATCAAAACAAGCAAATTTAACATGAGTAGGGCTGACAACCGCCATGCCTTCTCAAGACCAGAACATAATGTTTGATTTACTGAAAAAAAGATCATGGATTGCCAATTTAATATACATATGTTGGTTTTTATTCTTTAAAGTTTCAATAATTTTTTTTATTTAATGGCCAGAACAAAATTTGCATTTTACTGAAAAAACATAAATGTTTTTACTTTTATAACTTTAATAAATCAAAAAATATTAACATTTTGATTACTAGATATCAGTATATGCATATTAAACTGACAATGCACATTCATTTGTATTTTTTCAGTAAAGTGCAAATTGTGTTCTGGCCTTGGGGTTTTGCACCCAACTTATGTTAATTTCTGCTCGTTTTGAGTTTTACTTGGTTAATTATTGTAATTTCTGTTCGTTTTGGGTTTCATTTATTTATCGATGTTGATTTGTGGTAGTTTCACGCTTGGTAGATTATTTGATTTTATTTTTGCTCATTTTTTGTTTAATAGGGTTCTTTACTTTTCTTTGAAAAACTTATTTTGTGGAAAAGGTTCTTTTAATTACTCTCTGTTCGTTTTATAATGACATAGTCTTTTCAGGGAAAAAGAAAATAATACTTTAAATCTTTTCGTTTTTTAAAGACTTTATAGTTTGGCCTGCTATTTGTATGCTGGAGAAAAATTTTCAGCAATTTTTAACAACATACAGCCTTTGAAAAATCTGCACACAAATAGTACTGTTTAATTTAGTTTCATACCTCCTCTAGTTGACCTGAAATGGAAAACTTGATACCATTCGCAAAAAAATCTGTTTACTTTCTTTGATAGCTTGGATACACTTACGCTATTTTGATTTGGTTAAATTTTAAGAGCAGAAGAAGCCCCGAAACTTTGAACATAATAGCCTCAGTCGTTCTTGGGATACTGCTGAGATGCCTTATTGGGATTTAGCATTATCACAGTGCATTTTGATTTAATTTTAAGGCAACATTTAGTTTTTAAACATAATGGGCAAATGGGAGGGTGGGCGTGGGAGGGTTGGAGTAGAGGGGAGATTAGTTGCCCTCCAATCACTTTTGACTATTAAAAAGGGCATCGGCCCTTTCTATTTTCACTCGAATGAGCCCTTTTCGAAGTTCCTACGACAACTCCTTCGATACAAGTGCCCTGGTCCAAACAACAACAACAACAAAAAATAATACATTATACCTACATAAATCTTTGCTATAAAAATGTCAAGCCTTCCAATCACTTTCGACTATTAAAAAGGGCACCAGGCCTTTCGATTTCCAATCAAATGAGCCCTTTTGGAAACGACAACGCTTTCTATAAACACCTTATTTGCCTCCAGGGTATAAATTACAACGAGGTCTGTTAAGGTGGTTGTCATCCTCTAAGACCGAATTTACAGAACTTTCAACTACGTTAAACAAAATGGCTGTCTCAAAATTTTGAATGGATGTGTTTGGGGAAATGATGGTCGTGAGAGGGGCGGTAGCCACTCTCCAATCACTTTCAGCTATTAAAAATGGCCCTAGCCCTTTCAATTTCCGATCAATTGAGCCCTTTTGAAGTTTCTACGATAAAACTTTCAATAAAAATCTTATATGCCCCCAGGGCATAACTTACAACCCTTGCCCCAAGGACTGTGGGGGGGTTGTCATCCTCAAAGACCTAATTTCCAGAACTTAAAACTACGTTGAATAAAATGGCTATCTCAAAGTTTTGATTAGATATGTTTGGGGAAAAGGCTGGCGTAAGAGGCGGGTTAGTTGGCCTCTAATCACTTTCTACTATTAAAAGAGCAATAGCCCTTTGAATTTCCAATCGAATGAGCCTTTTTTGAAGTTTCTACGACAAGGCCTTCTATAAAAAACCTTATGTGCCCCCAGGGCATAACTTACAACCTTGCCCTAAGGGCTGTGGGAGACTGTCCTCAAAAACATAATTTCTATCTGGAAATCAACTACGCTGAACAAAATGGCTATCTCAAAATTTTGATTGGATGTGTTTTGGGAAGTGGTGGGCGTGGAAGGGGTGTTAGTCGCCTTCCAATCACTTTCGACTATTAAAAAGGGCACAAGCCAATCCAATTTCCAATTGAATAAGCCCTTGTCGAAGTTTCTACAACAACTTCTTCGATAAGAAGTGCCCTGCTCTAAAGGAAAAAAATTAGTGAATAATATATTGTGCCAACATCGTTTTATATACCCCCAGGGAATAACTTAAAACCTTGCCCTGAGGGCTGTGGGGGAGCGTACTCCTCTTTACTTAGTCCCCGTTTCTTGTCTCGTTTGCGAGTGTCCCCGTTCTTTCCTTAGGCAGCGCGATCGCCCTGCTTTTGATTTATACAACAACCTTCTATATAAACCTTATATGCCCCCAGGGCATAACTTACAACCCTTGCACTGAGGGCTCTGAGGGGGTTATCGTCCTAAAAGACCTAATTTCCAGAACGTTCGACTACGTTGAACAAAAGAGATATCTCAAAATTTTGATTGGATGTGTTTTGGAAAATGGTGGGCGTGAGAGGGGCGTTAGTCGCTATCCAATCACTTTCAACTATTAAAAAAGGCACTAACCCTTTCAATTTCCAGTTGAATGAGCCCTTTTGAAATTTCTACGGCAACGCTTTCAATAGAAACTTTATATGCCCCTAGGGCATAACTTACAATCCTTGCATTGAGGGCTCTGAGGGGGTTATCATTCTAAAAGGCCTAATTTCCAGAACTTTCAACTACCTTGAACAAAATGTATATCTCAAAATTTTGATGGGATGTGTTTGGGGAAATGGTGGGCCTGAGAGGGGCGTTAGTCGCTATCCAATCACTTTAAACTATTAAAAAAAGCACTAGCCCTTCAATTTCCAGTTGAATGAGCCCTTTTGAAATTTCTACTACAACGCTTTCAATAAAAACTTAATATGCCCGCAAAGCATAGCTTGCAACCCTTGTCCTGAGGGCTGTGGGGGGAGGGGCTATCATCGTTAAAGACCTAACTTCCAAAACTTTCAACTACGGTGAATAAAATGGCTATCTAAAAATTTTGATTGGATGTGTTTTGGGGAAAAGGTGGGCGTGAGAGGAGGTTTAGTTGCCCTTAAATCACTTTCGACTATTAAAAAGGGCACTAGCCCTTTGAGTTTCAAATTGAATGAGCCCTTTTTCAAGTTTCTACGACAAAGATTTCAATAAAAACCTTATATGCCCCAGGGCTTAACTTATAATCCTTGCCCTGAGGGTTGTAGGGGAGTGCCATCCTCAAAAATATATTTTCTATTCGGAAATCAACTACGCTGAACAAAATGGCTATCTGAAAATTTTTATTGGATGTGTTTGGGGGAATGATGGGCGTGGAGGGGGGGGGGGCTAGTTGCACTCCAATCAATTTTGACTATTAAAAAGGGCACTAGCCCTTGGAATTTCCAACCGAATGAGCTTTTCTTGAAGTTTCTACGACAACGCCTTCTTTAACCTTATAAAAAACCTTATGAAAAATAGTAAATAGTGCATTGGGCCAATCGTTCTTAGGTTGAGGGTTGTGGGCGAGTGTCTTCCTCAAAAACATATTTTCTATCTGGAAATCAAATACGCTGAACAAAATGGCTATCTCAAAATTTTGATTGGATGTGTTTGGGGGAATGATGGGCGTGGGGGGATAGTTGCGCTCCAATCATTTTCAAATATTAAAAAGGGCACTAGCCACTCCAATTTCCAATCGAATGAGCCCTTTTTGAAGTTTCTACGACAACTCTTTCGATACGAAGTGCCCGGTTATGGAGGAAAAAAAAAAATTAATAATACATTGTGGCAACATCGTTCTTTACTTAGGCAGCGCTAGCGCGCTGCCTATGTTAGACGACAAGTAAAGGGCAGGCCGAGTTCACAGTTAGCATCATCTAAGAACGCAATGGTAATCACGTTTCAGATTTCAAATCACGTTTCATCTCTTTTTTCGTCTTTCAGAATTTCGAACTTGCTATTATAGAACACAAGAACCTCAGAGTTTTAGTGCTTTTGAAAAAAAAAAAAACACAACAAAAGACACTCTGCCACAACAAAAATACCATTACGCTCTGCGAAATGCAACTTTAGCCTGATTGTAGCTAATATGGTATAGGATAAATCCAATCCCTTTTTAAGTCTTTTCTGTTAAAAAATCAAAAGCAGTCCAGATATTTCGTATTAATAAAGCATAAAAACTAGTACAAAATAATAAAAAATTATACATCTCTAGCTGGAACAAGCAAAGCACATACTTATGAAAAGAATAATCAAGTCACCGTAGCTTACCACCATTGCCAATGAATCATAAATTCTTTATCCTTTTGCCGTGGATTGTTCAATTGACTTTTTCTTCACACAGCACAAAAAAGTCTCTGTTTAGGAGAACAGCGTTTTTTTTCAAGAATGGTCCAACCCTTTATTACTCCAAAACCATACATCTCGCTCTTTTCGAGTGAGAATCACTCAAAGATAAAAATATGACTCTTTGCGAAACAATCGTAACACCAAGAGTTTCCTTTGGTTACAACGCTTGGAAATTGTAACGAAAAATGTAGCAGTCAGAAAAATCATGGCATGTGAGACTCAAAAGCCCGAGCAAAAAGAGAGCTTACAAGAGTGACTTAAAATCTGCAAAGTTGGGCTCTTACTCAGGGGTGAAGCTTGGTTATGAGTTTGGAGGAGAGGGATATAAGGAATGTGCCAATAAAATCGTTCAGTGTGCCGAAAAACATATAGGCTAAATTAAGACTCCTAAAGTTCCAAGACGTCGGCACGCAGTGCCAAAGCCTTGGAACTTTTTTTTCTTGGGGGGGAAAGGGTTAAAATATTACTACTACTGCTAACAACTCACCGCAGCACCAAGCTCTCTGAGGCCAAAACAGCTAGGCACACTTCTCCTCCAGCCTAATCTATTCAAAGCCCTCCTCGTAATTTTTGATTGGTAACTTTTTTTTGTATTATTTGAGCTTCCCTATGATTCTTCATTTGGGGAACCAGTTAGATGTTAACTTCAGTACTGTTTTAATTTATTTTTCTATTTTGAAGTCCTGAAAGCTACATAGAATGGACCCTCTTTGGAAGAAGCATAACAGAAGCAGCAGGAATAATGACATTTGCCTTTATGTGCCATCACAGCACATTTCTGCTGGTTGGCTCTCTTCAAGATCCTACTCCTGTTCGTCGGAACCAAGTGACTCACGCTTCAGTTATAGTTTCTACCCTTATCCACTCACTCTTTGGCATTGGTGGCTATCTCACATTTTTTTCACTTTCACAAGGGAATCTTCTCGAGAACTACTGCTCGAATGACCACCTGGTAAATACTGCTCGAATAGCTTTTTGTATCACTATCCTTCTTACATATCCAATTGAATGTTTTGTGGCCAGAGATGTGATAGAAATTACATTTTGTTTACTTTCCCAAGAGTCAACTAGGCAGCGAAACAGAGTACGACAAATGCTTTCAACTTTACTCCTGGTAGCAGCAGCTTGTTTTATTTCATTTGCCACGGATTGTTTAGGTGTTTCGTTAGAAATAAACGGTATTATTGCTGCTATTCCATTAGCGTTCATGCTACCATCCCTTTGCTATATAAAGCTGAGTTCCTTGAAATGGAAATCTTGGATGAAGATCAAAGCACTAGCACTAACAATATTTGGTTCTATAGTGGCACTATCTGGTATTATCTCTATTCTGACTGGGGAGTCTAGAACTTGTATTCATGGTGAAGAACCTATTTATTGCATATCAAATAATCAAACTGTTAACTCAACGTTCATTTGAATGAATAATAAATATATTTTTTGATAAAAAAAAAAAAAAAAAAAAAAAAAAAAAAAAAAAAAAAAAAAAAAAAAAAAAAAAAAAAAAAAAAACCATACATACAGTAATTTTTCTATGGCTGTGGAGGCGTTGTCTAGGAAAACTGCTCTTTAGTATATTATTTAAGGCCTGGTCTCCGAACACAGCTGTGGATCAAATCAGAAATTTCGACAATGTCGTATTTTTAATCGATCTGGCGGAAATTCCAAACAATCAAATTCAAGGTTCAAATAGTCTTATACCTCCTATAACATTCATTCAGCGTCCTTAACGTTCCTTAAGCATTATAAACGCAGCATCTGCCCTAGGATTCACGTTTCTGTTACCCCTAAAGGCTTATATTACATTTCGAACTTCTATAAATTAATAGCCAAGACCCTTTGCTGCACTCCTAAAGAGGAGGGTCAGCAGGACAATATGTGTTCAATCTGTTGCTCCCAATCTAAGCTTTATTGCTGATCCTCCTATGAGATTAGCTTAGCAAACATTTTTTGACAATTACCTCCGAAGTGTGAAGTATGGTGTATTTCTCTAAAGAGATACCGTCTTATTGGTCCCCAGTGGGGGTGATCAAGTCTCCACGAGGACAAGACCTTGGGTAGCGTGGTAGGCAGGATTCGTATCTACTCAAGAGGTTGCTAAAACTACTTTAATAAACGAATAAACAAAATACAATACTAGAGTACACTTGTGAACAGTCCTCTTGAAGCCGTAGAGAATCCGAGCTATAGTCAACTTGCACCGGCTGGCACCGTTGATTTGGAAGTGGCTGCTACACTTTCCAAGCTCGCCGTCTAGGTTGGCTAGTGGAGGTTACTGGAACTCTCCGACGGCAGTGATGTGGAGGTTATTGTTAAACTCTCCCAGCGCACCGTATATTATAGAAAGATGGAGGTTGCTCGAACTCTCCCAGCGGTGTTCCTCTAACCAGTTGTCACTGTTGGTTCTCAAAGCTGAACTGTCCACAAGTTGTCTTTTCCCCCTTCTTATCTTCCAAGGCCCAAGCATACAATTCTGGTCCCATGACCCCCAAAGTAGCCTCTCATTGGCTGGCAGGTTTTTGGTCATGTGATTTACTACCTTGAATAGAAAAGAAAGCAGAAACAGGTACATAAAACAACACATACCTAACTATACCCTTGAATTGGAACATGCACTAAATACCAAAGATATACCCTTAACGTAATAAAACTCTAAATACAAGAAATACACTTATGTCTAACTTGCGTAAGCCTAGCAACAATCTTTACATTTCTCCCCCTCTCTTTTATTGAAAAAAATAAATTTTATTACTTTTTTTTTTCAAACATTTTAAATCAATTTTTATTCCTTCCCTACTCACATTTGCTATTATTCATTGTCCCCTTGTTCGACTATTCTAAAACCACTTTTTTTCATTTCTCTATAATCAATCCATAATTTCCTTAATTTGAGGAGAATCACCGTGGAAATTCCGATAAGGATTAGGAAAATTAACGTGCCGCCAGTCATGATCCCAATACTCATGGACTGTGCTGATTCAATTTTTCTATGTAATTTTGTTTTGCTCAAAATAGATTTTAGGCTATTTATGCCTTTTTCAGAATACATCTCTCTCTCAAGAAAGCTATGAATTTTTTTGAAGTCTATTGATTCGAAATCAAAATTAAGTTTTGTAGCATTGAAAAGAATTTTACTATGAGCGAATTTAGTCAAGTTGACCTCTGTTTTGCCTTCATACAATTCTGGAACGGAGAATTTTTCATGGGCAAGGGAGCATTCGTCTTTTAGTTGAACAAGGACGGATCCTACAATTTCTAATCGTTGTTGCTTCCTTAATCCTTGGCATATGACAAGAATGTTCAATTTAGTTGAAATTGGTGTAACAATTAAGAAATGAGTTTTCCCAACAGGAGTTATAAGAGGATTATGAACCTTTCGTATATTAATATCGCATTCATTTTTAATGATTTCTTGGTTATTTGTGAAGCAACCGAAGGAACAGTCAAGAAGCGTGCTGTGACGTATAACTAGTCTGTCTTTGCAAATTACCCTTTTTGCATTAAAATTACAAGAGTTGATGAAGTTTTCATTTTGCAAAAAATACATTTTTTCTTCTTGATCTATTCCAAAGTATGGGGAAGTTGGTATGAGGGAATGAAATAAATTTGTGTCATTAGTGGGATAGGGAATGCTTAAAACTTCAAAAAGTTGAAAGCGTCCTGATCTTTAATTAAATCTAACGAACACGAAACTATCATTGATATAGTGTCACTCACGATACTGCATTCCGTGTTTTTATATAATTCTAAAAGACCGCTATTTTTGAAGTCTACTGCTAATGTAGTGTCATAGGGTAAATTTTCTTCAATTCTTGTAAGAACGTCATTAATATACACAGGGTCCAGGATTTCAATCGGAAAATGACGCACTTCTGCTTGAATAACAGAATTTAGCACTTTATTTACATAAGAACTCAATATTTTAATTTGCTTCAAACAATTTAAAACTTGAAAATCGATTTTATATTTTACGAGGTCTAGGTTCGTAAATGAAAGAAGTATGTCTTGTTGGATTTGCTCTAAGGTATTCTCTACAATTTCAAAGGTAAGATTTTTTTGTATTACCATTTGATTTTGAATATCACTAATTATTGAGACTGATTTCTCCATTATTTGGAAGTTTGTTTCCTCTCCAACTTCCAATTCCTTAATTTTCGATAAAAGATTATTAATTTGGTCGTCAGTGGCAGTTCCCGCGATATTATTCAGAAGATGTCCGATACCGGGTAATAGACTACGTATTTTTCGATTTTTCTTATTTCTTTTTGTTAAAGAAAACAAGAGTTTTATATCCTTCTGGAGACTCTCAATTTCAATGTTAAGAAAGAGAATGTTTTTATTCAAGTGCTGTTTGATATCTTTTTCTATTGCATCTATAGATATGTTTTTCCGTCCATTGGTAAGTTTCTTCTCCCATAGGCTATTATTAAATGTAACTTTTTGCAGTTGATCAATGAAATTCAGCAGTTGGTCAGAAGTCTCTTTTAGATCTTTTATGTTAATAAACCAAATTATTTTGTGCGAACCAGTCACTGGGTAAATATCTCTCAAATATCGAAACAGTAATTTATCTCGTATACTTATCTCGCTTGTGTCGTCCTTCAAGTAACTATGACTATGGTGAAAACATAACAGTAGAATAGTGACCCAATTCATATTTATTGCTTGTACTTGATCTGAAAAATTGGAATTTGGTCAGGGAAGTAGATTTATTGAATTGTGTTGTGAATTGAGACCCTTCAGTTAGACTTTGATTATTGTAAAGATGACTTCAAAATGTTTTGTCATTCGGATTCCGACTAAAGCTGGTGGGGATATTGACACAGGTCATATACATACAACTTTGCCGACTCGGCTTTTAAGACAAGCTAGATTCTATGTTTACAGTAAAACAAGCTGTGTTAAGATAAGTGCAGATAGCGAGAAAGGTATCTCAAGTTCCTCAGTTGATACCTCGTCAACATCGAACAATTCATCTTCGAATACGTCGTCCTCATCAAAGGACAGCGAAACTTCAGCAACAACTTCTGCAAACTCTTCGAGTGAACAGGATAAGAGGAAAAAAAACTGAATTGTGGGATAAAAAGATTGCAAAGAGTCATTAAAGGCATTAAACCATTAAGGAAACGCAAGAAATAATTACTGGTAAGAACTATTATTATTTCGTTTCATTATTATTACTGAAAACCAGCTTGAAACGGCATAGTTTGGCGTTTCTCACGCAAGGATCGTCTTGGTTGGGGTGTCAAAAGGGATTCTTCTGGAACTTCGATTGTCCCAGTTTCTTTGCTATCATTTCTTTCAGTAGAATTTGTTTCCTGCTCTTGCGTGATTTCCCTGAATACTTCTTGAGCGGGAGATTTCTCCACACCCTCCTCTCGGATTTCTTGATTATCGGTATCTCTATCAGTTGTATTTGCAGAATTTTCCAAACTATCTGTACTCAACCTTAAGCAAATCCTTGGCGATACCTTGCCTTCTGGAGTGGTTTCCTCATTATTTAATTCTTCCAATTTTTTTTTCGTTTCCTCTTTGACTTTGTTATACTTTTCTTTAATTGTTGGGTTGATTTCCAAAAAGACTGCATTATTGCTTATTTTTTTCATGCGTCGCGCATTAACTAGTATTCTTTTTGCTGTAGAAAGTTCTTGTAGAAGAAAACAATTGCCACCTCTAGTTGGGGCTAGAACAAAATAGGGACCACGATAGGGAAGTTGTAGCGATCCTCCTGGGTTTCTTACATATACTAAATCTGAAATGTTTATTGAACTTTCTACCGAGCTTTTATCATGTTGTTGTGCTTGTACAACCCTTTCTTTTTTCAATTCTTTGAGACAGATTTGGTGAATAATAAATATCTCTTCCAGGAGATGTTTAACATAATCCTCGAATGTCAAAAATCTTTCTTGAGTTGGGCGTTTGGTAATTACATCAAGAGGGGTTCTTGGCACTACTCCATGGCAGATGAGAAAGGGAGAAAATTTTCTAGAGGAGCATACCGAAGAATTTAACGACAGTGCAGTTAAAGGGGCAATTTCATTCCATTCGTTTTTTGTAGAATTACAGAATGTTTTCATAATAGACTTAACTGCTTTAACCCTGTTTTCAACTAAACCATTCGACATAGGGTGTCTCGGTGAACTGTGTCTAATTTCAATTCCGAGATTTTCTGCCATAGAATTTAGGACCTTCGATCGATAAGACATATGATTATCGCATAAAATGATATCAGGGATTCCATATTTTGAAATTATCTCCTTTACAATGAAGTTACGAATTGTTTGAGCATTAATGTTTGGGACGGGTACTACTATTACATATTTGCTAAAATGCTCTACGGCTATTAGGACATGCAAATCTCCATTTGCACATTCATATGGCATGGGCCCTGCACTATCTATAGAAAATGCATGAAATAAGTGCGACGGAGGAATATTTTCAGCCAAACTTGGGTTCAGCATAGGACCCGTTATATTTCGACGAAGACATGAATCACAATTTTTGACATAATTTTGTACAAGCACCGGCAAGTTTTCAAAAACTGCAAATTCGCGTACTCGTTCTAGCGTTTTTATATACCCTTGATGGGCACCTAACAATAATTTGTTATGCATTAAGGCAATGGTTGTGGAGATAAGTTCTTTTGGTACCAAAATTTTATATTTATTTACACGTCTTTTATCTCCAGTACTATCGACTGCATAAACTAGCCCATTATGAATTACCAGTTCATATTTTAGAAGCCATTTTGGTAATATGTTTGCTTCATTTGCCTCAATTTTTAGCCTGGGAGACTCTATACCAGATTCATGATCATGATTTCCCTGTGAGCACAAGCTTGTTCCACCTTTGCGCGCCGGAATGCCACCCTTTTCTGCATCCCTATGGATGCAACCCTTTTTTGCATCCCTTAGAGGGGCCCCAATGGCTTCCCTCTGGATTACATGACCCCTTGTCATGACTTGCTCGTGACCAATAGGCACGATAGGCCTACCCCTTACGGTCGACCGACTATTACAAATTACAGAATTTGGGTCCGAGTCCTGAGACTCCATTTCCCGAAAATCAAATCGTTTTCCGGGTACAGTTTCCAAAAATTTGTACGCTGCTTTTATTTCTTTATCGCGCTTTGAGCCTGTCTGAGTTCCTTCTCTCCTAGTCCAATAAAATCAACATATTCACCTTGAAGGCAGTCAAATTCCTGTTCCAATTCATCAAGATTAACTTTTCTGTATTTTTCAACAAATTCAGAACTAGGGCGGCTCAAATAGTCGCTAGGATTTTTAACTCCAGGAATGTGATGAAAGGTAAATTGCTCACTGTCTATTAAAACAGCAATACGGTATAACTTGCTATTTACGTCTTTAGCTCTCTTTAAATAAGATAGGGCCCTGCAATCTGTATAGCAATGTGTATGAGCGGACCATAGAAAGGTTTTTTGAAAATGTTTAATCCCGGAATAAAGTGCGAATAATTCTCTATTATGATTGTCATATCTAGATGCGGGTCCGCTGAGAATTTTAGAATAGCTTGCAACTATTTGAAAGCGATCTGTGGTTTTGCATTTTACACAAAGTAGAGCGCTAATTGCTTTCATGCTAGCATCTGTGAACAAATGAAAATCCTCTGATTTCGATGGAAAACGGAGTAGAATTGTGTGTGGGTTAGTAAGTTCGGATTTTAGTTTTTCAAAAGCCTCCATTTCGGTGGGTCCAAAAACAAATGGGACATTTTTGCGAGTTAGGCGAACCAAAGGATATGAAATTTCTGCGTAGTTAAGGTAAAAACTTCGTAGAAATGAAGTCATGCCTAGGAAACTACGAACGTCTGAAACGTCCTTAGGCGGTGTCATCGCCCTAATCGCTTCAACCTTTGATTCCTGGGGAGAGATCCCTTCGGGTGAGACTTTGAATCCTAACAGATTGACTGAATTTGCAAAAAAACAGCATTTTGATAAATTGAGTTTAAGGTTGAATTCACGTATTCTTTCAAAAACAATTTGTAAATGTCTCAAATGATCTTCAAATTTTTCGCTTTCCGTATGTATTGTTAGGTCATCTACGTACCAACTCAGAAAATCAGAGAAGTTTATTTCGTCATTTGTTTTACTAGGGACGTCCCGAAAAATTATTCCCAAAAATTCTAAAAATTGTCTAGGACTGCTTTTAGCTCCCATTGGTGCTTTTAAAAATCGGTATGACATACCTTTAACATTGAAAGAAAATAATTGGCGACTTTCTTCGGATAAATTGCATGCATAAAAGGAGTGTTTGATGTCTAATGTAGAAAATTGTTTTTTCCTGCCATATCAGTTATAACTTCTTCAATTCTGCGAATTTCCCATTGACTATCTTTAATACCTTTATTGACTTCTCTAAGATCAATTAAGAACCTACTGTTTTCTTCATTCCAAAGATGTTTTGGGTAAGATTTTGCCCTCTTTATTAGGTTTGCCAATGATAAAAACAGGTGAGTTGAATGGTGATCGACCCACTTCAATAATCTTAGCTCGAAGCATTTCCTTAACGTGTTTCATTATTACTTCCTGCATTAAAAATGGTAATGGAAATTGTTTTTTGCTTTTAATTGGAACTGTTTCATCAATGGAACGACAAATCCATCTAAGTCATTACCCCCAATATCATAAGCAGTGCGAGCGAATACATCTTTAAATTTACAAATGAAAGTTTTAAATTTTCACTATTTTTATCGGTTAATTCTCCGGTATTGACATGTTTTAAAAATTCATCATTAGGCCATTCAGTTTTTAAATCTACCTGAGTTTTATTGCTTTGAGAAAATTCATTTTCAGCACAGGCTGCAATTAACCCAGAGCTTGAGGCTAAGTCGTCTGGGAGAAGCTCAAAATGTCCCATTAATTTACCTCTTAATAAGGTTACTTTATCTTGCGTGGGGTTAAAAAATACTAAGGGAAATGAGGAATGAGACACTTCACTGATTGACCCTGAAATACAGATTTGCCACGCTGGTGAAGGCGTGAACATCAGACAATCCCATGAGCTACAGGACTTTGGTTACTATATTGCGGTTTCACTTTGATTATTCTAAAAGAGTTTGGTGAAATGGTTATCTGTTTAGCTACATATACATTTCCTGTACAAGCGTTACCAGTGTTTTCGGCAAAAAATGCGCTAAAATTTTCTTGATATAGACTATTGGAGCCTAAACTGATTTGGTTTCGACGGGTATCAAGAGAAATTTCCAAGCAATTAAGAAATCATAGCCTACTATTAGAGGAAACTTAAGTTCACTAATAACGAGAAATTCCCAATGAATTTTTCTTTGTTTCACTCCGTCAGATATAGCAACAAGAATTTTGATTTTCCCCAAAACAGGCAAAATATTTCCACTCAAGGATTTTACAGCTGAAAATGACGTTTTAATTTTCTTTCGTATTTGCTCAGGAAGGCTGTAGAATAAATTTTCCGATAATAGTGACCTTTGACAACCGGTGTCAATAAATGCTAAAATTTTAATAGATTCGCACAATATTACATCATACATAAATGGAAATGAGACACAGTTGGTTGATTCTGGTATACTCAAATAACAATTTGTGAATCAGAATGGTTCACAGAAGAAATATTATTTATTAGAGGACTTCGCATAAGGTTCGACTCGGCCTCCGGTAAAGTCGAATTATTTAGTTTTTTTGGTTTGCTTGTGGTAGATTTATAGGCGCTGGGGCTAAGCAAAATTTTGATCTTGTGCCCTATTTCACCACAGCGGATACACGTTATAGGTTCCTTACATTCAGATTGTCTATGTGGACCCCTACAATTCCAACATTTTATGCGAGCATTATTTCTACCACTAAAATCATTCCTGAAATAATTACCTCTAGTTGATCTTGACATAGAGGGAGTTCGGCTTTGTGACATATCATGGTTAATGTTTTGACTGCTGACTGCTGCAGTTAAAACTTCATTAGGACTACAAAATGTTAAATCTATTGTTTCAAATTTCCTAGCTAGTTCTAGTAGTTCATCATTATCGCAATCTGGTGATGCTTGTTCCATTACTCGGCGCGCGATATTAGTTTTTAAGCCACTTTTAAAAATGTTTGATATGAGACTACTGGCGTCGTTTTGGTCGGCTGACTTGCAATAATCCTTTGCCTTACCAACTATTCTAGAATAAAATTGAGAGACTAATTCGTTCTCTTTCTGTTTTTCTCTAACTAATTCTTGTAGTTTTTGTCCTACACTTTTTTCTGGGCAAAAGGCTATTTTAAGGGTTCTTTCGAGGTCTGAAAGATTTTTGATACTGTCCGGATCAACATTATACAGAAATCTCTGAATCTCCCCCCTGGTGTAACAGATAGCCTGAGACACCATAGAGGCGTCCCCCTTGGACTGACTCTTTTGTATTTGTTTTAGAGTTAAGATCCAGGAATGAATATCGGCTGGATGCGAAAGTATAGGAATTGGCGGACATTGTTCTATATAATAATTAACAGGCATAGGAGGAGTTGGTTGGTAAATATCAGAACTAACTCTCTGCGAGGTCAGACGAGCCTCTGCATCTGCTAGCCTAGCTTCGAGGTCTTTAACATGGGCCTCTAAGTCGGCCGGCATGGTTTTAAATTTAAGGCTAGGAAATAGAGACAGCTTAATGAATTATTAGAAAGGAGTTCTAAAAGTAGTCAACAACACCGTGAGTAGCTGCCACCAATGTGAAGTATGGTGTATTTCTCTAAAGAGATACCGTCTTATTGGTCCCCAGTGGGGGGTGATCAAGTCTCCACGAGGACAAGACCTTGGGTAGCGTGGTAGGCAGGATTCGTATCTACTCAAGAGGTTGCTAAAACTACTTTAATAAACGAATAAACAAAATACAATACTAGAGTACACTTGTGAACAGTCCTCTTGAAGCCGTAGAGAATCCGAGCTATAGTCAACTTGCACCGGCTGGCACCGTTGATTTGGAAGTGGCTGCTACACTTTCCAAGCTCGCCGTCTAGGTTGGCTAGTGGAGGTTACTGGAACTCTCCGACGGCAGTGATGTGGAGGTTATTGTTCAACTCTCCCAGCGCACCGTATATTATAGAAAGATGGAGGTTGCTCGAACTCTCCCAGCGGTGTTCCTCTAACCAGTTGTCACTGTTGGTTCTCAAAGCTGAACTGTCCACAAGTTGTCTTTTCCCCTTCTTATCTTCCAAGGCCCAAGCATACAATTCTGGTCCCATGACCCCCAAAGTAGCCTCTCATTGGCTGGCAGGTTTTTTGGTCATGTGATTTACTACCTTGAATAGAAAAGAAAGCAGAAACAGGTACATAAAACAACACATACCTAACTATACCTTGAATTGGAACATGCACTAAATACCAAAGATATACCCTTAACGTAATAAAACACTAAATACAAGAAATACACTTATGTCTAACTTGCGTAAGCCTAGCAACAATCTTTACAGAAGTGTGAAACTGTCACATCCGACCTTTAGACTAAAGAGTAGCGCTAAAAAGATAGAAGTTTCTTATACTTACGATGTAGAACGAAGCTAAAATTGAAATTAAGGTTCAATAAACGTTAAAAAAAACAACAATAATACGTAAGAATAAAAACAAATCGGAAAAATTTAGAAAAAACAGATAATCACAAAGTGGAAACATGTTTATTAGTTGTAGAAACTGGTGGGAAGAAATGCTTTTGTTCAAGTTCACGATTCCCCTGATACACGCTCTCGTTAAGCATAGCCACATTAGATGTAATTTTGAACTTGAAAAAAAAAAAACAAAAATAAAAGGGTTATCAATCTCAATGAGAAACAGAGGGACTCTTTAAGGTAATCCTTATGGCCAGTAAACAAAGAAACCAATCAAATAGGAAACCTCTGTTTGAGTATAAGCTCAGAAATTTTCCATGAAACTTTGAAGTTTTATGCATCCCTGTTCAGGAGAATGATGTGTTCTATTCATAACCGAGAACTTGGAAATCCTTTCGGTTTTATTGAATTGCATCTACAAAATTCAATCACTCCAGCTGGGAACAATTTGGACGCCCCCTTACACAAAATCTGTTAATCATGCTAAAAGCTGCCTATGAATGTCTTTTTATCTCTTTGGTTCCATGAACCAGTATATTACAAGATAGTCATATTCCCATTTCCAAAATATGAACAAGAGACTATGGTTTATCTTACCAGGACTGAAATGATTAAATTCAATTGCAGTGTCATAGAACGTGAATGAACTGTAACCCATTCAGTATTCAGAACTGTCGCTATCGTAGACATAAAGTAAATCACCAACGCTATCAAGTGTTTTGTGTTTCTCGGAATTCCTTCAGTGTTGCAATATGGCAAAATTAGCGTAGTATGTATCTGATGTCAGTTTCTGGAAAAAAGTAACTTTGAATTTTGAAAAAAATGTCAAGCAGCTAAAAACATTAGATGACCTTGGTGATTTTTCTTTTGAAAACTAGGGTCAGTTTCTACTCTTATAAGCTCCCTAAACTCCTTGCTATGACTGTCAAACGACCATCCGCTCTCAGCCAAGATAAGGGAAAAGTTTTTTGAAGTCACCGAAAAGTTTATTGGGAAGAAAGAGCGATAAATATCTCATCAAATTAAATTATCTAATAACTTTATCTCTAAGGAAGTAACTACATTGAAAATTGGGTTCAGCAAACACTAAATGAAAAAAAAATAATTTAAACGAAAGAAAAACAAATGTTTAAATTTAATAAAAGACCATCACAAGGTGGAAAGGTTATTTATTAGTTGTCAAAAAATTAGTTGTCAAAAATTGTCAAAAAATAGTTGTCAAATTAGTTGTCAAAGTTGTCACAAAAATACTTTTTTTTCCATTCCATGATTCCCCTGACAAAAACCACTCTTTCAGCCCACACCTTAGATAACAATATGCATTTGAATAAAGAAGAAAAAAATTATGAATATCGATGAGAAACAGAGGGACTCCTGAAGTGTTTTATAACAAGGACTATTTTTACAATATGATGCATGAATATATCCTTTATACCGTCTTGGCCCTTTCTTTCTTACAAATCGGGACCTTACTTGGGCATCATTTAGATAGAAGCCTGTATCTTTGATAAGAGTTACTTTAACAAAATATTACTTATAATTGTGCTTAGGTGACTGTAGATTTCGAAAAAATGTAAATGAACACACACACGCAGGATGTACAAGCCCTGTGTTTTATGCTTATTAAGTTTAATTTTGTATTTTTCGTAATTAACGTGAATCATAATCACTACATATTTAGGCTGATAACACTGGAAAACACAGTTTTTTTGTGACTGAAAAGAAAGTTTTGACGCTTAATCATTATATATCCCAAATCTTCCATTTTCCCCATAGTATTTTTAAGATTTATGTTGCATTGCCTGGAGTTGAAAGAACTGAGGTTTCTAATTTTTTGGGATGTTTGCTAATACAAGTTTCAGTTCTCAGTTCATAAACAATGGTACCTGTGTGTTGATTTTTTGAAATTTTGAATAGGATTTTTACATGTTTCGAAAATAAACTTCTAAATTAAACTTTTGATTGTGTTTTGAATTAAGTGTAAGAAATAATTACTAATATTATTGACACACTAGAAACTTCGGTGTTCTAAATTATATTTCTCTACGCAGCATAATTAAGGGTTGTATATACTCGTATGATAAAGTTTTACTTTTTTCATAATTCTTTTAAAAGCACTGCTAAAACGCAAGGGTTGTTGAATTTGAATGAGAAGTATTTTTAAGGAACCTTAAGACTTTAGCATATAGAGTGAGGATTGAGGAAGGGGCAGCCCCCCCCCCATACGCGGAATAATCTCTGTTCGTCTTAAATTCTGATGTTGCTCCTTACTTTCAGTTGAAGAAATTTGTTTTTTTTATCTGATTTCTTAATAAATTCTAAAATAAAAAAAAATCCCTAAAAGTAAACTAAAAAAAACACTATACAAAACTGCAAAGATGAAAAAAAATCTGATTCCATTTTTCATTTAAGATTGAATATGTTAATTAAGACAACCTATTTCAGTTTCTCGTCCCGAAAACAGATAAGTTTATTTTGTCAGTGAGATGTTAATTAGGGATTGTTCTACCAAGGATAGTGAAAATGAAATTTGTAGGTTTGAATTGGTTAAGCGGAAACTTACATGACCATATATTTATATTTTCAAAAATTGTGAAAACTCGAGAGTTCAAATTTTTAATTAAAAAGACATCCTGTTTTATGGGGGACAGAGGAGACACTTGCCTCGGGTGCAGAAATTTTAGGGGTATAAAATTTAAAGTAAATAATCTAACTTTTATAATCATTTTGTAAATTTTTGAAATTTTATGTTAGAATTAATTGTGCAATATGGATATGAATGGGTCTTCACAAACGTAAGATTTATCTATCAAATATTATTAGCGATTGCAGTGTCGGTGGCCAGTAATGAGCGGTCGTTCAGTAAACTTAATCAATATTAACGTAACTCAGATGGACCTTGGGACAGGAGTTACTAAATGATTTATCGGGATAATTAATTTGAGATGATCAATTGGGATGAGAAAAATAATAATTTTGCAGAGGCTAATATAAGAAAAGTCAGATTTAAATAAACAAAATATTTTCTCAATAAATAAATATTTTGTTAAGATTCGGCCTGAAAATTTTTGGGAGACAAAGAAGGAGGTACTAATCAAGATTTTACCCTGAGTGCAAGAGAGGCCAGAACCGCCGCTCAGTTTTGTACCCTAAGAATGTGGGTAAAAAAAAACACCAGAAAATATTTGAATAGACATAATAGCAAGTTGCTTAAGAAGGCTTATCTTTCCTTTGAACGTGGATTGTCTTTGGGAATCAGTTGATGCTTTGATTGTAACAAACAAAAATCAGTGCTAAATTTAAATAATTGTACTTACTCGTCTATTTTCATGACTCAGCGTGGCAACATCGACGAAAGTGTGATACTGCTCTAAAACTTGATAATTTTGGAAAAACGATTTGAAAATCTTAAAAAATGGCTTTTGTTCAAGTATGAACAGACCTAAGCCTGGTACAGTGGGTACAGTACAGTACAGTCTGGTACAGTGGGTACAAAATATATTATTTTGGTTTCCTTGGTAATTTAAAAAATACATCTTGTCCAAATAAATTAATATTTTAGATTATATTATTAAGTAGATGATGCTATCTTATTTTCCACAAATTTTGCTCTTATATTGTAATTTTAAACTCTTAACCCTGATATTGTATTTTTTTTTCTATCTTGGATACCAAAATAGTACTGATGGATCAATCTATTATAGGACTTCCCAAAACAGCAAGTGAAGAGAAAAAAAAAATCTTAAAAATCTGTCAGCATCAGGTCTAAAAACGGCGTCAGAATAAAAAAGTCCTTAGCGTGATTCTAAAATAACATCTCAAATAAGCTTTCTCCAATTACCTAAAGTAAAAGTTGATTTTGAATTTTAATAAATTTTGCTTTACACAAATATAAGGATGTTTTAAGAAAAATAACTTACAATTTATTTTTGGAAAACTGTTCTTAAGAGTTAATCTAATTTATAAAATCCAGAGAACTGAAAGATAAAATCTGTTTTCCATCAGTATCACGGCTTAGGACCCTTTAACAAACTTAAACAACCGAAAAAAGGCTCAAGGATGCTTCTGTTACTTCTCTTTGTAAAGTCCCTGATATGGGATTTTAGAGTTAAACAGGTAGCGGTGCAGTATTTGCAATAAAAACTGATATTTCAAGTCGATAAAATCATTATAAAGCAAGAATGCAGCGCCAGTTATACGTCCGTCAGTTGCACATTCTCAAGTTGATCAATATTCAACTTTCAAGCATCAAGTTTGTGACCGACCAGTTCAAGTTGAGACTTAAACTATGGGTTTTTGAAAACAGAAAAGATGGAGAATTGAAACAGCAGTTTCCTATCTGTAACGTGAACTTAGTAAATGATACAATTATACGGCATTAGTGCCGAATTAGTATTAGCATATATTCAACTTTTTCAACCAATTTCTTCCTATTTTATTTTTTGTTTTCTGTAGTACAAGTATGACGTTAAAATAGCGGAAAAAATGTCATTTAAAAATCATGGCTTTGGACCATTTATTCCTAATAGACATCAATCCATAGCTAGGACCATCAATTCTAAGTATAAAGTTTTTTTTCCGTCAAAATCATGGCTTATGGCCATTTAACAAAATTAAACAAGAGAACAATGATTTGTGACTGACCTGTTCAAGTTGAAACTTAAGCTATGGATATTTTAAAACTGAAAAGATGGAGGACTGAAACAGCGGTTTCCTATCTGTAACATGAATTTAGTAAATGTTACGATTATATGGTATTAGGGACAAATTAGTATTAGTATTTATTCTAGTTTTTCCAACCGATTTCTCCCCATTTCAATTTTTTGTTTCTGTTGTACAAATACGACGTTAAAATAGCGGGGGAAAATGTCATTTAAAAATCATGGCTTCCACACAGGGAAATGGGCGAAAGAAGTGGCTTTACTGGGCTCAACAAGACCAAAAGGTGGAAATTTTTATATTCTTAGGAGGGGGCCCTGGTTAATGAAGGAGAGTTAAAACAATTCAACCTGGAAAATCCAAATTTTTACCGGGTTCAGTAGTTCTAAGGAACGACACCAGGAAACGAATTTATATCTATAAAAAGGGTGGAACCAAATTTTGTCTTTAGACTGCAGACTCAACATGCAGTGACGAAAAAGCACCTGATGGTGAAGAATATAGCTAAAAATGGTGTAGACAACTATAGTAGTAGCATTCAGTCAGTACAGCACCTGATCACAGAAGCCCGGGATACCACATGTTTAAGAGACACCTTTGATAAATATATTGTCAACACACCTAGTAAAGTATGAACCTCGCCCCCCTCCCCGATTACAAAATGCTATAGATCACAAAAAAGTAGAATCATATACTTTTTAACATCCATATGCCTTTTAGCTGCTATAATTCACGGAAATAACTATCATAAGTAATTTTGCACGGAGATGATACTGATTCTTGCTTCTATTGAAACCTACCAGAAAAGGTAGATAAAAAGAAGCGTTATTTTACATCTAGAACTCTCTTTTACTGCTAAGTTCATTTTTATTAGCTCGAGATGCCATAACGATGCTGTTAAACCCATAGCAAAGGGTATCTTGGAAATGTCGTGTACTTGCTGTTTACGAGATGAGGCTTATAACAGAGCTGATAAAGTGCTAACCAAGTGCGGCCCGAGACAGACCTTACACACTGTTTACCAAACGAGGTTTGAGAAAGAGTGTAAATGATGCTGATCCAAGGGAATTGGAGACGGAGCGTAAAAGGTATTGACCAAATTATCCCCAAATGGCTGTGAGCCCAATAAGTAACTCATGCTTTTATTTGGGAATTCGATATTATGGAAATTAAAGAACGTAACACAAAGTGTAAACTATACATTTTCTGTTACAATATAGCCGTACAGCCAACGTTTAAATGCGTCTTTTGCATAATTAAATGAAAAAAAAACAAGTTTTTTCAACTGAAAGTAAGAAGCAACATTAAAATGCAAAGCGAACAAAAATTATTCCCTATATGAAGGGTTTACCTCTTCAATACCTCGCTCTTCATGCTAAAGCTTATAGCACCTAAAAAAAAAGCTTTCTATTCTAACTTAACGTTCCTTGGGTTTCAGGAGTCGTACTTAAAAAATTGGGACAAGCAATAAAACTTTACCGTAAAGAACAAAGTATTGAATAGGGTCCACCCCTTCCTATCCGGAATCATTTCTGCTCGTTTTGAGTTTTAATGTTGTTCCTTACTTTCAGCTGAAATAATTTGTTTGTTTTATTTAATTTCTGATCGTTATTCAAATAACGCCGGTGAATCTGGCTCACCCTTTATGAAAAAATCCTTCCCCCACCCTAAGGGATACTCCTCCTTGGAAAGCTTCTCTCACGTAAAATATAGCCCCGTAAAATTCTCTCCGGACAATTCCATCGTCACTGAAAATTCCCCGTTTCCGTAAAATTTCTTACGGATGATTCAGCCTGAAAATCCTCCTTAACATAATTTCATTTGAAAAAGACTTTAATTTTTAACCATTTTTCCTATCACTCCGGAAATCCCCCTTCTGTAGAAACTTTTTCTCGGAAATCCAAACCCACTGAAAATTTTCCCCGGAACACCTCCAGATACAAGATTGAGGTGGCAAAGAGAAAGTAAGACATAAAAATAATTTCGTATAGGATTTCTGTCAACCCCCCTCCCCCGGTGTAAAATTTCCCCTGGCGAGCTCGACCCCGGAAATTTTCCTACCCACGGAAAATTATTCCCATTGAAACCCATCTCAAGCTCAAAATCCTCCCCTCCCCGAAAATGTCTGTAAACTTCCCAATAACAAATGCTATATGCAAACAATGGGTGCATTCTATAATTTAAAGACCTATCCCGAGGGGTCGTGGGGGGTCATGTCATATCCAAAGGCATATTTTTGGAGGCAAAAAAGTCCATAATTTCACATTTTTGCTGATTGTAGCTTGAAAACCTCTATAGTAGGGTTCTCTGATACGTTAAATCTGATGGTGTGATTTTCATTAAGATTCTTTGACTTTTAGGGCGTGTTTCTTTCTTATCAGAAAATCAAGAAAATTTCTCAGGCTCATAGCTTTTGATGGGTTATACCAAGCTGAATGGATCTTATATATTAGGAATCAGCATAATAAACAGATTCTTTTGATATTTCTATTGATATCAAAATTCCGTTTTTTAGGGTTTCGGTTACTATTGAGCCGCGTCGCTCCTTGCTTACAGTTCGTTTATTCGGTTTCTATATTTCTGGAAATTTACCTATTATTTCCCTATAGGAGCTACGTTTTTGGGTCCCTGTAAAAGTTGGGATTAAAAAAGCTGCCTTGAAAATGTTGATGCAACGCCATATGAGGATGTGAGGACATCTGATGGTGTTTTGGCGTTAAAATGATAGCAGGCTCTCCTTCGATTGATTTTCTTCCATTAAAAGGGCGCTTGAACTATGCTTGTGCCCAAGCGAGCTCTATCTCAGTCGATTAAAACCTTCAGTTCTGTAAGATTACCCCCCGCAAAAAAGATGTAAAACGAAAACATTTCACCCTTTTTTCGGTCAACGCTTTTGAGTCCAGGAGCCATTTTCAGTGGAAAAAAAAAAAAAAAAATACTAAGGAAAAAAGACCTTTCTTTTAATACTAGGATTTTTTTTTATTATTACTATTTAAAGTTTTTTGTGTTTTTGTTCCACTGCCTTAATTAAATTAAACCTATTTTTTCTCTCTCAATTTTTTTTTGTAAATGGAAAAGCAGTGTGGCCTAAGAAATTATTTATGATCATTATAATAGCCAGTTATAAAAATTGTTTCATGATTAATTTAAAACAAGGTTTTACTCTGAATAAAAAAGGTATGGAATAAATGAATTATTCAGTTTAACAATAAAAAATGTAAGTACATACAGTAAAGGCTTTGAGGAGGCTTGATGAATTATCAATGATGTGCCACCCGCTGTACCTTCAAACGCCCAGATTTTCCATCCCTTTTATTTTTCGTATAGCTTGCCTTACAAAGGGCCTAAAAATGGTAAGATATTTATCATATAAAGAAAGTTGTGCGGAAGAATTTCCCCAGTTACTTTGGTAATGAATTTCAGTAGCACTTTAAGGATATGCACTTGAATATTTATGAATTCTTTTATATTATTATAAAGAACTTGAAGAGAATTAGGTAGTTTTTTGTCATTACTTCAGCCACTTTTGAATTTGCAAGAGATTTACAACACTTATTAAAAAAAGATCAGTTTTTTAGTACTTTAAAAAAAAGTCTTGTTGTTCTAATTAAACGGCCCTTGTGTTTTAGGAGTCATTATTAAATAATTTGGAAAAAAGTCAAACTTTAGCGTAAAGAGCGAGGTGTTGAGGAGGGGGCAATCCCCTTTATATACGAAATAATTTTTATTCGTTTTAAGTTTTAATGTTGCTCCTTACTTTCAATATAAAAAAACTTGTTTTTTTATATTTAATTTCTAATATTTTTTAAATAATTAATTAAAAAAAAACTTTCCGAAAAATAAGTTTTTCAAAGAAAAGTAAAGGCCATTTTAAACTTAAGCTCAGCAGATACAAATACCTTTTAAAATTCAAACTCAAAACGACCAGAAATTACTATTGACGAATAAATGAAACCCAAAACGAACAGAAATTAAATAAACAATCATAGCAAAAACATACAACAAGTAATAATATAAATGAATAAATAGATCTTAAAGCGAGTAATGCTTAGATTGAATATGAATATCAAGCTTAAAACGAAAAAAATATTTTCCTATTGAAGCACAAATGAAACTTAAAACGAACAGAAATTAAATAAAGAATCAATGCAAACAAACATACAATAGATATTAATGTAAATTAATAAATAAATCTCAAAACGAGTGAAACTTAAATTAAATATGTAAATCAAGCTTGAAACGAACAAAAATCACCACAAACAAGAGTTTGGGTATCACCTCCTTCTCTCACTATAAAAGTCTAAAACCTACTGCGTCATTGGTGCTTTACTGAAAACCAATTTTATGGCAAATATTTTCTTTTGTACTTAATATTGAAAATAAACATTAAAATTATAGTAACATTTTGAACTAATGAGCTTTCAGCAGTTAATATCATTATACATCAAATATTCAGTTTAATTTATTAGCTCTTTTTGAAGTTGTTAAAAACGAACATAGTTTTCCTATTAACAAGTGTTTGAATACTGCCTCCTTTCCTAACTGTAAATAAAAACCAAAAGCCTACTGCTTCATTGGCGCTTAACTGAAAACGGATTATATTACAAATATTTTCTTTTCCAGTTTTTACAGTATTGAAAATAAAAATACAATTATAGTGAAATAAATTCTTGAACTGATGGATCTTTCAACAATTAATATCATTATACATCAAATATTGAATTTGATGTTGTTTATACTTTCCAAGTCTGTTCAAGACGCATATAGTTTTCAGTAAAGCGCCAATGACGCGGTAGGTTTTCTTTGAAAAACTCATTTTTCGGAAAGTTTTTTTTAATTAGTTTTTGTTCGTTTTTGATTGCAAAAAATTTCAAGTTTTTATTAAAATTCCTTATTTCAAAATAAAACTAAAAAAAAAACTTAAAAAAAAAATCAAATATTCATCAAAGTAACAAAACTGATATCAAAGTAACAATATCAAAGTAAAAAATGGGTTTGTGTCAACCTCTGAGTTTTTACTATCTGATGCTTGAACTGTTTTTAAAAAAATTACTATCTCAAAATGTTATCGGATGGCTTTGGGGAAAAAGGGTGTGGGGGGACTAGATTAAGCTTCGGTCTCTTTTGACTCTTTAAAAGTGAACTAGAACTTTCTATTTTCAGTCAAATGAGCCCTCTCTGAACTTTATACGAGTATCACTTCTATAAGAACCATATATATTCCCAGAGTATACCTTACAACGCCTATTCCTGGGCCCTGGGGGGTTGTGTCGACCCTGGAGTTTCAATATCTGATGGTTGAACTATTTTGAACAAAATGGTAACCTGTAATTTTTATCAGATGGGTTTATCCATCCGATACACCCGAAGGCGTGGAGGGCGGGAGGGGCTACTTGTCCTCTGATCTTTTTTCATTCTGAAAAATGAACTACAACTTTTAATTTTCGTTCAAATGAACCCTCTCTAAAGTTTATACGAGCATACCTTCCATAACAACCATACATGCCCCCAGAGCAATACTTACAACGCCTGCCCCAGCCCTAGTGGGGGGGGGGGGGGTGTTTACACAGGAGTGTTTGTTAACTGATCTTTGAACTATTTTTAACTAAATGACCATACGTAAAGGAGTTTTTGTTATATGACCTTTGAACTATTTTTAACAAAATTGCTACCTCAAATTTTTATCAGATGTTTTTTGGGGAAAAGGGCTTGGGGGAGTTGCCATCTGATCACTTTTGACTCTTAAAAAGGCACAAGAACTCTCGATATGCAATCGAATGAGCCCCCTTTGAAGTACGAGTACCCCTTCTGTATGAAGTGCCCCTGGGGAAAAAAATTAATGGAGTGTGGGGGGAGGCTAGCTACCCTCCAATCCCTTTGGACTCTTAAAAAGTGAATTACGACTATCAATTTCCAATCAAATGAGGAATTATATAGGATTTAATAAGAATTTTATCCTCTAGGAATTTTATACGAGCATCCCTTCCATAACAACCATATATTCCCCCAGGGCTTAACTTACAACGCCTACCCCTGGCCCTGGGGGGCTGTGTCGACACCGGAGTTTTTTGTTATCAGAACTTTCAAATATTTTTAGCAAAATGTCTATTTCAAAATTTTTATCTGATGCATTTAGGGCGTGGAGGAGGGGGGGGGGGCTAGTTGCCCTTCGATCTCTTTTGTTTCTCAAAAAGTGAACAAGAACTTTCAACTTCAAATTAAATGAGCCCTCTACGAAGTTTATACGAGCATACCTTCCATAAGAACTATATATGCCCCTAAAGCATTACTCAAACCCCTGTTTCCGGGCCCTGGCGGGTTCCATCGACAGAGGAATTCTTCTTATCTGACCTTTGAACTATTTTTAATGAAATGGCTATTTTACAAAATTTTATCGGATGGGCCTGGGGAAAAAAGGGTGTGTGTGTGTGGGTGGGGGGGCTAGTTGCCTTCGGATATCTTTTGACTCTTAAAAATTGAACTAGAACTTTCAATTTCCAATCAAATGAGCCCCTTCTGAAGTTTATACGAGCATCTCTTTCATAAGAACCATATACGCCCCCAGGACAACATTTACAACGCCTATCCCCCGGGCTCTGGGGGGTGATTTTGTTATCTAATTTTTGAACAATTTCCCAAACACTGGCTATCTCAAAATTTGTAGCGGACGGGTTTGGGGAAAAATGAGCGTGGGATGGGGGCTAGTTTAACTCTCTTGACTCTTTAAAAGTGAACTAGAACTTTCAATTTCCTATCAAATGAGCCCTCTATGAAGTTTATACGAGCATCCCTTTTATAAGAACCATACATGCCCTTAGGGCATAACTTAAAACGCCTTCCCCTGTGCCCTAGGGGGTTGTATTGACACCGGAGTTTTTCTTATCTGACCTTTGAACTATTTTTTTTTTAACAAGATGTCTATCTAAAAATTTTCATCAGATGGGTTTTGAAAAAGAAGGCATGGGGGGGGGGGGGGGGCTAGCTTCACTCGGATCTCTTATGACTATTAAAAAGTGAGCTCGAACTTTCAATATCCATCAAATGAGCCCTTTCTGAAGTTTATACGAGAATCCTTTTCATACGAACAATATATGCCCCAGGGTATAACTAACAACGCCTGCCCCAGGGCCCTGGTGGGTTGTGACGGCACCGGAGTTTTTTATCTGACTTTTGAGAAATTTTTAATTTAATGGCTATCTCAAAATTTTTATTGGATGCATTTGGGGAAAAGAGGCATGAGGGGACTAGTTGCCCTCCAATCTCTTTTGACTCTGAAAAACTTAACTAGAACTTTCAATTTCCAATCAAATGAGCCGTCTCTGAATTTTTTACGAGCATCTCTTCAATAAGAACCGCATATTCCCCAGGGCATAGCTTACAACACCTGCCCTCGGGCCCTGGGGGCTGTGTTGACCCCTGAGTTTTTGTTACATGGTCTTTGAGCTATTTAAAAAAAGCTATCTCAAAGTTCTCATTCGATGGGTTTGATGAAAAAAGGGCGTGGAGGGGGGGAATAGGTGCCCTCCATTCTCTTTTGACTCTTAAAAAATGAAATAGAACTTTCAATTGCCAATCAAATGATCCCTCTTTGAATATAATACAAGCATCCCTTCCATAAGACCCATATATGCCCCCAGGGCATAAATTGCAACGCCTGCCCCCGGGTCCTGGTGGGTTGTGTCGACACCGGAATTTCTGTTATATAGTCTTTGAACTATTTTTCACAAAATACCTATCTTAAAATTTTTATTAAATGCATTTGGGGGGGGGGAGCTGGCTACCCTCCAATATCTTTTGACGCTTAAAAAGTGAACTAGAACTTTCAATTTCCAATCAAATGAGCCCTCTCTGAAGTTTATAGGAGCATTCCTTCCATAAGACCCATATATGCCCCCAGGGCAAAACTTATAACCCTTCCCCCTGAAGACTGTGGGGGGAGTGTTCTGCTCAAACATATAATTTCCAGAACTTTCAACTACGTTGAACAAAATGGCTATATCAAAATTTTGATTGAATGTGTTTGGGGATATGGTGGGCGTGGAAGGGGTGTCAGTTGCCTTAGAATCACTTTCGACTATTAAAAAGTGAGCTAGCCATTTGGTGTGCGTGTAATTGAACCACCGTGTAACTGAACCCCAATCAACTGAACCACCGGGCAACTGAACCCCATTCAACTAAACCCTCGTGTAACTAAACTCCCGTGCAACTCAACCCCATTTAACTGAACCCCCGTGTAACTAAGCCCCCATGTAACTAAACCCCCATGTAATTGAACCCCCGTGCAACTGAACCACCGTACAACTGAACCACCGTGCAACAGAACCACCGTGCAAGTGAACCACTGTGCAACTGAACCACCGTTCAACTGAGCCACCGTATAACTGAACCATCGTGCAACTGAACCACCGTGCAACTGAACCCTCGTGTAACAGAACCATCGTGCAACTGAACCACTGAACTCAGATTTTCAGTTCTCTAAAAATATTAGGCAATATTATTGGGTAAAACACAAGTTAGAATTTTTACATGTTCAACCTTGTTGAAATTGATTGCTTCTTAAATTCATGATATAAACACCTGTCAAAAGTATTCACGAAAAAGCTTTGTTTTATTTTTGCAAAAGAAAAAAAAGATCCGATGTCACAAACCATTCAAGCTGATTTATTTCTCTGTTTTTTGGATGAATCAGACCTTTTGGACGTTAAGTAATAAACATATGTGTCGAAAATATTTTACCTTTGAGATTCTAGATAACGAATTTTGATCAGATGTCCTTGAGGAGATTGCAACTAAAAAGGACATGGGAGGGGGACTGGTTGCACTCCAGCCTTTTTTTTTAACATTCCTTCAACTTGCCCTGAAAGTTTTAACTTCATATCCTCAGGTTTATACCCTTAGCTGTTCTCGTTACATTGCAGGTACAACGTCTTTTAAAACTGGATGCACATTTTGTACCTCTTGATTTAAGGTTTGACCTTAATGCTGCATTTAAGGTTTGACCTTAATGCTGACTTAAGGTTTGACCTTAATGCTGCATGCTTTTTTTTATTTATAGGATCAAACATGCCATCTTTTCTTGATAAAAAAACTTATATGTTAACAATAAGGAACTTGTATAACTTACAGCCCTTGCACCAGAGGCTGAGGGCTGTGAACCATAGTTATTTAACTATGGTATAGTTATTTAACCTTTGAACTGTTTTAAATAAAATGGCCGTCTCAAAATTTAGATCGGATGTATTTGGGGAAGAATAGGGTGGGGTGGAAGCCCACTGATCACTTTTAAATCTGAAAAGGTGGACTTTAAATTTTGATTTCCAACCGAATGAGGCCCCCCCCCCAAAGTTCAAAAATTTTGTCTACAAAAACCTTATGTGTTAGCAATGAGCGACTAGCTTAACATGCAGCCGTTGCCCCAGATGCTGCTGGTGGGGTTGTTAACCCCAAAGGGATGGTCATTTGACCTTCCGACTATTTTGAACAAAATGTTTGTTTTTATTTTGATCAGATATATTGGGGGGGGGGGAATGTCGGTTAAGAGAGAAAGGTTGGTTGTCCTCTGATTACCTTTGATTCTTCAAAATTGAACTTGAACTTTCAATTTCCAATCGAATGAGCCTCCTTCAAAGTTTTTACGACCATCCCTTCTATAAAAACCTTAAATTTTAACAGTTGGTAACTTGCAATAGCAAACACATTGCTGATACAGGTGTATCAGCAATTTTTTTTGGAACAGCTTAGCGTATCAAGATGAAACTTCTAGGGCATCTACCTGCTACTACTGCTATTAATACTGCTGCTACTACTGTTCCTACTACAACTAATTCAACACTATTATTACTACTACTGCTCCTACTACGACCTCTGCTACTATTAAAATAGCACTATTATTGCTACGCATATCAAGTTGAAAATTTGGCAGAATGGGGTATTTGAGATGGAACTTGAACTAAATCAAAAGCCACTATGTGCCAGCAGATTTTCAAAATGGCGTATCTCAAAAAGGGATTTGTGTATTAAGTTGGAACTTTCAGAGAGTGCTCAAAGGGAAAGTCAATTCACCAAAAGGATATATATGCACGCTAAGGCCGGGATTTACCACTAGGTCCCTAGGCCCGGACCTAGGGGCGCATAAGGCCAGGGGGAGCAATAAATTATCACTGATTAATTTTTCCTGACAAAAACTGGACTGATGTGATTTATCTTTGCAAGGTGCACTCTGCCTTTACGCTGCCTATTCACAGAAAAGTGACTTTAAAACAACACAGGAATTCCATGGTCACTTATAAAGTGTCAGATGTCTCCAAAGAATGGTAGCTGAGAGTTCGGTATTACCCCTCTCTTTCATCACTTTTTACTCATCAGTTGTGTTCTGTTAATTGCTTACATGAGTCCCAAATTTTTTGGAATAACCCCGAAAATCTTGAAAAAACGGAGCGGCAAAAACGCTTGGTTCTTAAGCTTCAAAGATTTAAATCCTGTCCTGTGCACGCTACTGCTAATGCTATTACTATTTTAATTATATTTACTACTACTGATACTACAACAACTTCTACTACTACTAGTTCGATTTCTACTTCTATTGTAATCACTTGCAAGCTAAAAGTATTAAGATGAAAATTAAGCAACTACATGAACATATAGGTTATCAAAAGGATATATCAGCAATGGGATAGCAACAGCTAATTGTATTAAGTTGAAACTTCTAGAACTTGATGAGAGGAATCGTCAGCTGACCAAAAGGCAATATGTTAATACTACTGCTGCTACTAGCACTAGTGCTATTACTATTAATACTACTGCTAATACTATTACTGGGACTACCAATGCAGCTGTACCTAACGGTAATTAGCGGTGTGAAGGTGGAATTTTCAGGGAATATTGAGGGTGGAAGGTGAATTGAATCGCATCACGCCATCTGTATAAAGGTTGCCAAAGGGCGCATCAGCAATATCCTAAGGACACTTCGGTGTCTTGAAGAAAATAAAAGGTGCTATGTGCATACTGCTACTAATTCTACTAGTGCCAATGCGCAAGCTAAGGGTATTAAGGTGAAGCTGTCAAGGAATATTTCGGCGGATATTAAACTGAATCAAATTGGCTATGATTATGCACATTCTCAAAAGGGTTACACAGCAATATCTCAAGAACGGCTTCCATTAATAAGTTAGACCTTTCAGGATAAGTTGTGGGTGGGGGACTTCGAACTAGCCAGAAGGCTCCATGTATATGCTACTAATATACTACTACGATTACTATAACTAATAACGCTAAGAGCATTAAAGTGAAAATTTAAAGAAACTTTTCCGAGGATGTTTTAATTAAACAAAATATTATTTGCACGCAGTTTTTCAAAAGAGCATATAAGCGATGTCGGTATTTGTCAATTAGCTGGAACCCACGCTATATATTATATAGGGAAGATGCTTAAGAAACTAGTCAAACGGGTTTCTTTCAATAGAGAATTGGATTGCAGACCGTGGTTTGTCACTGCGTTTACAATATTTAAACATTTGTTTTTTGGGGTTTAGGGGGAAAAAAGGAACCTAGGTTAGGTTGCGTATTTAATATATGCTATGCTTTACTCCCCACCCCTAATGTGCAAATATATAGCCAAAATATGTTTCTAAACTATTATATTTTCATCCTATTTTGTTTTATTTCATTAGCATTAACCAAACTTCACTTCTTGCGTGGGATCCAGCTAATTATTATGTACTGCGATATCCTATATATCAGAGGCAACGCTATAGCGTTGCCTATAGTAAAGGCCATACGGCTCCAATGTTTTACTGTTATTATTTTTTTTTTCCCAGAGGCACTTCATATGAAAGGGGTCGTCGTAGAAACTTCAAAGGGGGCTCATTCGATTGGAAATCGAGAGTTCTAGTATCCTTTTTAAGGGTCAAAAGTGATTGGAAAGCAACTAACATTCCTTCCACGCGCACCAGTTCCCCAAACACATCCAATCAAAATTTTGAGATAGCCATTTTGTTCAGTGTAGTTGATTTCGAGATAGAAATTATGTTTTTGAGTAGGACACTCCCCAGAGCCCTCAGGGCAAGGGTTATAAGTTATGCCCTGCGGGCATATAAGTCTCTTATGGAAAGCTTTGTCGCAGAAACTTCAAAAAGGACTCATTTGATTGGAAATTCAAAGGCCTAGTGCCCTTTTTAATAGTCGAAAGGGATTAGAGGGCAACTAACCCCCCTCTCACGCCCATTTTTTCCCAAACACATCATATCAAAATTTTGAGATAGCCATTTTGTTAAATGTAGTTGAAAATTCAGGAAATTAGGTCTTTGAGGATAACAACCCCCAACAGCCCTCAGGGCAAGGATTGTAAATTATGCCCTGGAGGCATATAAGGTTTTTATAGAAAGCGTTGTCGTAGAGACTTCAGAAAGGGATCATTCGATAGGAAATGTAAATGGCTAGTTCCCTTTTTAATAGTTCGAAAGTGATTGGAAGGCAACTAACACCCCTTCCACGCCCATCATTTCCCCAAACACATCCAATTAAAATTATGATATAGCCATTTTGTTCAACGTGGTTGAAAGTTCTGGAAATTATATGTTTGAGCAGGACACTCCCCCACAGTCTTCAGGGCAAGGGGTATAAGTTATGCCTTGGGGCCGGCTCCCCCCCCCCAACTATTTTTTCCAAAATGCATCCGATAAAAATTTTTAGATAGCTATTTTGTTAAAAATAGTTTAAAGATCATATAACAAAAATTCCGGTGTTGACAAAACCCCCAGGCCTGGGGGCATGCATTGTAAGATATGAGTAGTAACCTATCAATATATATCAAAAATACATCAAAAAATACATGGAATTTCACAAGAATATGCACGACAGTTTCACATGCACATTGCAAAAAAGCGTGCAAACCTTTTATACCTATAAAGTGGCCAAACAAGTTTTGAAACTATAGTCAAGGTTGTATAAGACAATCAGACTGGTTTTTGCTATTGATATCAATTGCACAAGAATATACACTTCAGTTTTACGTGGACATTTGAAAAGCTGGCAAAGCTATAAAGTAGTCAAACACGTTTTGAGAGTATAGTTGTTTTTTGTTGTTTTTTTTTTTAAATCGAAAACTAGAAATTGTCAAATTGCGTATTTAGGAATGATTTTGTAGGAAAAGCTGTTTATCACCCATGCATTATCCACTGTTCCATTTCTTTGAAGTATGTGCTATCAAGAGTGGTTTATGATTTTTTTGGACAATTGCCTTTAGTCAAGATTAGTTTGTTAGGAACGTGTCGGCAGATAGCATTTGTGAATTGGATCGTATGAAGGCGGAGAAAAAAAAGGGTTATAGCATTGGCGAATTGGACTATAGGAACGATATTAATTGAAAAATAGGAAAAAAAACAGAGCTAGATAGCATTTGCGAATTGGATCGTATGAAGGTGGAGAAAAAAGAGCATAGCATTTTCAAATTGGTGATTATCAGTTAAGGTAACCCCCTCGGGGTTGTTAACTCATAGCTTATTTATTATAAATTTGGAACAATGTCAATCTATGGAAATGGTTAACGATGATAAAATGGTCTTATGACTTGACCTAGCTTTACTTCTTCAATGTGTACTGTATACTACACAAGTGGTGTTTGAACAGTGTTGTCAATTTAAAATAGAGTTTAACGTTATAGTATACTAAAAAATTGATACTAAGAGAGATGTAGATGGCAAGAAAAGAATTGTAATAACGGATAGCTTTACTTCTTCGATGTGTTTTGTATAATACACAAGTGGTGGGGTGATGGCAGTGGGGTGTCTTAGAGTACTTATAGTGCTGTACTGTGGGCCGAATTGCTTGCGAAGAAACCCGAATGAAGGAGTTGAAATGTGTTCTTGGGGAGATGGGTTGATGGCAGAAGGATGTCTTAGAGCAGTTATAGTGTGATAGTGGGGTGAGAGTTGCTAGCGAAAAACCCGTGTGGATGACTTGAAATAAAATTTTTTAACAAGAAATCTCTGAAAAAATATTTTTTGGGGGATGGGGTGATGTCAGCGGGGTGTCTTAGAGTAGCTATAGTGTGATAGTTTGGGGGCAAATTGCTTACAAAAAACCCGAGCGGATGACTTGAAAATAGAAATTTTAACTAGAAATGGCTGAAAAGTGTTTTGGGGGGAGATGGCTTGATGGCAGAAGGATGTTTTAGCGTAGTTATAGTGTGATAGTGGGGGGCGAATTGCTAGCGAAAAACCCAAATGAATGAGTTGAAATAAAATTTTTAACGAGAAATGTCTGAAAAGTGTTCTTGGGGGATGGGTTGATGGCAGAAGGATGTCTTAGCGTAGTTATAGTGTGATAGTGGGGGGGGGGCGAATTGCTTGCGAAAAAACCCGAATGAAGGATTTGAAATAAAATCTTTTAACGAGAAATGTCTGAAAAATGGTTTTGGGGGGATGGGTTGATGGCAGAAGGATGTCTTAGAGTAGTTATAGTGTGATAATGGGGGGGGGCGAATTGCTTGCGAAAAACCCGAATGAAGATTTGAAATAAAATTTTTAACAAAAAATGTCTGAAAAGTGTTCTTGAGGAGATGGGTGGATGGCAGAAGGATGTCTTAGCGTAGTTATGGTGTGATAGTGGGGGCGAATTGCTAGCGAAAAACCCGAGGGGATGACTTGAAATAAATTTTTTAGCAAGAAATCTCTGAAAAAATATTTTTTTTTTGGGGGGGGGGGGGTGGGGTTGATGTCAGCGGGGTGTCTTAGAGTAGCTATAGTGCTCTACTGTGGGTCAAACTGCTTGCGAAAAACCCGAATGAATGAGTTGAAATAAAATTTTTAACAAGAAATGTCTGAAAAGTGTTCTTGGGGAGATGGGTTGATGGCATAAGGATCTCTTAGAGTAGTTATAGTGTGATAGTGGAGGGGCAAATTGCTAGCAAAAAACAACTGGCAGAAGGGTGTCTTAGAATTGTTATAGTGCTGTACTATTGCATGAATTGCTTGCGAAAAACCCAAATGAATGACTTGAAATAAAAATTAAAAAAAAACTGTCTGAAAAATGTTTTTGGGGGGATGAGGTTATGGCAGCGGGGTGTCTTAGAGTACTAATAGTGCTGTTCTGTTGACCGAATTGCTTGCGAAAAAACCCGAGTGGATGACTTGAAAATAAAATTTTTAACGAGAAATGTCTGAAAAGTGTTCTTGGGGAGATGGGTTGATGGCAGAAGGATGTCTTAGAGTAGTTTTAGTGTGATAGTGGAGGGGCGAATTGCTAGCGATAAACCCAAGTGGATGACTTGAAATGAAATTTTTTAACAAGAAATCTCTGAAAAAAATATTTTTGGGGGGATGGGGTGACGTCAGCGGGGTGTCTTAGAGTAGATATAGTGCTCTACTGTGGGTCGAACTGCTTGCGAAAAACCCGAACGAATGATTTGAAATAAAAATTTTAACGAGGAATGTCTGAAAAGTGTTCTTGGGGAGATGGGTTGATGGCAGAAGGATGTCTTAGAGTAGTTATAGTGTGATAGTTGTCGGGCGAATTGCTAGCGAAAAACCCGAGTGGATGACTTGAAATGAAATTTTTTAAAAAGAAATCTCTGAAAAAATTATTTTTGGGGGATGGGGTGATGTCAGCGGGGTGTCTTGGAGTAGTTTATAGTGTGATAGTGGGGGGGGGGGGCGAATTGCTGGCGAAAAAAACCCGAATGAATGACTTGAAATAAAATTTTAAGCGAGAAATGTCTGAAAAGTGTTCTTGGGGAGATGGGTTGATGGCAGAAGGATGTCTTAGAGTAGTTATAGTGTGATAGTGGAGGGGCGAATTGCTAGCGAATAACCCGAGTGGATGACTTGAAATAAAATTTTTTAACAAGAAATCTCTGAAAAAACATATTTTTTGGGGGATGGGGTGATGTCAGCGGGGTGTCTTAGAGTAGATATAGTGCTCTACTGTGGGTCGAACTGCTTGCGAAAAAACCCGACTGAATGAGTTGAAATAAAATTTTTAAACGAAAAATGTCTGAAATTGTTTTTTGGGGGATGGGGTGATGGCAGAAGGGTGTCTTAGAGTTGTTATAGTGCTGTACTGTTGCACGAATTGCTTGCGAAAAACCCAAATGAATGACTTGAAATAAAACATTTTAACAAAAAAAATGTCGAATTTTTTTTTTTTTTGGGGGGGGGGGGGGTGATGGCAGCGGGGGTGTCTTAGAGTATTTATAGTGCTGTACCGTGGGAAGAATTGCTTGCGAAAAAAACTCGAATGAATGAGTTGAAATAAAATTTTTAACCAGAAATGGCTGAAAAGTGTTTTGAGGGAAGATGGGGCGATGACAGAGGGGTGTCTTAGCGTAGTTATAGTGTGATAGTGGGAGGGCGAATTGCTAGCCTAAAATCTGAGCTAATAAGGTTTTTTGACCGTAAACTCTAGTTTTTTGTAAGAAAATTATGGAAAATACAATTCTCTGGTTCAAATGTGAAACGTAAGTCCATTTTGGATCGAAAAATAAAAACTATTTCCGTAAAATCTGGGCTACTAAGGGCTTTTGACCGTAAACTCTAGTTTTTTGTAAGAAAATTATGGAAAATAGGTGAAACTTAAGTCCAGTTTTGGATCGAAAAATAAACTATTTCTGTAAAATTTGAGCTAACAAGGGTTTTTTTGGCCGTAAACTCTAGTTTTTTGTAAGAAAATTATTGAAAATACAATTTGTTGGCTCATAGGTGAAACTTCAGTCCAGTTTTGGATCGAAAAATAAACTATTTCTGTAAAATTTGAGCTATTAAGGGTTTTTGATCGTAAAATAAACTATTTCTGTAAAATCTGAGCTAATAAGGGTTTTTGACCGTAAACTCTAGTTTTTTGTAAGAAAATTATGGAAAATACAATTCTCTAGTTCAAATGTTTGAGCTAGAGAATTGTACTAGATCAAATGTTTGAACTAGAGAAATGTATGAGTATCCAGTTTTGGATACTCATAATGAAGAGGAGTGATGGTTCAAATTCAATATTTTTTTCATAAAAACAAACTATTTTTTTTGAAACTTCGAAATTATTCAACTTTATTTTTTTTTTTAATTTTTTTTTTGTACGTATCTTAAAATGACAAAATATGCTTACGGCTCTAACAATTGTACTCTATGATTGCTCAGAGACACGATGTGGCTTTCCCACTGGTATTCTATGTCCGGTTATCGACACTACCTAGTCTATTGCATGTATTAAATCCGTATTTTTTACGCAGTGGAACGATAAACACATAAGTCATATCTTGAAAAAAGTGAAGATGGAGCATTTTAATAAAGTGTGTTCACATGACAATGTTATTGTAGCATTGAATGCCGACAAGGAGAAGTATTTAAACTATGAAACAAGTACAAGTGGTAGCACTATTGGAAATGTATGCATGCATTGTCATGACAGTAAGGAATTAAATTTCTTTGGAGTACCGAAAAAATTCAACTCTTATGTTGGTAGATATGCGATATTGAGATCTCCAGAGATGATTGCACTCAAAAAGAATGCCAACATAAAAATAATCGTTGATGATAGAGGACAACTCCTTGCTACTGATGCAGGTAACACATTACCTACTGATACATCCAATCGTCAGCTTTGGGTATTAGCATTCGACGGAAGGTCAAAAAAAGAAAGCCTACTCTTCTACTAATATTGTAAACCATATCTTGTGTACGTACCGAAACTGTTACCTTTGTAAAAATAATGTGATAATAGACAGTGAAATTGCCAGAAAAATAAAAAAGGCATTGGCAGAAAATATCACTATGGAATATAAGGATGAATCGATGAAAAACAAAGCACCAGCAAACGTTACTACCATTGATCAAACAGTCAATGAACCAAATAATACCAAAGACGAAAATAATATTGACCCTGTTGATGACACACTAGTAAAAATTGTGTATTATTCCAAATGGAATAATGATTATTCTACTGATTACGAACTAAGAGAAGACAATAGCTACAATATCAAGAGAGAACATGGTGAACTATTTTATGGAACAGATCCAAAATGTCCAAAGTTGATCATTGATATTAATAATGTATCATAATATATTTTTGTATTAATATTCTACATAGCATTATTTCATTAAAAATATATTATGCATTACATTGTTATGTGTTCATTATTTTTAGAGATAAGCTGGCATATCAAACGTTTAGAATGTCTATTAAAACATCAGAGATGTAAGAAAAGGAATTTGCACACATCTATTGTCAGACACATGGGATAACATTGACAAAATCTAGGTATCAGAATGAATAAATTCTTTATCAACATCCGTGTTGGATATGTCATTATGTCATTATGAAAAAATTGTAAGTAAGTAAGTAACAAACTCTTTCTTGAATTCACCTCTTGGGGATACAATACAGAAATTTAATTCAGGAAATTATGAAAAAAATTGAACAAATTCTTTATTAACATTCATTATCGATTGAAGTCGCTTCCTAGACAGACAATACAGCAATTTCACAAAATCTAAGTATAAGAGTGATTAAATTCTATATCAACATCCATTTCTCGGATACATAGGAAAAAGTTGACATAATCTAAGTATCAGAAAGAACAAATTTATTTTCAAAGTTTTTATCGGAACATCAGATAACAGTCAAAAAATTCAAGTTCTATTCATTTTGACCTCATGCGTCGTTACGTTGAATTTAGGTTAGACCGGTTTTCTTTCTATAGTAGACTAGCGTATATTTTTAGAGTAGAAAAAAAATTCTGGTTAGTCTGAAGTTGATTGCGAGAGTGTTAGGACTCTAAAAATGGATAGATTTGAGAAGAGCGAGTCATGGGGAATCTAGTGTTATGGAAAAACGTTTCATTCTAAGATGATGATTTTTCTAGAGCTGTCTATTCAAAGGAAGATATTTTCTCGGGAATGCTTGTCGATATAATGAAAACTATTCTCCATCATTAGACTATTGTATGAAGCGTTCTACGTCGTGGTCCAAATGCATTTACACAATTTATTGATATATTGATCACGACACAGCAAAATGATATTGTGGATATGCTTTTAAACATTAGTTTTGTAATTTAGGACTTTTTTCATGAGAAAGATGGTGCTCAAGATGATGTTAGTCCTCCTCTCTCTCTATCTCAGACAATTTTTGTTGTTGCTAGCTCAGTTTCATTGTGGTAGTGAGAGTGTCAACACATGAACAAAATGTTCCATAAATGTCCGTTATGTATGTACTCACTGGGCAGCTGGCTCATCAATCATGTGAGAATTGCACAATGATTGAGGAGTATGATGAAAAGTGTAGATTATGCAACCCGTGTAAATTGCATAGAGGATATGCTGTACAAATTAAAGGTTGTAATTCCTGTCTTGAAGAGGTGTGTGACTCTCATTCTAGTGGCCACCTATGCTCCAATTGTCACTAAGATAAATGTATCACTGGGA
>CM051257.1:60287127-60652154 GCA_027921565.1 Artemia sinica | reverse complement strand
TGGAATTTCTTTCGTTGAAATGCAAGAGTTGGAATATTCAGTAGTGTTTTGTCGTGGTTTACCTTGTCATAGTTACATTCTATTGATTTTTCAAACTTCATTTTGGACTTCTTTCCTTGAAATGCAAGAGCTGGAATATTTCAGTAGTGTTTTGTCGTGGTTTACCGTGTCACAGTTACATTGTCTTGATTTTTCAAAGTTCATTATGGATTTCTTTCATTGAAATGCAAGAGTTGGAATATTTCAGTGGTGTTTTGTCGTGGTTTTACCTTGTCACAGTTACATTCTATTGATTTTTCAAAGTTCATTTTGGATTTCTTTCATTGAAATGCAAGAGTTGGATAATTTCAGTAGTGTTTTGTAGTGCTTTACCTTGTCACTGTTACATTCTCTTGATTTTTCAAAGTTCATTTTGGATTTCTTTCGTTGAAATGCAAGAGTTGGAATATTTCAGTAGTGTTTTTGTCGTGGTTTACCTTGTCACAGTTACATTCTTTTGATTTTTCAAAGTTCATTTTGGATTTCTTTCGTTGAAATGCACGAGTTGGAATATTTCAGTAGTGTTTCGTTGTGCTTTACCTTGTCACAGTTACATTCTCTTGATTTTTCAAAGTTCATTTTGGATTTCTTTCGTTGAAATGCATGAGTTGGAATATTTCAGTAGTGTTTTGTTGTGCTTTACCTTGTCACTGTTACATTCTCTTGATTTTTCAAAGTTCATTTTGGATTTCTTTCGTTGAAATGCAAGAGTTGGAATATTTCAGTAGTGTTTTGTCGTGGTTTACCTTGTCACAGTTACATTCTCTTGATTTTTCAAAATTCATTTTGGATTTCTTTCGTTGAAATGCAAGAGTTGAATATTTCAGTAGTGTTTTGTTATGGTTCACCTTGTCACAGTTACATTCTATTGATTTTCCAAAGTTCATTTTTGGATTTCTTTCGTTGAAATGCGAGAGTTGGAATATTTCAGTAGTGTTTTGTTATGGTTAACCTTGTCACACTTACATTCTCTTGATTTTTCAAAGTTCATTTTTGGATTTCTTTCGTTGAAATGCAAGAGTTGGAATATTTCAGTACTGTTTTGATATGGTTTACCTTGTCACACTTACATTCTCTTGATTTTTCAAAGTTCGTTTTGGATTTCTTTCGTTGAAATGCACGAGTTGGAATATTTCAGTAGTGTTTTGTTGTGCTTTACCTTGTCACAGTTACATTCTCTTGATTTTTCAAAGTTCATTTTGGATTTCTTTCGTTGAAATGCCTGAGTTGGAATATTTCAGTAGTGTTTTGTTGTGCTTTACCTTGTCACTGTTACATTCTCTTAATTTTTCAAAGTTCATTTTGGATTTTTTTCGTTGAAATGTAAGAGTTGGAATATTTCAGTAGTGTTTTGTTATGGTTCACCTTGTCAATCTTACATTCTCTTATTTTTCAAAGATCATTTTGGATTTCTTTCGTTGAAATGCAAGAGTTGGAATATTTCAGTAGTGTTTTGTTATGGTTCACCTTGTCACAGTTACATTCTATTGATTTTCCAAAGTTCATTTTTGGATTTCTTTCGTTGAAATGCGAGAGTTGGAATATTTCAGTAGTGTTTTGTTATGGTTAACCTTGTCACACTTACATTCTCTTGATTTTTCAAAGTTCATTTTTGGATTTCTTTCGTTGAAATGCAAGAGTTGGAATATTTCAGTAGTGTTTTGTTGTGCTTTACCGTGTCACAGTTACATTCTCTTGATTTTTCAAAGTTCATTTTCGATTTCTTTAATTGAAATGCAAGAGTTGGAATATTTCAGTAGTGTTTTGTCATGGTTTACCTTGTCACAGTTACATTCTCTCTATTTTTCAAAGTTCATTTTGGATTTCTTTCATTAAAATGCAAGAGTTGGAACATTTCAGTAGTGTTTTGTAGTGCTTTACCTGTCACAGTTACATTCTCATGGTTTTTTCAAAGTTCATTTGGATTTTTTTCGTTGAAATGCAAGAGTTGGAATATTTCAGTAGTGTTTTGTCGTGGTTTACCGTGTAACACTTACATTCTCTTGATTTTTCAAAGTTCATTATGGATTTCTTTCATTGAAATGCAAGAGTTGGAATATTTCAGTGGTGTTTTGTCGTGGTTTACCTTGTCACAGTTACATTCTATTGATTTTTCAAAGTTCATTTTGGATTTCTTTCGTTGAAATGCAAGAGTTGGAATATTTCAGTAGTGTTTTGTCGTGGTTTACCGTGTCACACTTACATTCTCTTGATTTTTCAAAGTTCATTTTGGATTTCTTTCGTTGAAATGCAAGAGTTGGAATATTTCTGTAGTGTTTTGTTGTGCTTTACCTTGTCACAGTTACATTCTCTTGATTTTTCAAAGTTCATTTGGAATTTCTTTCGTTGAAATGCAAGAGTTGGAATATTCAGTAGTGTTTTGTCGTGGTTTACCTTGTCATAGTTACATTCTATTGATTTTTCAAAGTTCATTTTGGATTTCTTTCGTTGAAATGCAAGAGTTGGAATATTTCAGTAGTGTTTTGTCGTGGTTTACCGTGTCACAGTTACATTCTCTTGATTTTTCAAAGTTCATTATGGATTTCTTTCATTGAAATGCAAGAGTTGGAATATTTCAGTGGTGTTTTGTCGTGGTTTACTTGTCACAGTTACATTCTCTTGATTTTTTCAAAGTTCATTTTGGATTTCTTTCATTGAAATGCAAGAGTTGGATTATTTCAGTAGTGTTTTGCAGTGCTTTAACTTGTCACAGTTACATTCTCACGATTTTTCAAAGTTCATTTTGGATTTCTTTCGTTGAAATGCAAGAGTTGGAATATTTCAGTAGTGTTGTCATGGTTTACCTTGTCAATCTTACATTCTCTTGATTTTTCAAAGATCATTTTGGATTTCTTTCGTTGAAATGCAAGAGTTGGAATATTTCAGTAGTGTTTTGTTATGGTTTACCTTGTCACAGTTACATTCTATTGATTTTCCAAAGTTCATTTTTGGATTTCTTTCGTTGAAATGCGAGAGTTGGAATATTTCAGTAGTGTTTTGTTATGGTTAACCTTGTCACACTTACATTCTCTTGATTTTTCAAAGTTCATTTTTGGATTTCTTTCGTTGAAATGCAAGAGTTGGAATATTTCAGTAGTGTTTTGTTATGGTTTACCTTGTCACACTTACATTCTCTTGATTTTTCAAAGTTCTTTTTGGATTTCTTTCGTTGAAATGCAAGAGTTGGAATATTTCAGTAGTGTTTTGTTATGGTTTACATTGTCACACTTACATTCTCTTGATTTTTCAAAGTTCATTTTGGATTTCTTTCGTTGAAATGCAAGAGTTGGAATATTTCAGTAGTGTTATGTTGTGCTTACCTTGTCACAGTTACATTCTCGTGATTTTTCAAAGTTCATTTTGGATTTGTTTCATTGAAATGCAAGAGTTGGAATATTTCAGTGGTGTTTTGTCATGGTTTGCCTTGTCACAGTTACATTCTCTTGATTTTTCAAAGATCATTTTGGATTTCTTTCATTGAAATGCAAGAGTTGGATTATTTCAGTAGTGTTTTGTAGTGCTTTACCTTGTCACTGTTACAATCTCTTGATTTTTCAAAGTTCATTTTGGATTTCTTTCGTTGAAATGCAAGAGTTGGAATATTTCAGTAGTGTTTCGTTGTGCTTTACCTTGTCATAGTTACATTCTCTTGATTTTTCAAAGTTCATTTTGGATTTCTTTCGTTGAAATGCATGAGTTGGAATATTTCAGTAGTGTTTTGTTGTGCTTTACCTTGTCACTACTTACATTCTCTTGATTGTTCAAAGTTCATTTTGGATTTCTTTCGTTGAAATGCAAGAGTTGGAATATTTCAGTAGCGTTTTGTTGTGGATTACCTTTTCACAGTTACATTCTCTCTTGATTTTTCAAAGTTCATTTTGGAATTTCTTTCGTTGAAATGCAAGAGTTCGAATATTTCAGTAGTGTTTTGTTATGGTTTACCTTGTCACAGTTACATTCTCTTGATTTTTCAAAGTTCATTTTGGATTTCTTTCGTTGAAATGCAAGAGTTGGAATATTTCAGTAGTGTTTTGATATGGTTTACCTTGTCACACTTACATTCTCTTGATTTTTCAAAGTTCATTTTGGATTTCTTTCGTTGAAATGCACGAGTTGGAATATTTCAGTAGTGTTTTGTTGTGCTTTACCTTGTCACAGTTACATTCTCTTGATTTTTCAAAGTTCATTTTGGATTTCTTTCGTTGAAATGCCTGAGTTGGAATATTTCAGTAGTGTTTTGTTGTGCTTTACCTTGTCACTGTTACATTCTCTTAATTTTTCAAAGTTCATTTTGGATTTTTTTCGTTGAAATGTAAGAGTTGGAATATTTCAGTAGTGTTTTTTGTTGTGCTTTACCTTGTCACAGTTACATTCTCTTGATTTTTCAAAGTTCATTTTGGATTTCTTTCGTTGAAATGCACGAGTTGGAATATTTCAGTAGTGTTTTCGTTGTGCTTTACCTTGTCATAGTTACATTCTCTTGATTTTTCAAAGTTCATTTTGGATTTCTTTTGTTGAAATGCATGAGTTGGAATATTTCAGTAGTGTTTTGTTGTGCTTTACCTTGTCACTGTTACATTCTCTTGATTGTTCAAAGTTCATTTTGGATTTATTTCGTTGAAATGCAAGAGTTGGAATATTTCAGTAGCGTTTTGTTCTGGATTACCTTTTCACAGTTACATTCTCTTGATTTTTCAAAGTTCATTTGGAATTTCTTTCGTTGAAATGCAAGAGTTGGAATATTTCAGTAGTGTTTTGTTATGGTTTACCTTGTCATAGTTACATTCTCTTGATTTTTCAAAGTTCATTTTGGATTTCTTTCGTTGAAATGCAAGAGTTGGAATTTTCAGTAGTGTTTTGTCGTGGTTTACCGTGTCACAGTTATATTCTCTTGATTTTTCAAAGTTCATTTTGGATTTCTTTCATTGAAATGCAAGAGTTGGAATATTTCAGTAGTGTTTTGTCGTGGTTTACCTTGTCACAGTTACATTCTCTTGATTTTTCAAAGTTCATTTGGAATTTCTTTCGTTGAAATGCAAGAGTTGGAATATTCAGTAGTGTTTTGTCGTGGTTTACCTTGTCATAGTTACATTCTATTGATTTTTCAAAGTTCATTTTGAATTTCTTTCGTTGAAATGCAAGAGTTGGAATATTTCAGTAGTGTTTTGTCGTGGTTTACCGTAAATGCAAGAGTTGGATTATTTCAGTAGTGTTTTGTAGTGCTTTAACTTGTCACAGTTACATTCTCACGATTTTTCAAAGTTCATTTTGGATTTCTTTCGTTGAAATGCAAGAGTTGGAATATTTCAGTAGTGTTTTGTCGTGAATTACCTTGTCACAGTTACATTCTCTTGATTTTTCAAAGTTCATTTTGGATTTCTTTCGTTGAAATGCAAGAGTTGGAATATTTCAGTAGTGTTTTGTCATGGTTTACCTTGTCAATCTTACATTCTCTTGATTTTTCAAAGATCATTTTGGATTTCTTTCGTTGAAATGCAAGAGTTGGAATATTTCAGTAGTGTTTTGTTATGGTTTACCTTGTCACAGTTACATTCTATTGATTTTCCAAAGTTCATTTTTGGATTTCTTTCGTTGAAATGCGAGAGTTGGAATATTTCAGTAGTGTTTTGTTATGGTTAACCTTGTCACACTTACATTCTCTTGATTTTTCAAAGTTCATTTTTGGATTTCTTTCGTTGAAATGCAAGAGTTGGAATATTTCAGTAGTGTTTTGTTATGGTTTACCTTGTCACACTTACATTCTCTTGATTTTTCAAAGTTCTTTTTGGATTTCTTTCGTTGAAATGCAAGAGTTGGAATATTTCAGTAGTGTTTTGTTATGGTTTACCTTGTCACACTTACATTCTCTTGATTTTTCAAAGTTCATTTTGGATTTCTTTCGTTGAAATGCAAGAGTTTGAATATTTCAGTAGTGTTATGTTGTGCTTTACCTTGTCACAGTTACATTCTCGTGATTTTTCAAAGTTCATTATGGATTTGTTTCATTGAAATGCAAGAGTTGGAATATTTCAGTGGTGTTTTGTCGTGGTTTTGCCTTGTCACAGTTACATTCTCTTGATTTTTTCAAAGATCATTTTGGATTTCTTTCATTGAAATGCAAGAGTTGGATTATTTCAGTAGTGTTTTGTAGTGCTTTACCTTGTCACTGTTACAATCTCTTGATTTTTCAAAGTTCATTTTGGATTTCTTTCGTTGAAATGCAAGAGTTGGAATATTTCAGTAGTGTTTTGTCGTGGTTTACCTTGTCACAGTTACATTCTCTTGATTTTTCAAAGTTCATTTTGGATTTCTTTCGTTGAAATGCACGAGTTGGAATATTTCAGTAGTGTTTCGTTGTGCTTTACCTTGTCACAGTTACATTCTTTTGATTTTTCAAAGTTCATTTTTGGATTTCTTTCGTTGAAATGCAAGAGTTGGAATATTTCAGTAGCGTTTTGTTGTGCTTTACCTTGTCATTGTTACATTCTCTTGATTTTTCCAAGTTCATTTTGGATTTCTTTCGTTGACATGCAAGAGTTGGAATATTTCAGTAGTGTTTTTTGTTGTGCTTTACCGTGTCACAGTTACATTCTCTTGATTTTTCAAAGTTCATTTTGGATTTCTTTCATTGAAATGCAAGAGTTGGAATATTTCAGTAGTGTTTTGTCGTGGTTTACCTTGTCACAGTTACATTCTCTCTATTTTTCAAAGTTCATTTTGGATTTCTTTCATTAAAATGCAAGAGTTGGAATATTTCAGTAGTGTTTTGTTGTGCTTTACCTTGTCACAGTTACATTCTCATGGTTTTTCAAAGTTCATTTTGGATTTCTTTCGTTGAAATGCAAGAGTTGGAATATTTCAGTAGTGTTTTGTCGTGGTTTACCGTGTCACACTTACATTCTCTTGATTTTTCAAAGTTCATTTTGGATTTCTTTCGTTGAAATGCAAGAGTTGGAATATTTCTGTAGTGTTTTGTTGTGCTTTACCTTGTCACAGTTACATTCTCTTGATTTTTCGAAGTTCATTTGGAATTTCTTTCGTTGAAATGCAAGAGTTGGAATATTCAGTAGTGTTTTGTCGTGGTTTACCTTGTCATAGTTACATTCTATTGATTTTTCAAACTTCATTTTGGACTTCTTTCCTTGAAATGCAAGAGTTGGAATATTTCAGTAGTGTTTTGTCGTGGTTTACCGTGTCACAGTTACATTCTCTTGATTTTTCAAAGTTCATTATGGATTTCTTTCATTGAAATGCAAGAGTTGGAATATTTCAGTGGTGTTTTGTCGTGGTTTACCTTGTCACAGTTACATTCTATTGATTTTTCAAAGTTCATTTTGGATTTCTTTCATTGAAATGCAAGAGTTGGATAATTTCAGTAGTGTTTTGTAGTGCTTTACCTTGTCACTGTTACATTCTCTTGATTTTTCAAAGTTCATTTTGGATTTCTTTCGTTGAAATGCAAGAGTTGGAATATTTCAGTAGTGTTTTGTCGTGGTTTACCTTGTCACAGTTACATTCTTTTGATTTTTCAAAGTTCATTTTGGATTTCTTTCGTTGAAATGCACGAGTTGGAATATTTCAGTAGTATTTCGTTGTGCTTTACCTTGTCACAGTTACATTCTCTTGATTTTTCAAAGTTCATTTTGGATTTCTTTCGTTGAAATGCATGAGTTGGAATATTTCAGTAGTGTTTTGTTGTGCTTTACCTTGTCACTGTTACATTCTCTTGATTTTTCAAAGTTCATTTTGGATTTCTTTCGTTGAAATGCAAGAGTTGGAATATTTCAGTAGTGTTTTTGTCGTGGTTTACCTTGTCACAGTTACATTCTCTTGATTTTTCAAAATTCATTTTGGATTTCTTTCGTTGAAATGCAAGAGTTGGAATATTTCAGTAGTGTTTTGTTATGGTTCACCTTGTCACAGTTACATTCTATTGATTTTCCAAAGTTCATTTTTGGATTTCTTTCGTTGAAATGCGAGAGTTGGAATATTTCAGTAGTGTTTTGTTATGGTTAACCTTGTCACACTTACATTCTCTTGATTTTTCAAAGTTCATTTTTGGATTTCTTTCGTTGAAATGCAAGAGTTGGAATATTTCAGTACTGTTTTGATATGGTTTACCTTGTCACACTTACATTCTCTTGATTTTTCAAAGTTCGTTTTGGATTTCTTTCGTTGAAATGCACGAGTTGGAATATTTCAGTAGTGTTTTGTTGTGCTTTACCTTGTCACAGTTACATTCTCTTGATTTTTCAAAGTTCATTTTGGATTTCTTTCGTTGAAATGCCTGAGTTGGAATATTTCAGTAGTGTTTTGTTGTGCTTTACCTTGTCACTGTTACATTCTCTTAATTTTTCAAAGTTCATTTTGGATTTTTTTCGTTGAAATGTAAGAGTTGGAATATTTCAGTAGTGTTTTGTTATGGTTCACCTTGTCAATCTTACATTCTCTTGATTTTTCAAAGATCATTTTGGATTTCTTTCGTTGAAATGCAAGAGTTGGAATATTTCAGTAGTGTTTTGTTATGGTTCACCTTGTCACAGTTACATTCTATTGATTTTCCAAAGTTCATTTTTGGATTTCTTTCGTTGAAATGCGAGAGTTGGAATATTTCAGTAGTGTTTTGTTATGGTTAACCTTGTCACACTTACATTCTCTTGATTTTTCAAAGTTCATTTTTGGATTTCTTTCGTTGAAATGCAAGAGTTGGAATATTTCAGTAGTGTTTTGTTGTGCTTTACCGTGTCACAGTTACATTCTCTTGATTTTTCAAAGTTCATTTTCGATTTCTTTAATTGAAATGCAAGAGTTGGAATATTTCAGTAGTGTTTTTGTCATGGTTTACCTTGTCACAGTTACATTCTCTCTATTTTTCAAAGTTCATTTTGGATTTCTTTCATTGAAATGCAAGAGTTGGAACATTTCAGTAGTGTTTTGTAGTGCTTTACCTTTTCACAGTTACATTCTCATGGTTTTTCAAAGTTCATTTGGGATTTTTTTCGTTGAAATGCAAGAGTTGGAATATTTCAGTAGTGTTTTGTCGTGGTTTACCGTGTCACACTTACATTCTCTTGATTTTTCAAAGTTCATTATGGATTTCTTTCATTGAAATGCAAGAGTTGGAATATTTCAGTGGTGTTTTGTCGTGGTTTACCTTGTCACAGTTACATTCTATTGATTTTTCAAAGTTCATTTTGGATTTCTTTCATTGAAATGCAAGAGTTGGATAATTTCAGTAGTGTTTTGTAGTGCTTTACCTTGTCACTGTTACATTCTCTTGATTTTTCAAAGTTCATTTTGGATTTCTTTCGTTGAAATGCAAGAGTTGAAATATTTCAGTAGTGTTTTGTCGTGGTTTACCTTGTCACAGTTACATTCTTTTGATTTTTCAAAGTTCATTTTGGATTTCTTTCGTTGAAATGCACGAGTTGGAATATTTCAGTAGTGTTTCGTTGTGCTTTACCTTGTCACAGTTACATTCTCTTGATTTTTCAAAGTTCATTTTGGATTTTTTTCGTTGAAATGCCTGAGTTGGAATATTTCAGTAGTGTTTTGTTGTGCTTTACCTTGTCACTGTTACATTCTCTTGATTTTTCAAAGTTCATTTTGGATTTCTTTCGTTGAAATGCAAGAGTTGGAATATTTCAGTAGTGTTTTGTCGTGGTTTACCGTGTCATACTTACATTCTCTTGATTTTTCAAAGTTCATTTTGGATTTCTTTCGTTGAAATGCAAGAGTTGGAATATTTCTGTAGTGTTTTGTTGTGCTTTACCTTGTCACAGTTACATTCTCTTGATTTTTCAAAGTTCATTTGGAATTTCTTTCGTTGAAATGCAAGAGTTGGAATATTCAGTAGTGTTTTGTCGTTGTTTACCTTGTCATAGTTACATTCTATTGATTTTTCAAAGTTCATTTTGGACTTCTTTCCTTGAAATGCAAGAGTTGGAATATTTCAGTATTGTTTTGTCGTGGTTTACCGTGTCACAGTTACATTCTCTTGATTTTTCAAAGTTCATTATGGATTTCTTTCATTGAAATGCAAGAGTTGGAATATTTCAGTGGTGTTTTGTCGTGGTTTACCTTGTCACAGTTACATTCTATTGATTTTTCAAAGTTCATTTTGGATTTCTTTCATTGAAATGCAAGAGTTGGATAATTTCAGTAGTGTTTTGTAGTGCTTTACCTTGTCACTGTTACATTCTCTTGATTTTTCAAAGTTCATTTTGGATTTCTTTCGTTGAAATGCAAGAGTTGGAATATTTCAGTAGTGTTTTGTCATGGTTTACCTTGTCACAGTTACATTCTTTTGATTTTTCAAAGTTCATTTTGGATTTCTTTCGTTGAAATGCACGAGTTGGAATATTTCAGTAGTGTTTCGTTGTGCTTTTACCTTGTCACAGTTACATTCTCTTGATTTTTCAAACTTCATTTTGGATTTCTTTCGTTGAAATGCATGAGTTTTAATATTTCAGTAGTGTTTTGTTGTGCTTTACCTTGTCACTGTTACATTCTCTTGATTTTTCAAAGTTCATTTTGGATTTCTTTCGTTGAAATGCAAGAGTTGGAATATTTCAGTAGTGTTTTGTCGTGGTTTACCTTGTCACAGTTACATTCTCTTGATTTTTCAAAGTTCATTTTGGATTTCTTTCGTTGAAATGCAAGAGTTGGAATATTTCAGTAGTGTTTTGTCATGGTTTACCTTGTCAATCTTACATTCTCTTGATTTTTCAAAGATCATTTTGGATTTCTTTCGTTGGAATGCAAGAGTTGGAATATTTCAGTAGTGTTTTGTTATGGTTCACCTTGTCACAGTTACATTCTATTGATTTTCCAAAGTTCATTTTTGGATTTCTTTCGTTGAAATGCGAGAGTTGGAATATTTCAGTAGTGTTTTGTTATGGTTAACCTTGTCACACTTACATTCTCTTGATTTTTCAAAGTTCATTTTTGGATTTGTTTCGTTGAAATGCAAGAGTTGGAATATTTCAGTAGTGTTTTGATATGGTTTACCTTGTCACACTTACATTCTCTTGATTTTTCAAAGTTCATTTTGGATTTCTTTCGTTGAAATGTACGAGTTGGAATATTTCAGTAGTGTTTTGTTGTGCTTTACCTTGTCACAGTTACATTCTCTTGATTTTTCAAAGTTCATTTTGGATTTCTTTCGTTGAAATGCCTGAGTTGGAATATTTCAGTAGTGTTTTGTTGTGCTTTACCTTGTCACTGTTACATTCTCTTAATTTTTCAAAGTTCATTTTGGATTTTTTTTCGTTGAAATGTAAGAGTTGGAATATTTCAGTAGTGTTTTGTTGTGCTTTACCTTGTCACAGTTACATTCTCTTGATTTTTCAAAGTTCATTTTGGATTTCTTTCGTTGAAATGCACGAGTTGGAATATTTCAGTAGTGTTTTTTGTGCTTTACCTTGTCATAGTTACATTCTCTTGATTTTTCAAAGTTCATTTTGGATTTCTTTCGTTGAAATGCATGAGTTGGAATATTTCAGTAGTGTTTTGTTGTGCTTTACCTTGTCACTGTTACATTCTCTTGATTGTTCAAAGTTCATTTGGATTTCTTTCGTTGAAATGCAAGAGTTGGAATATTTCAGTAGCGTTTTGTTGTGGATTACCTTTTCACAGTTACATTCTCTTGATTTTTCAAAGTTCATTTGGAATTTCTTTCGTTGAAATGCAAGAGTTGGAATATTTCAGTAGTGTTTTGTTATGGTTTACCTTGTCACAGTTACATTCTCTTGATTTTTCAAAGTTCATTTTGGATTTCTTTCGTTGAAATGCAAGAGTTGGAATATTTCAGTAGTGTTTTGATATGGTTTACCTTGTCACACTTACATTCTCTTGATTTTTCAAAGTTCATTTTGGATTTCTTTCGTTGAAATGCACGAGTTGGAATATTTCAGTAGTGTTTTGTTGTGCTTTACCTTGTCACAGTTACATTCTCTTGATTTTTCAAAGTTCATTTTGGATTTCTTTCGTTGAAATGCCTGAGTTGGAATATTTCAGTAGTGTTTTGTTGTGCTTTACCTTGTCACTGTTACATTCTCTTAATTTTTCAAAGTTCATTTTGGATTTTTTTTCGTTGAAATGTAAGAGTTGGAATATTTCAGTAGTGTTTTGTTGTGCTTTACCTTGTCACAGTTACATTCTCTTGATTTTTCAAAGTTCATTTTGGATTTCTTTCGTTGAAATGCACGAGTTGGAATATTTCAGTAGTGTTTCGTTGTGCTTTACCTTGTCATAGTTACATTCTCTTGATTTTTCAAAGTTCATTTTGGATTTCTTTTGTTGAAATGCATGAGATGGAATATTTCAGTAGTGTTTTGTTTGTGCTTTACCTTGTCACTGTTACATTCTCTTGATTGTTCAAAGTTCATTTTGGATTTATTTCGTTGAATGCAAGAGTTGGAATATTTCAGTAGCGTTTTGTTCTGGATTACCTTTTCACAGTTACATTCTCTTGATTTTTCAAAGTTCATTTGGAATTTCTTTCGTTGAAATGCAAGAGTTGGAATATTTCAGTAGTGTTTTGTTATGGTTTACCTTGTCACAGTTACATTCTCTTGATTTTTCAAAGTTCATTTGGATTTCTTTCGTTGAAATGCAAGAGTTGGAATATTTCAGTAGTGTTTTGTCGTGGTTTACCGTGTCACAGTTACATTCTCTTGATTTTTCAAAGTTCATTTTGGATTTCTTTCATTGAAATGCAAGAGTTGGAATATTTCAGTAGTGTTTTGTCGTGGTTTACCTTGTCACAGTTACATTCTCTCTATTTTTCAAAGTTCATTTTGGATTTCTTTCATTAAAATGCAAGAGTTGGAATATTTCAGTAGTGTTTTGTAGTGCTTTACCTTGTCACAGTTACATTCTCATGGTTTTTCAAAGTTCATTTTGGATTTCTTTCGTTGAAATGCAAGAGTTGGAATATTTCAGTAGTGTTTTGTCGTGGTTTACCGTGTCACACTTACATTCTCTTGATTTTTCAAAGTTCATTTTGGATTTCTTTCGTTGAAATGCAAGAGTTGGAATATTTCTGTAGTGTTTTGTTGTGCTTTACCTTGTCACAGTTACATTCTCTTGATTTTTCAAAGTTCATTTGGAATTTCTTTCGTTGAAATGCAAGAGTTGGAATATTCAGTAGTGTTTTGTCGTGGTTTACCTTGTCATAGTTACATTCTATTGATTTTTCAAAGTTCATTTTGGATTTCCTTCGTTGAAATGCAAGAGTTGGAATATTTCAGTAGTGTTTTGTCGTGGTTTACCGTGTCACAGTTACATTCTCTTGATTTTTCAAAGTTCATTATGGATTTCTTTCATTGAAATGCAAGAGTTGGAATATTTCAGTGGTGTTTTGTCGTGGTTTACCTTGTCACAGTTACATTCTCTTGATTTTTCAAAGTTCATTTTGGATTTCTTTCATTGAAATGCAAGAGTTGGATTATTTCAGTAGTGTTTTGCAGTGCTTTAACTTGTCACAGTTACATTCTCACGATTTTTCAAAGTTCATTTTGGATTTCTTTCGTTGAAATGCAAGAGTTGGAATATTTCAGTAGTGTTTTGTCATGGTTTACCTTGTCAATCTTACATTCTCTTGATTTTTCAAAGATCATTTTGGATTTCTTTCGTTTGAAATGCAAGAGTTGGAATATTTCAGTAGTGTTTTGTTATGGTTTACCTTGTCACAGTTACATTCTATTGATTTTCCAAAGTTCATTTTTGGATTTCTTTCGTTGAAATGCGAGAGTTGGAATATTTCAGTAGTGTTTTGTTATGGTTAACCTTGTCACACTTACATTCTCTTGATTTTTCAAAGTTCATTTTTGGATTTCTTTCGTTGAAATGCAAGAGTTGGAATATTTCAGTAGTGTTTTGTTATGGTTTACCTTGTCACACTTACATTCTCTTGATTTTTCAAAGTTCTTTTTGGATTTCTTTCGTTGAAATGCAAGAGTTGGAATATTTCAGTAGTGTTTTGTTATGGTTTACATTGTCACACTTACATTCTCTTGATTTTTCAAAGTTCATTTTGGATTTCTTTCGTTGAAATGCAAGAGTTGGAATATTTCAGTAGTGTTATGTTGTGCTTTACCTTGTCACAGTTACATTCTCGTGATTTTTCAAAGTTCATTATGGATTTGTTTCATTGAAATGCAAGAGTTGGAATATTTCAGTGGTGTTTTGTCATGGTTTGCCTTGTCACAGTTACATTCTCTTGATTTTTCAAAGATCATTTTGGATTTCTTTCATTGAAATGCAAGAGTTGGATTATTTCAGTAGTGTTTTGTAGTGCTTTACCTTGTCACTGTTACAATCTCTTGATTTTTCAAAGTTCATTTTGGATTTCTTTCGTTGAAATGCAAGAGTTGGAATATTTCAGTAGTGTTTCGTTGTGCTTTACCTTGTCATAGTTACATTCTCTTGATTTTTCAAAGTTCATTTTGGATTTCTTTCGTTGAAATGCATGAGTTGGAATATTTCAGTAGTGTTTTGTTGTGCTTTACCTTGTCACTACTTACATTCTCTTGATTGTTCAAAGTTCATTTTGGATTTCTTTCGTTGAAATGCAAGAGTTGGAATATTTCAGTAGCGTTTTATTGTGGATTACCTTTTCACAGTTACATTCTCTTGATTTTTCAAAGTTCATTTGGAATTTCTTTCGTTGAAATGCAAGAGTTGGAATATTTCAGTAGTGTTTTGTTATGGTTTACCTTGTCACAGTTACATTCTCTTGATTTTTCAAAGTTCATTTTGGATTTCTTTCGTTGAAATGCAAGAGTTGGAATATTTCAGTAGTGTTTTGATATGGTTTACCTTGTCACACTTACATTCTCTTGATTTTTCAAAGTTCATTTTGGATTTCTTTCGTTGAAATGCACGAGTTGGAATATTTCAGTAGTGTTTTGTTGTGCTTTACCTTGTCACAGTTACATTCTCTTGATTTTTCAAAGTTCATTTTGGATTTCTTTCGTTGAAATGCCTGAGTTGGAATATTTCAGTAGTGTTTTGTTGTGCTTTACCTTGTCACTGTTACATTCTCTTAATTTTTTCAAAGTTCATTTTGGATTTTTTTCGTTGAAATGTAAGAGTTGGAATATTTCAGTAGTGTTTTGTTGTGCTTTACCTTGTCACAGTTACATTCTCTTGATTTTTCAAAGTTCATTTTGGATTTCTTTCGTTGAAATGCACGAGTTGGAATACTTCAGTAGTGTTTTGTTGTGCTTTACCTTGTCATAGTTACATTCTCTTGATTTTTCAAAGTTCATTTTTGATTTTTTTTGTTGAAATGCATGAGTTGGAATATTTCAGTAGTGTTTTGTTGTGCTTTACCTTGTCACTGTTACATTCTCTTGATTGTTCAGAGTTCATTTTGGATTTATTTCGTTGAAATGCAAGAGTTGGAATATTTCAGTAGCGTTTTGTTCTGGATTACCTTTTCACAGTTACATTCTCTTGATTTTTCAAAGTTCATTTGGAATTTCTTTCGTTGAAATGCAAGAGTTGGAATATTTTCAGTAGTGTTTTGTCGTGGTTTACCTTGTCACAGTTACATTCTCTCTATTTTTCAAAGTTCATTTGGATTTCTTTCATTAAAATGCAAGAGTTGGAATATTTCAGTAGTGTTTTGTCGTGGTTTACCTTGTCACAGTTACATTCTCTCTATTTTTCAAAGTTCATTTTGGATTTCTTTCATTAAAATGCAAGAGTTGGAATATTTCAGTAGTGTTTTGTAGTGCTTTACCTTGTCACAGTTACATTCTCATGGTTTTTCAAAGTTCATTTTGGATTTCTTTCGTTGAAATGCAAGAGTTGGAATATTTCAGTAGTGTTTTGTCGTGGTTTACCGTGTCACACTTACATTCTCTTGATTTTTCAAAGTTCATTTTGGATTTCTTTCGTTGAAATGCAAGAGTTGGAATATTTCTGTAGTGTTTTGTTGTGCTTTACCTTGTCACAGTTACATTCTCTTGATTTTTCAAAGTTCATTTGGAATTTCTTTCGTTGAAATGCAAGAGTTGGAATATTCAGTAGTGTTTTGTCGTGGTTTACCTTGTCATAGTTACATTCTATTGATTTTTCAAAGTTCATTTTGGATTTCCTTCGTTGAAATGCAAGAGTTGGAATATTTCAGTAGTGTTTTGTCGTGGTTTACCGTGTCACAGTTACATTCTCTTGATTTTTCAAAGTTCATTATGGATTTCTTTCATTGAAATGCAAGAGTTGGAATATTTCAGTGTGTTTTGTCGTGGTTTACCTGTCACAGTTACATTCTCTTGATTTTTCAAAGTTCATTTTGGATTTCTTTTCATTGAAATGCAAGAGTTGGATTATTTCAGTAGTGTTTTGCAGTGCTTTAACTTGTCACAGTTACATTCTCACGATTTTTTTCAAAGTTCATTTTGGATTTCTTTCGTTGAAATGCAAGAGTTGGAATATTTCAGTAGTGTTTTGTCATGGTTTACCTTGTCAATCTTACATTCTCTTGATTTTTCAAAGATCATTTTGGATTTCTTTCGTTGAAATGCAAGAGTTGGAATATTTCAGTAGTGTTTTGTTATGGTTTACCTTGTCACAGTTACATTCTATTGATTTTCCAAAGTTCATTTTTGGATTTCTTTCGTTGAAATGCGAGAGTTGGAATATTTCAGTAGTGTTTTTGTTATGGTTAACCTTGTCACACTTACATTCTCTTGATTTTTCAAAGTTCATTTTTGGATTTCTTTCGTTGAAATGCAAGAGTTGGAATATTTCAGTAGTGTTTTGTTATGGTTTACCTTGTCACACTTACATTCTCTTGATTTTTCAAAGTTCTTTTTGGATTTCTTTCGTTGAAATGCAAGAGTTGGAATATTTCAGTAGTGTTTTGTTATGGTTTACATTGTCACACTTACATTCTCTTGATTTTTCAAAGTTCATTTTGGATTTCTTTCGTTGAAATGCAAGAGTTGGAATATTTCAGTAGTGTTATGTTGTGCTTTACCTTGTCACAGTTACATTCTCGTGATTTTTCAAAGTTCATTATGGATTTGTTTCATTGAAATGCAAGAGTTGGAATATTTCAGTGGTGTTTTGTCATGGTTTGCCTTGTCACAGTTACATTCTCTTGATTTTTCAAAGATCATTTTGGATTTCTTTCATTGAAATGCAAGAGTTGGATTATTTCAGTAGTGTTTTGTAGTGCTTTACCTTGTCACTGTTACAATCTCTTGATTTTTCAAAGTTCATTTTGGATTTCTTTCGTTGAAATGCAAGAGTTGGAATATTTCAGTAGTGTTTCGTTGTGCTTTACCTTGTCATAGTTACATTCTCTTGATTTTTCAAAGTTCATTTTGGATTCTTTCGTTGAAATGCATGAGTTGGAATATTTCAGTAGTGTTTTGTTGTGCTTTACCTTGTCACTACTTACATTCTCTTGATTGTTCAAAGTTCATTTTGGATTTCTTTCGTTGAAATGCAAGAGTTGGAATATTTCAGTAGCGTTTTGTTGTGGATTACCTTTTCACAGTTACATTCTCTTGATTTTTCAAAGTTCATTTGGAATTTCTTTCGTTGAAATGCAAGAGTTGGAATATTTCAGTAGTGTTTTGTTATGGTTTACCTTGTCACAGTTACATTCTCTTGATATTTCAAAGTTCATTTTGGATTTCTTTCGTTGAAATGCAAGAGTTGGAATATTTCAGTAGTGTTTTGATATGGTTTACCTTGTCACACTTACATTCTCTTGATTTTTCAAAGTTCATTTTGGATTTCTTTCGTTGAAATGCACGAATTGGAATATTTCAGTAGTGTTTTGTTGTGCTTTACCTTGTCACAGTTACATTCTCTTGATTTTTCAAAGTTCATTTTGGATTTCTTTCGTTGAAATGCCTGAGTTGGAATATTTCAGTAGTGTTTTGTTGTGCTTTACCTTGTCACTGTTACATTCTCTTAATTTTTCAAAGTTCATTTTGGATTTTTTTCGTTGAAATGTAAGAGTTGGAATATTTCAGTAGTGTTTTGTTGTGCTTTACCTTGTCACAGTTACATTCTCTTGATTTTTCAAAGTTCATTTTGGATTTCTTTCGTTGAAATGCACGAGTTGGAATACTTCAGTAGTGTTTCGTTGTGCTTTACCTTGTCATAGTTACATTCTCTTGATTTTTCAAAGTTCATTTTTGATTTTTTTTTGTTGAAATGCATGAGTTGGAATATTTCAGTAGTGTTTTGTTGTGCTTTACCTTGTCACTGTTACATTCTCTTGATTGTTCAGAGTTCATTTGGATTTATTTCGTTGAAATGCAAGAGTTGGAATATTTCAGTAGCGTTTTGTTCTGGATTACCTTTTCACAGTTACATTCTCTTGATTTTTCAAAGTTTCATTTGGAATTTCTTTCGTTGAAATGCAAGAGTTGGAATATTTCAGTAGTGTTTTGTTATGGTTTACCTGTGTCACAGTTACATTCTCTTGATTTTTCAAAGTTCATTTTGGATTTCTTTCGTTGAAATGCAAGAGTTGGAATATTTCAGTAGTGTTTTGTCGTGGTTTACCGTGTCACAGTTATATTCTCTTGATTTTTCAAAGTTCATTTTGGATTTCTTTCATTGAAATGCAAGAGTTGGAATATTTCAGTAGTGTTTTGTCGTGGTTTACCTTGTCACAGTTACATTCTCTCTATTTTTCAAAGTTCATTTTGGATTTCTTTCATTAAAATGCAAGAGTTGGAATATTTCAGTAGTGTTTTGTAGTGCTTTACCTTGTCACAGTTACATTCTCATGGTTTTTCAAAGTTCATTTTGGATTTCTTTCGTTGAAATGCAAGAGTTGGAATATTTCAGTAGTGTTTTGTCGTGGTTTACCGTGTCACACTTACATTCTCTTGATTTTTCAAAGTTCATTTTGGATTTCTTTCCTTGAAATGCAAGAGTTGGAATATTTCTGTAGTGTTTTGTTGTGCTTTACCTTGTCACTGTTACATTCTCTTGATTTTTCAAAGTTCATTTGGAATTTCTTTCGTTGAAATGCAAGAGTTGGAATATTCAGTAGTGTTTTGTCGTGGTTTACCTTGTCATAGTTACATTCTATTGATTTTTCAAAGTTCATTTTGGATTTCTTTCGTTGAAATGCACGAGTTGGAATATTTCAGTAGTGTTTTGTTGTGCTTTACCTTGTCACAGTTACATTCTCTTGATTTTTCAAAGTTCATTTTGGATTTCTTTCGTTGAAATGCCTGAGTTGGAATATTTCAGTAGTGTTTTGTTGTGCTTTACCTTGTCACTGTTACATTCTCTTAATTTTTCAAAGTTCATTTTGGATTTTTTTCGTTGAAATGTAAGAGTTGGAATATTTCAGTAGTGTTTTGTTGTGCTTTACCTTGTCACAGTTACATTCTCTTGATTTTTCAAAGTTCATTTTGGATTTCTTTCGTTGAAATGCACGAGTTGGAATACTTCAGTAGTGTTTCGTTGTGCTTAACCTTGTCATAGTTACATTCTCTTGATTTTTCAAAGTTCATTTTTGATTTTTTTTGTTGAAATGCATGAGTTGGAATATTTCAGTAGTGTTTTGTTGTGCTTTACCTTGTCACTGTTACATTCTCTTGATTGTTCAAAGTTCATTTTGGATTTATTTCGTTGAAATGCAAGAGTTGGAATATTTCAGTAGCGTTTTGTTCTGGATTACCTTTTCACAGTTACATTCTCTTGATTTTTCAAAGTTCATTTGGAATTTCTTTCGTTGAAATGCAAGAGTTGGAATATTTCAGTAGTGTTTTGTTATGGTTTACCTTGTCACAGTTACATTCTCTTGATTTTTCAAAGTTCATTTTGGATTTCTTTCGTTGAAATGCAAGAGTTGGAATATTTCAGTAGTGTTTTGTCGTGGTTTACCGTGTCACAGTTATATTCTCTTGATTTTTCAAAGTTCATTTTGGATTTCTTTCATTGAAATGCAAGAGTTGGAATATTTCAGTAGTGTTTTGTCGTGGTTTACCTTGTCACAGTTACATTCTCTCTATTTTTCAAAGTTCATTTTGGATTTCTTTCATTAAAATGCAAGAGTTGGAATATTTCAGTAGTGTTTTTGTAGTGCTTTACCTTGTCACAGTTACATTCTCATGGTTTTTCAAAGTTCATTTTGGATTTCTTTCGTTGAAATGCAAGAGTTGGAATATTTCAGTAGTGTTTTGTCGTGGTTTACCGTGTCACACTTACATTCTCTTGATTTTTCAAAGTTCATTTTGGATTTCTTTCGTTGAAATGCAAGAGTTGGAATATTTCTGTAGTGTTTTGTTGTGCTTTACCTTGTCACTGTTACATTCTCTTGATTTTTCAAAGTTCATTTGGAATTTCTTTCGTTGAAATGCAAGAGTTGGAATATTCAGTAGTGTTTTGTCGTGGTTTACCTTGTCATAGTTACATTCTATTGATTTTTCAAAGTTCATTTTGGATTTCTTTAGTTGAAATGCAAGAGTTGGAATATTTCAGTAGTGTTTTGTCGTGGTTTACCGTGTCACAGTTACATTCTCTTGATTTTTCAAAGTTCATTATGGATTTCTTTCATTGAAATGCAAGAGTTGGAATATTTCAGTGGTGTTTGTGTCGTGGTTTACCTTGTCACAGTTACATTCTCTTGATTTTTCAAAGTTCATTTTGGATTTCTTTCATTGAAATGCAAGAGTTGGATTATTTCAGTAGTGTTTTGTAGTGCTTTAACTTGTCACAGTTACATTCTCACGATTTTTCAAAGTTCATTTTGGATTTCTTTCGTTGAAATGCAAGAGTTGGAATATTTCAGTAGTGTTTTGTCGTGAATTACCTTGTCACAGTTACATTCTCTTGATTTTTCAAAGTTCATTTTGGATTTCTTTCGTTGAAATGCAAGAGTTGGAATATTTCAGTAGTGTTTTGTCATGGTTTACCTTGTCAATCTTACATTCTCTTGATTTTTCAAAGATCATTTTGGATTTCTTTCGTTGAAATGCAAGAGTTGGAATATTTCAGTAGTGTTTTGTTATGGTTTACCTTGTCACAGTTACATTCTATTGATTTTCCAAAGTTCATTTTTGGATTTCTTTCGTTGAAATGCGAGAGTTGGAATATTTCAGTAGTGTTTTGTTATGGTTAACCTTGTCACACTTACATTCTCTTGATTTTTCAAAGTTCATTTTTGGATTTCTTTCGTTGAAATGCAAGAGTTGGAATATTTCAGTAGTGTTTTTGTTATGGTTTACCTTGTCACACTTACATTCTCTTGATTTTTCAAAGTTCTTTTTGGATTTCTTTCGTTGAAATGCAAGAGTTGGAATATTTCAGTAGTGTTTTGTTATGGTTTACCTTGTCACACTTACATTCTCTTGATTTTTCAAAGTTCATTTTGGATTTCTTTCGTTGAAATGCAAGAGTTTGAATATTTCAGTAGTGTTATGTTGTGCTTTACCTTGTCACAGTTACATTCTCGTGATTTTTCAAAGTTCATTATGGATTTGTTTCATTGAAATGCAAGAGTTGGAATATTTCAGTGGTGTTTTGTCGTGGTTTGCCTTGTCACAGTTACATTCTCTTGATTTTTCAAAGATCATTTTGGATTTCTTTCATTGAAATGCAAGAGTTGGATTATTTCAGTAGTGTTTTGTAGTGCTTTACCTTGTCACAGTTACATTCTCTTGATTTTTCAAAGATCATTTTGGATTTCTTTCATTGAAATGCAAGAGTTGGATTATTTCAGTAGTGTTTTGTTGTGCTTTACCGTGTCACAGTTACATTCTCTTGATTTTTTCAAAGTTCATTTTGGATTTCTTTCATTGAAAGCAAGAGTTGGAATATTTCAGTAGTGTTTTGTCGTGGTTTACCTTGTCACAGTTACATTCTCTCTATTTTTCAAAGTTCATTTTGGATTTCTTTCATTAAAATGCAAGAGTTGGAATATTTCAGTAGTGTTTTGTTGTGCTTTACCTTGTCACAGTTACATTCTCATGGTTTTTCAAAGTTCATTTTGGATTTCTTTCGTTGAAATGCAAGAGTTGGAATATTTCAGTAGTGTTTTGTCGTGGTTTACCGTGTCACACTTACATTCTCTTGATTTTTCAAAGTTCATTTTGGGTTTCTTTCGTTGAAATGCAAGAGTTGGAATATTCTGTAGTGTTTTGTTGTGCTTTACCTTGTCACAGTTACATTCTCTTGATTTTTCGAAGTTCATTTGGAATTTCTTTCGTTGAAATGCAAGAGTTGGAATATTCAGTAGTGTTTTGTCGTGGTTTACCTTGTCATAGTTAGATTCTATTGATTTTTCAAAGTTCATTTTGGACTTCTTTCCTTGAAATGCAAGAGTTGGAATATTTCAGTAGTGTTTTGTCGTGGTTTACCGTGTCACAGTTACATTCTCTTGATTTTTCAAAGTTCATTATGGATTTCTTTCATTGAAATGCAAGAGTTGGAATATTTCAGTGGTGTTTTGTCGTGGTTTACCTTGTCACAGTTACATTCTATTGATTTTTCAAAGTTCATTTTGGATTTCTTTCATTGAAATGCAAGAGTTGGATAATTTCAGTAGTGTTTTGTAGTGCTTTACCTTGTCACTGTTACATTCTCTTGATTTTTCAAAGTTCATTTTGGATTTCTTTCGTTGAAATGCAAGAGTTGGAATATTTCAGTAGTGTTTTGTCGTGGTTTACCTTGTCACAGTTACATTCTTTTGATTTTTCAAAGTTCATTTTGGATTTCTTTCGTTGAAATGCACGAGTTGGAATATTTCAGTAGTGTTTCGTTGTGCTTTACCTTGTCACAGTTACATTCTCTTGATTTTTCAAAGTTCATTTTGGATTTCTTTCGTTGAAATGCATGAGTTGGAATATTTCAGTAGTGTTTTTGTTGTGCTTTACCTTGTCACTGTTACATTCTCTTGATTTTTCAAAGTTCATTTTGGATTTCTTTCGTTGAAATGCAAGAGTTGGAATATTTCAGTAGTGTTTTTTGTCGTGGTTTACCTTGTCACAGTTACATTCTCTTGAATTTTCAAAATTCATTTTGGATTTCTTTCGTTGAAATGCAAGAGTTGGAATATTTCAGTAGTGTTTTGTTATGGTTCACCTTGTCACAGTTACATTCTATTGATTTTCCAAAGTTCATTTTTGGATTTCTTTCGTTGAAATGCGAGAGTTGGAATATTTCAGTAGTGTTTTGTTATGGTTAACCTTGTCACACTTACATTCTCTTGATTTTTCAAAGTTCATTTTTGGATTTCTTTCGTTGAAATGCAAGAGTTGGAATATTTCAGTACTGTTTTGATATGGTTTACCTTGTCACACTTACATTCTCTTGATTTTTCAAAGTTCGTTTTGGATTTCTTTCGTTGAAATGCACGAGTTGGAATATTTCAGTAGTGTTTTGTTGTGCTTTACCTTGTCACAGTTACATTCTCTTGATTTTTCAAAGTTCATTTTGGATTTCTTTCGTTGAAATGCCTGAGTTGGAATATTTCAGTAGTGTTTTGTTGTGCTTTACCTTGTCACTGTTACATTCTCTTAATTTTTCAAAGTTCATTTTGGATTTTTTTCGTTGAAATGTAAGAGTTGGAATATTTCAGTAGTGTTTTGTTGTGCTTTACCTTGTCACAGTTACATTCTCTTGATTTTTCAAAGTTCATTTTGGATTTCTTTCGTTGAAATGCACGAGTTGGAATATTTCAGTAGTGTTTCGTTGTGCTTTACCTTGTCATAGTTACATTCTCTTGATTTTTCAAAGTTCATTTTGGATTTCTTTCGTTGAAATGCATGAGTTGGAATATTTCAGTAGTGTTTTGTTGTGCTTTACCTTGTCACTGTTACATTCTCTTGATTGTTCAAAGTTCATTTTGGATTTCTTTCGTTGAAATGCAAGAGTTGGAATATTTCAGTAGTGTTTTGTCGTGGTTTACCGTGTCACAGTTATATTCTCTTGATTTTTCAAAGTTCATTTTGGATTTCTTTCATTGAAATGCAAGAGTTGGAATATTTCAGTAGTGTTTTGTCGTGGTTTACCTTGTCACAGTTACATTCTCTCTATTTTTCAAAGTTCATTTTGGATTTCTTTCATTAAAATGCAAGAGTTGGAATATTTCAGTAGTGTTTTGTAGTGCTTTACCTTGTCACAGTTACATTCTCATGGTTTTTCAAAGTTCATTTTGGATTTCTTTCGTTGAAATGCAAGAGTTGGAATATTTCAGTAGTGTTTTGTCGTGGTTTACCGTGTCACACTTACATTCTCTTGATTTTTCAAAGTTCATTTTGGATTTCTTTCGTTGAAATGCAAGAGTTGGAATATTTCTGTAGTGTTTTGTTGTGCTTTACCTTGTCACTGTTACATTCTCTTGATTTTTCAAAGTTCATTTGGAATTTCTTTCGTTGAAATGCAAGAGTTGGAATATTCAGCAGTGTTTTGTCGTGGTTTACCTTGTCATAGTTACATTCTATTGATTTTTCAAAGTTCATTTTGGATTTCTTTCGTTGAAATGCACGAGTTGGAATATTTCAGTAGTGTTTTGTTGTGCTTTACCTTGTCACAGTTACATTCTCTTGATTTTTCAAAGTTCATTTTGGATTTCTTTCGTTGAAATGCCTGAGTTGGAATATTTCAGTAGTGTTTTGTTGTGCTTTACCTTGTCACTGTTACATTCTCTTAATTTTTCAAAGTTCATTTCGGATTTTTTTCGTTGAAATGTAAGAGTTGGAATATTTCAGTAGTGTTTTGTTGTGCTTTACCTTGTCACAGTTACATTCTCTTGATTTTTCAAAGTTCATTTTGGATTTCTTTCGTTGAAATGCACGAGTTGGAATACTTCAGTAGTGTTTCGTTGTGCTTTACCTTGTCATAGTTACATTCTCTTGATTTTTCAAAGTTCATTTTTGATTTTTTTTTGTTGAAATGCATGAGTTGGAATATTTCAGTAGTGTTTTGTTGTGCTTTACCTTGTCACTGTTACATTCTCTTGATTGTTCAGAGTTCATTTTGGATTTATTTCGTTGAAATGCAAGAGTTGGAATATTTCAGTAGCGTTTTGTTCTGGATTACCTTTTCACAGTTACATTCTCTTGATTTTTCAAAGTTCATTTGGAATTTCTTTCGTTGAAATGCAAGAGTTGGAATATTTCAGTAGTGTTTTGTTATGGTTTACCTTGTCACAGTTACATTCTCTTGATTTTTCAAAGTTCATTTTGGATTTCTTTCGTTGAAATGCAAGAGTTGGAATATTTCAGTAGTGTTTTGTCGTGGTTTACCGTGTCACAGTTATATTCTCTTGATTTTTCAAAGTTCATTTTGGATTTCTTTCATTGAAATGCAAGAGTTGGAATATTTCAGTAGTGTTTTGTCGTGGTTTACCTTGTCACAGTTACATTCTCTCTATTTTTCAAAGTTCATTTTGGATTTCTTTCATTAAAATGCAAGAGTTGGAATATTTCAGTAGTGTTTTGTAGTGCTTTACCTTGTCACAGTTACATTCTCATGGTTTTTCAAAGTTCATTTTGGATTTCTTTCGTTGAAATGCAAGAGTTGGAATATTTCAGTAGTGTTTTGTCGTGGTTTACCGTGTCACACTTACATTCTCTTGATTTTTCAAAGTTCATTTGGATTTCTTTCGTTGAAATGCAAGAGTTGGAATATTTCTGTAGTGTTTTGTTGTGCTTTACCTTGTCACTGTTACATTCTCTTGATTTTTCAAAGTTAATTTGGAATTTCTTTCGTTGAAATGCAAGAGTTGGAATATTCAGTAGTGTTTTGTCGTGGTTTACCTTGTCATAGTTACATTCTATTGATTTTTCAAAGTTCATTTTGGATTTCTTTCGTTGAAATGCACGAGTTGGAATATTTCAGTAGTGTTTTGTTGTGCTTTACCTTGTCACAGTTACATTCTCTTGATTTTTCAAAGTTCATTTTGGATTTCTTTCGTTGAAATGCCTGAGTTGGAATATTTCAGTAGTGTTTTGTTGTGCTTTACCTTGTCACTGTTACATTCTCTTAATTTTTTCAAAGTTCATTTTGGATTTTTTCGTTGAAATGTAAGAGTTGGAATATTTAAGTAGTGTTTTTTGTGCTTTACCTTGTCACAGTTACATTCTCTTGATTTTTCAAAGTTCATTTTGGATTTCTTTCGTTGAAATGCACGAGTTGGAATACTTCAGTAGTGTTTCGTTGTGCTTTACCTTGTCATAGTTACATTCTCTTGATTTTTCAAAGTTCATTTTTGATTTTTTTTGTTGAAATGCATGAGTTGGAATATTTCAGTAGTGTTTTGTTGTGCTTTACCTTGTCACTGTTACATTCTCTTGATTGTTCAAAGTTCATTTTGGATTTATTTCGTTGAAATGCAAGAGTTGGAATATTTCAGTAGCGTTTTGTTCTGGATTACCTTTTCACAGTTACATTCTCTTGATTTTTCAAAGTTCATTTGGAATTTCTTTCGTTGAAATGCAAGAGTTGGAATATTTCAGTAGTGTTTTGTTATGGTTTACCTTGTCACAGTTACATTCTCTTGATTTTTCAAAGTTCATTTTGGATTTCTTTCGTTGAAATGCAAGAGTTGAATATTTCAGTAGTGTTTTGTCGTGGTTTACCGTGTCACAGTTATATTCTCTTGATTTTTCAAAGTTCATTTTGGATTTCTTTCATTGAAATGCAAGAGTTGGAATATTTCAGTAGTGTTTTGTCGTGGTTTACCTTGTCACAGTTACATTCTCTCTATTTTTCAAAGTTCATTTTGGATTTCTTTCATTAAAATGCAAGAGTTGGAATATTTCAGTAGTGTTTTGTAGTGCTTTACCTTGTCACAGTTACATTCTCATGGTTTTTCAAAGTTCATTTTGGATTTCTTTCGTTGAAATGCAAGAGTTGGAATATTTCAGTAGTGTTTTGTCGTGGTTTACCGTGTCACACTTACATTCTCTTGATTTTTCAAAGTTCATTTTGGATTTCTTTCGTTGAAATGCAAGAGTTGGAATATTTCTGTAGTGTTTTGTTGTGCTTTACCTTGTCACTGTTACATTCTCTTGATTTTTCAAAGTTCATTTGGAATTTCTTTCGTTGAAATGCAAGAGTTGGAATATTCAGTAGTGTTTTGTCGTGGTTTACTTGTCATAGTTACATTCTATTGATTTTTCAAAGTTCATTTTGGATTTCTTTAGTTGAAATGCAAGAGTTGGAATATTTCAGTAGTGTTTTGTCGTGGTTTACCGTGTCACAGTTACATTCTCTTGATTTTTCAAAGTTCATTATGGATTTCTTTCATTGAAATGCAAGAGTTGGAATATTTCAGTGTGTGTTTTGTCGTGGTTTACCTTGTCACAGTTACATTCTCTTGATTTTTCAAAGTTCATTTTGGATTTCTTTCATTGAAATGCAAGAGTTGGATTATTTCAGTAGTGTTTTGTAGTGCTTTAACTTGTCACAGTTACATTCTCACGATTTTTCAAAGTTCATTTTGGATTTCTTTCGTTGAAATGCAAGAGTTGGAATATTTCAGTAGTGTTTTGTCGTGAATTACCTTGTCACAGTTACATTCTCTTGATTTTTCAAAGTTCATTTTGGATTTCTTTCGTTGAAATGCAAGAGTTGGAATATTTCAGTAGTGTTTTGTCATGGTTTACCTTGTCAATCTTACATTCTCTTGATTTTTCAAAGATCATTTTGGATTTCTTTCGTTGAAATGCAAGAGTTGGAATATTTCAGTAGTGTTTTGTTATGGTTTACCTTGTCACAGTTACATTCTATTGATTTTCCAAAGTTCATTTTTGGATTTCTTTCGTTGAAATGCGAGAGTTGGAATATTTCAGTAGTGTTTTGTTATGGTTAACCTTGTCACACTTACATTCTCTTGATTTTTCAAAGTTCATTTTTGGATTTCTTTCGTTGAAATGCAAGAGTTGGATATTTCAGTAGTGTTTTGTTATGGTTTACCTTGTCACACTTACATTCTCTTGATTTTTCAAAGTTCTTTTTGATTTCTTTCGTTGAAATGCAAGAGTTGGAATATTTCAGTAGTGTTTTGTTATGGTTTACCTTGTCACACTTACATTCTCTTGATTTTTCAAAGTTCATTTTGGATTTCTTTCGTTGAAATGCAAGAGTTTGAATATTTCAGTAGTGTTATGTTGTGCTTTACCTTGTCACAGTTACATTCTCGTGATTTTTCAAAGTTCATTATGGATTTGTTTCATTGAAATGCAAGAGTTGGAATATTTCAGTGGTGTTTTGTCGTGGTTTGCCTTGTCACAGTTACATTCTCTTGATTTTTCAAAGATCATTTTGGATTTCTTTCATTGAAATGCAAGAGTTGGATTATTTCAGTAGTGTTTTGTAGTGCTTTACCTTGACACAGTTACATTCTCTTGATTTTTCAAAGATCATTTTGGATTTCTTTCATTGAAATGCAAGAGTTGGATTATTTCAGTAGTGTTTTGTTGTGCTTTACCGTGTCACAGTTACATTCTCTTGATTTTTCAAAGTTCATTTTGGATTTCTTTCATTGAAAAGCATGAGTTGGAATATTTCAGTAGTGTTTTGTCGTGGTTTACCTTGTCACAGTTACATTCTCTCTATTTTTCAAAGTTCATTTTGGATTTCTTTCATTAAAATGCAAGAGTTGGAATATTTCAGTAGTGTTTTGTTGTGCTTTACCTTGTCACAGTTACATTCTTATGGTTTTTCAAAGTTCATTTTGGATTTCTTTCGTTGAAATGCAAGAGTTGGAATATTTCAGTAGTGTTTTGTCGTGGTTTACCGTGTCACACTTACATTCTCTTGATTTTTCAAAGTTCATTTTGGATTTCTTTCGTTGAAATGCAAGAGTTGGAATATTTCTGTAGTGTTTTGTTGTGCTTTACCTTGTCACAGTTACATTCTCTTGATTTTTCAAAGTTCATTTGGAATTTCTTTCGTTGAAATGCAAGAGTTGGAATATTCAGTAGTGTTTTGTCGTGGTTTACCTTGTCATAGTTAGATTCTATTGATTTTTCAAAGTTCATTTTGGACTTCTTTCCTTGAAATGCAAGAGTTGGAATATTTCAGTAGTGTTTTGTCGTGGTTTACCGTGTCACAGTTACATTCTCTTGATTTTTCAAAGTTCATTATGGATTTCTTTCATTGAAATGCAAGAGTTGGAATATTTCAGTGGTGTTTTGTCGTGGTTTACCTTGTCACAGTTACATTCTATTGATTTTTCAAAGTTCATTTTGGATTTCTTTCATTGAAATGCAAGAGTTGGATAATTTCAGTAGTGTTTTGTTGTGCTTTACCTTGTCACTGTTACATTCTCTTGATTTTTCAAAGTTCATTTTGGATTTCTTTCGTTGAAATGCAAGAGTTGGAATATTTCAGTAGTGTTTTGTCGTGGTTTACCTTGTCACAGTTACATTCTTTTGATTTTTCAAAGTTCATTTTGGATTTCTTTCGTTGAAATGCACGAGTTGGAATATTTCAGTAGTGTTTCGTTGTGCTTTACCTTGTCACAGTTACATTCTCTTGATTTTTCAAAGTTCATTTTGGATTTCTTTCGTTGAAATGCATGAGTTGGAATATTTCAGTAGTGTTTTGTTGTGCTTTACCTTGTCACTGTTACATTCTCTTGATTTTTCAAAGTTCATTTTGGATTTCTTTCGTTGAAATGCAAGAGTTGGAATATTTCAGTAGTGTTTTGTCGTGGTTTACCTTGTCACAGTTACATTCTCTTGAATTTTCAAAATTCATTTTGGATTTCTTTCGTTGAAATGCAAGAGTTGGAATATTTCAGTAGTGTTTTGTTATGGTTCACCTTGTCACAGTTACATTCTATTGATTTTCCAAAGTTCATTTTTGGATTTCTTTCGTTGAAATGCAAGAGTTGGAATATTTCAGTACTGTTTTGATATGGTTTACCTTGTCACACTTACATTCTCTTGATTTTTCAAAGTTCGTTTTTTGGATTTCTTTCGTTGAAATGCACGAGTTGGAATATTTCAGTAGTGTTTTGTTGTGCTTTACCTTGTCACAGTTACATTCTCTTGATTTTTCAAAGTTCATTTTGGATTTCTTTCGTTGAAATGCCTGAGTTGGAATATTTCAGTAGTGTTTTTGTTGTGCTTTACCTTGTCACTGTTACATTCTCTTAATTTTTCAAAGTTCATTTTGGATTTTTTTTCGTTGAAATGTAAGAGTTGGAATATTTCAGTAGTGTTTTGTTGTGCTTTACCTTGTCACAGTTACATTCTCTTGATTTTTCAAAGTTCATTTTGGATTTCTTTCGTTGAAATGCACGAGTTGGAATATTTCAGTAGTGTTTCGTTGTGCTTTACCTTGTCATAGTTACATTCTCTTGATTTTTCAAAGTTCATTTTGGATTTCTTTCGTTGAAATGCATGAGTTGGAATATTTCAGTAGTGTTTTGTTGTGCTTTACCTTGTCACTGTTACATTCTCTTGATTGTTCAAAGTTCATTTTGGATTTCTTTCGTTGAAATGCAAGAGTTGGAATATTTCAGTAGTGTTTTGTCGTGGTTTACCGTGTCACAGTTATATTCTCTTGATTTTTCAAAGTTCATTTTGGATTTCTTTCATTGAAATGCAAGAGTTGGAATATTTCAGTAGTGTTTTGTCGTGGTTTACCTTGTCACAGTTACATTCTCTCTATTTTTCAAAGTTCATTTTGGATTTCTTTCATTAAAATGCAAGAGTTGGAATATTTCAGTAGTGTTTTGTAGTGCTTTACCTTGTCACAGTTACATTCTCATGGTTTTTCAAAGTTCATTTTGGATTTCTTTCGTTGAAATGCAAGAGTTGGAATATTTCAGTAGTGTTTTTGTCGTGGTTTACCGTGTCACACTTACATTCTCTTGATTTTTCAAAGTTCATTTTGGATTTCTTTCGTTGAAATGCAAGAGTTGGAATATTTCTGTAGTGTTTTGTTGTGCTTTACCTTGTCACTGTTACATTCTCTTGATTTTTCAAAGTTCATTTGGAATTTCTTTCGTTGAAATGCAAGAGTTGGAATATTCAGTAGTGTTTTGTCGTGGTTTACCTTGTCATAGTTACATTCTATTGATTTTTCAAAGTTCATTTTGGATTTCTTTCGTTGAAATGCACGAGTTGGAATATTTCAGTAGTGTTTTGTTGTGCTTTACCTTGTCACAGTTACATTCTCTTGATTTTTCAAAGTTCATTTTGGATTTCTTTCGTTGAAATGCCTGAGTTGGAATATTTCAGTAGTGTTTTGTTGTGCTTTACCTTGTCACTGTTACATTCTCTTAATTTTTCAAAGTTCATTTTGGATTTTTTTCGTTGAAATGTAAGAGTTGGAATATTTCAGTAGTGTTTTGTTGTGCTTTACCTTGTCACAGTTACATTCTCTTGATTTTTCAAAGTTCATTTTGGATTTCTTTCGTTGAAATGCACGAGTTGGAATACTTCAGTAGTGTTTCGTTGTGCTTTACCTTGTCATAGTTACATTCTCTTGATTTTTCAAAGTTCATTTTTGATTTTTTTTGTTGAAATGCATGAGTTGGAATATTTCAGTAGTGTTTTGTTGTGCTTTACCTTGTCACTGTTACATTCTCTTGATTGTTCAGAGTTCATTTTGGATTTATTTCGTTGAAATGCAAGAGTTGGAATATTTCAGTAGCGTTTTGTTCTGGATTACCTTTTCACAGTTACATTCTCTTGATTTTTCAAAGTTCATTTGGAATTTCTTTCGTTGAAATGCAAGAGTTGGAATATTTCAGTAGTGTTTTGTTATGGTTTACCTTGTCACAGTTACATTCTCTTGATTTTTCAAAGTTCATTTTGATTTCTTTCGTTGAAATGCAAGAGTTGGAATATTTCAGTAGTGTTTTGTCGTGGTTTACCGTGTCACAGTTATATTCTCTTGATTTTTCAAAGTTCATTTTGATTTCTTTCATTGAAATGCAAGAGTTGGAATATTTCAGTAGTGTTTTGTCGTGGTTTACCTTGTCACAGTTACATTCTCTCTATTTTTCAAAGTTCATTTTGGATTTCTTTCATTAAAATGCAAGAGTTGGAATATTTCAGTAGTGTTTTGTAGTGCTTTACCTTGTCACAGTTACATTCTCATGGTTTTTTCAAAGTTCATTTTGGATTTCTTTCGTTGAAATGCAAGAGTTGGAATATTTCAGTAGTGTTTTGTCGTGGTTTACCGTGTCACACTTACATTCTCTTGATTTTTCAAAGTTCATTTTGGATTTCTTTCGTTGAAATGCAAGAGTTGGAATATTTCTGTAGTGTTTTTGTTGTGCTTTACCTTGTCACTGTTACATTCTCTTGATTTTTCAAAGTTCATTTGGAATTTCTTTCGTTGAAATGCAAGAGTTGGAATATTCAGTAGTGTTTTGTCGTGGTTTACCTTGTCATAGTTACATTCTATTGATTTTTCAAAGTTCATTTTGGATTTCTTTCGTTGAAATGCACGAGTTGGAATATTTCAGTAGTGTTTTGTTGTGCTTTACCTTGTCACAGTTACATTCTCTTGATTTTTCAAAGTTCATTTTGGATTTCTTTCGTTGAAATGCCTGAGTTGGAATACTTCAGTAGTGTTTTTTGTTGTGCTTTACCTTGTCACTGTTACATTCTCTTAATTTTTCAAAGTTCATTTTGGATTTTTTTCGTTGAAATGTAAGAGTTGGAATATTTCAGTAGTGTTTTGTTGTGCTTTACCTTGTCACAGTTACATTCTCTTGATTTTTCAAAGTTCATTTTGGATTTCTTTCGTTGAAATGCACGAGTTGGAATACTTCAGTAGTGTTTCGTTGTGCTTTACCTTGTCATAGTTACATTCTCTTGATTTTTCAAAGTTCATTTTTGATTTTTTTTGTTGAAATGCATGAGTTGGAATATTTCAGTAGTGTTTTGTTGTGCTTTACCTTGTCACTGTTACATTCTCTTGATTGTTCAAAGTTCATTTTGGATTTATTTCGTTGAAATGCAAGAGTTGGAATATTTCAGTAGCGTTTTGTTCTGGATTACCTTTTCACAGTTACATTCTCTTGATTTTTCAAAGTTCATTTGGAATTTCTTTCGTTGAAATGCAAGAGTTGGAATATTTCAGTAGTGTTTTGTTATGGTTTACCTTGTCACAGTTACATTCTCTTGATTTTTCAAAGTTCATTTTGGATTTCTTTCGTTGAAATGCAAGAGTTGGAATATTTCAGTAGTGTTTTGTCGTGGTTTACCGTGTCACAGTTATATTCTCTTGATTTTTCAAAGTTCATTTTGGATTTCTTTCATTGAAATGCAAGAGTTGGAATATTTCAGTAGTGTTTTGTCGTGGTTTACCTTGTCACAGTTACATTCTCTCTATTTTTCAAAGTTCATTTTGGATTTCTTTCATTAAAATGCAAGAGTTGGAATATTTCAGTAGTGTTTTGTAGTGCTTTACCTTGTCACAGTTACATTCTCATGGTTTTTTCAAAGTTCATTTTGGATTTCTTTCGTTGAAATGCAAGAGTTGGAATATTTCAGTAGTGTTTTGTCGTGGTTTACCGTGTCACACTTACATTCTCTTGATTTTTCAAAGTTCATTTTGGATTTCTTTCGTTGAAATGCAAGAGTTGGAATATTTCTGTAGTGTTTTGTTGTGCTTTACCTTGTCACTGTTACATTCTCTTGATTTTTCAAAGTTCATTTGGAATTTCTTTCGTTGAAATGCAAGAGTTGGAATATTCAGTAGTGTTTTGTCGTGGTTTACCTTGTCATAGTTACATTCTATTGATTTTTCAAAGTTCATTTTGGATTTCTTTAGTTGAAATGCAAGAGTTGGAATATTTCAGTAGTGTTTTGTCGTGGTTTACCGTGTCACAGTTACATTCTCTTGATTTTTCAAAGTTCATTATGGATTTCTTTCATTGAAATGCAAGAGTTGGAATATTTCAGTGGTGTTTTGTCGTGGTTTACCTTGTCACAGTTACATTCTCTTGATTTTTCAAAGTTCATTTTGGATTTCTTTCATTGAAATGCAAGAGTTGGATTATTTCAGTAGTGTTTTGTAGTGCTTTAACTTGTCACAGTTACATTCTCACGTTTTGGGGGTTTTTTTCAAAGTTCATTTTGGATTTCTTTCGTTGAAATGCAAGAGTTGGAATATTTCAGTAGTGTTTTGTCGTGAATTACCTTGTCACAGTTACATTCTCTTGATTTTTTCAAAGTTCATTTTGGATTTCTTTCGTTGAAATGCAAGAGTTGGAATATTTCAGTAGTGTTTTTGTCATGGTTTACCTTGTCAATCTTACATTCTCTTGATTTTTCAAAGATCATTTTGGATTTCTTTCGTTGAAATGCAAGAGTTGGAATATTTCAGTAGTGTTTTGTTATGGTTTACCTTGTCACAGTTACATTCTATTGATTTTCCAAAGTTCATTTTTGGATTTCTTTCGTTGAAATGCGAGAGTTGGAATATTTCAGTAGTGTTTTGTTATGGTTAACCTTGTCACACTTACATTCTCTTGATTTTTCAAAGTTCATTTTTGGATTTCTTTCGTTGAAATGCAAGAGTTGGAATATTTCAGTAGTGTTTTGTTATGGTTTACCTTGTCACACTTACATTCTCTTGATTTTTCAAAGTTCTTTTTGGATTTCTTTCGTTGAAATGCAAGAGTTGGAATATTTCAGTAGTGTTTTGTTATGGTTTACCTTGTCACACTTACATTCTCTTGATTTTTCAAAGTTCATTTTGGATTTCTTTCGTTGAAATGCAAGAGTTTGAATATTTCAGTAGTGTTATGTTGTGCTTTACCTTGTCACAGTTACATTCTCGTGATTTTTCAAAGTTCATTATGGATTTGTTTCATTGAAATGCAAGAGTTGGAATATTTCAGTGGTGTTTTGTCGTGGTTTGCCTTGTCACAGTTACATTCTCTTGATTTTTCAAAGATCATTTTGGATTTCTTTCATTGAAATGCAAGAGTTGGATTATTTCAGTAGTGTTTTGTAGTGCTTTACCTTGTCACAGTTACATTCTCTTGATTTTTCAAAGATCATTTTGGATTTCTTTCATTGAAATGCAAGAGTTGGATTATTTCAGTAGTGTTTTGTTGTGCTTTACCGTGTCACAGTTACATTCTCTTGATTTTTCAAAGTTCATTTTGGATTTCTTTCATTGAAAAGCAAGAGTTGGAATATTTCAGTAGTGTTTTGTCGTGGTTTACCTTGTCACAGTTACATTCTCTCTATTTTTCAAAGTTCATTTTGGATTTCTTTCATTAAAATGCAAGAGTTGGAATATTTCAGTAGTGTTTTGTTGTGCTTTACCTTGTCACAGTTACATTCTCATGGTTTTTCAAAGTTCATTTTGGATTTCTTTCGTTGAAATGCAAGAGTTGGAATATTTCAGTAGTGTTTTTGTCGTGGTTTACCGTGTCACACTTACATTCTCTTGATTTTTCAAAGTTCATTTTGGATTTCTTTCGTTGAAATGCAAGAGTTGGAATATTTCTGTAGTGTTTTGTTGTGCTTTACCTTGTCACAGTTACATTCTCTTGATTTTTCAAAGTTCATTTGGAATTTCTTTCGTTGAAATGCAAGAGTTGGAATATTCAGTAGTGTTTTGTCGTGGTTTACCTTGTCATAGTTAGATTCTATTGATTTTTCAAAGTTCATTTTGGACTTCTTTCCTTGAAATGCAAGAGTTGGAATATTTCAGTAGTGTTTTGTCGTGGTTTACCGTGTCACAGTTACATTCTCTTGATTTTTCAAAGTTCATTATGGATTTCTTTCATTGAAATGCAAGAGTTGGAATATTTCAGTGGTGTTTTGTCGTGGTTTACCTTGTCACAGTTACATTCTATTGATTTTTCAAAGTTCATTTTGGATTTCTTTCATTGAAATGCAAGAGTTGGATAATTTCAGTAGTGTTTTGTAGTGCTTTACCTTGTCACTGTTACATTCTCTTGATTTTTCAAAGTTCATTTTGGATTTCTTTCGTTGAAATGCAAGAGTTGGAATATTTCAGTAGTGTTTTGTCGTGTGGTTTACCTTGTCACAGTTACATTCTTTTGATTTTTCAAAGTTCATTTTGGATTTCTTTCGTTGAAATGCACGAGTTGGAATATTTCAGTAGTGTTTCGTTGTGCTTTACCTTGTCACAGTTACATTCTCTTGATTTTTCAAAGTTCATTTTGGATTTCTTTCGTTGAAATGCATGAGTTGGAATATTTCAGTAGTGTTTTTTGTTGTGCTTTACCTTGTCACTGTTACATTCTCTTGATTTTTCAAAGTTCATTTTGGATTTCTTTCGTTGAAATGCAAGAGTTGGAATATTTCAGTAGTGTTTTGTCGTGGTTTACCTTGTCACAGTTACATTCTCTTGAATTTTCAAAATTCATTTTGGATTTCTTTCGTTGAAATGCAAGAGTTGGAATATTTCAGTAGTGTTTTGTTATGGTTCACCTTGTCACAGTTACATTCTATTGATTTTCCAAAGTTCATTTTTGGATTTCTTTCGTTGAAATGCGAGAGTTGGAATATTTCAGTAGTGTTTTGTTATGGTTAACCTTGTCACACTTACATTCTCTTGATTTTTCAAAGTTCATTTTTGGATTTCTTTCGTTGAAATGCAAGAGTTGGAATATTTCAGTACTGTTTTGATATGGTTTACCTTGTCACACTTACATTCTCTTGATTTTTCAAAGTTCGTTTTGGATTTCTTTCGTTGAAATGCACGAGTTGGAATATTTCAGTAGTGTTTTGTTGTGCTTTACCTTGTCACAGTTACATTCTCTTGATTTTTCAAAGTTCATTTTGGATTTCTTTCGTTGAAATGCCTGAGTTGGAATATTTCAGTAGTGTTTTGTTGTGCTTTACCTTATCACTGTTACATTCTCTTAATTTTTCAAAGTTCATTTTGGATTTTTTTCGTTGAAATGTAAGAGTTGGAATATTTCAGTAGTGTTTTGTTGTGCTTTACCTTGTCACAGTTACATTCTCTTGATTTTTTCAAAGTTCATTTTGGATTTCTTTCGTTGAAATGCACGAGTTGGAATATTTCAGTAGTGTTTCGTTGTGCTTTACCTTGTCATAGTTACATTCTCTTGATTTTTCAAAGTTCATTTTGGATTTCTTTCGTTGAAATGCATGAGTTGGAATATTTCAGTAGTGTTTTGTTGTGCTTTACCTTGTCACTGTTACATTCTCTTGATTGTTCAAAGTTCATTTTGGATTTCTTTCGTTGAAATGCAAGAGTTGGAATATTTCAGTAGCGTTTTGTTGTGCTTTACCTTGTCACTGTTACATTCTCTTGATTTTTCCAAGTTCATTTTGGATTTCTTTCGTTGAAATGCAAGAGTTGGAATATTTCAGTAGTGTTTTGTTGTGCTTTACCGTGTCACAGTTACATTCTCTTGATTTTTCAAAGTTCATTTTGGATTTCTTTCATTGAAATGCAAGAGTTGGAATATTTCAGTAGTGTTTTGTCATGGTTTACCTTGTCACAGTTACATTCTCATGGTTTTTCAAAGTTCATTTGGGATTTCTTTCGTTGAAATGCAAGAGTTGGAATATTTCAGTAGTGTTTTTGTCGTGGTTTACCGTGTCACACTTACATTCTCTCGATTTTTCAAAGTTCATTTTGGATTTCTTTCGTTGAAATGCAAGAGTTGGAATATTTCTGTAGTCTTTTGTTGTGCTTTACCTTGTCACAGTTACATTCTCTTGATTTTTCAAAGTTCATTTGGAATTTCTTTCGTTGAAATGCAAGAGTTGGAATATTTCAGTAGTGTTTTGTCGTGGTTTACCGTGTCACACTTACATTCTCTTGATTTTTCAAAGTTCATTTTGGATTTCTTTCGTTGAAATGCATGAGTTGGAATATTTCAGTAGTGTTTTGTTGTGCTTTACCTTGTCACTGTTACATTCTCTTGATATTTCAAAGTTCAATTTGGATTTCTTTCGTTGAAATGCAAGAGTTGGAATATTTCAGTAGCGTTTTGTTGTGCTTTACCTTGTCATTGTTACATTCTCTTGATTTTTCCAAGTTCATTTTGGATTTCTTTCGTTGACATGCAAGAGTTGGAATATTTCAGTAGTGTTTTGTTGTGCTTTACCGTGTCACAGTTACATTCTCTTGATTTTTCAAAGTTCATTTTGGATTTCTTTCATTGAAATGCAAGAGTTGGAATATTTCAGTAGTGTTTTGTCGTGGTTTACCTTGTCACAGTTACATTCTCTCTATTTTTCAAAGTTCATTTGGATTTCTTTCATTAAAATGCAAGAGTTGGAATATTTCAGTAGTGTTTTGTTGTGCTTTACCTTGTCACAGTTACATTCTCAGGTTTTTCAAAGTTCATTTTGGATTTCTTTCGTTGAAATGCAAGAGTTGGAATATTTCAGTAGTGTTTTGTCGTGGTTTACCGAGTCACACTTACATTCTCTTGATTTTTCAAAGTTCATTTTGGATTTCTTTCGTTGAAATGCAAGAGTTGGAATATTTCTGTAGTGTTTTGTTGTGCTTTACCTTGTCACAGTTACATTCTCTTGATTTTTCAAAGTTCATTTGGAATTTCTTTCGTTGAAATGCAAGAGTTGGAATATTCAGTAGTGTTTTGTCGTGGTTTACCTTGTCATAGTTACATTCTATTGATTTTTCAAAGTTCATTTTGGACTTCTTTCCTTGAAATGCAAGAGTTGGAATATTTCAGTAGTGTTTTGTCGTGGTTTACCGTGTCACAGTTACATTCTCTTGATTTTTCAAAGTTCATTATGGATTTCTTTCATTGAAATGCAAGAGTTGGAATATTTCAGTGGTGTTTTGTCGTGGTTTACCTTGTCACAGTTACATTCTATTGATTTTTCAAAGTTCATTTTGGATTTCTTTCATTGAAATGCAAGAGTTGGATAATTTCAGTAGTGTTTTGTAGTGCTTTACCTTGTCTCTGTTACATTCTCTTGATTTTTCAAAGTTCATTTTGGATTTCTTTCGTTGAAATGCAAGAGTTGGAATATTTCAGTAGTGTTTTGTCGTGGTTTACCTTGTCACAGTTACATTCTTTTGATTTTTCAAAGTTCATTTTGGATTTCTTTCGTTGAAATGCACGAGTTGGAATATTTCAGTAGTGTTTCGTTGTGCTTTACCTTGTCACAGTTACATTCTCTTGATTTTTCAAAGTTCATTTTGGATTTCTTTCGTTGAAATGCATGAGTTGGAATATTTCAGTAGTGTTTTGTTGTGCTTTACCTTGTCACTGTTACATTCTCTTGATTTTTCAAAGTTCATTTTGGATTTCTTTCGTTGAAATGCAAGAGTTGGAATATTTCAGTATGTTTTGTCGTGGTTTACCTTGTCACAGTTACATTCTCTTGATTTTTCAAAGTTCATTTTGGATTTCTTTCGTTGAAATGCAAGAGTTGGAATATTTCAGTAGTGTTTTGTCATGGTTTACCTTGTCAATCTTACATTCTCTTGATTTTTCAAAGATCATTTTGGATTTCTTTCGTTGAAATGCAAGAGTTGGAATATTTCAGTAGTGTTTTGTTATGGTTCACCTTGTCACCGTTACATTCTATTGATTTTCCAAAGTTCATTTTTGGATTTCTTCCGTTGAAATGCGAGAGTTGGAATATTTCAGTAGTGTTTTGTTATGGTTAACCTTGTCACACTTACATTCTCTTGATTTTTCAAAGGTCATTTTTTTGGATTTCTTTCGTTGAAATGCAAGAGTTGGAATATTTCAGTACTGTTTTTGATATGGTTTACCTTGTCACACTTACATTCTCTTGATTTTTCAAAGTTCATTTTGGATTTCTTTCGTTGAAATGCGCGAGTTGGAAATATTTCAGTAGTCTTTTGTTGTGCTTTACCTTGTCACAGTTACATTCTCTTGATTTTTCAAAGTTCATTTTGGATTTCTTTCGTTGAAATGCCTGAGTTGGAATATTTCAGTAGTGTTTTGTTGTGCTTTACCTTGTCACTGTTACATTCTCTTAATTTTTCAAAGTTCATTTTGGATTTTTTTCGTTGAAATGTAAGAGTTGGAATATTTCAGTAGTGTTTTGTTGTGCTTTACCTTGTCACAGTTACATTCTCTTGATTTTTCAAAGTTCATTTTGGATTTCTTTCGTTGAAATGCACGAGTTGGAATATTTCAGTAGTGTTTCGTTGTGCTTTACCTTGTCATAGTTACATTCTCTTGATTTTTCAAAGTTCATTTTGGATTTCTTTCGTTGAAATGCATGAGTTGGAATATTTCAGTAGTGTTTTGTTGTGCTTTACCTTGTCACTGTTACATTCTCTTGATTGTTCAAAGTTCATTTTGGATTTCTTTCGTTGAAATGCAAGAGTTGGAATATTTCAGTAGCGTTTTGTTGTGCTTTACCTTGTCACTGTTACATTCTCTTGATTTTTCCAAGTTCATTTTGGATTTCTTTCGTTGAAATGCAAGAGTTGGAATATTTCAGTAGTGTTTTGTTGTGCTTTACCGTGTCACAGTTACATTCTCTTGATTTTTCAAAGTTCATTTTGGATTTCTTTCATTGAAATGCAAGAGTTGGAATATTTCAGTAGTGTTTTGTCATGGTTTACCTTGTCACAGTTACATTCTCTCTATTTTTCAAAGTTCATTTTGGATTTCTTTCATTAAAATGCAAGAGTTGGAACATTTCAGTAGTGTTTTGTAGTGCTTTACCTTGTCACAGTTACATTCTCATGGTTTTTCAAAGTTCATTTGGGATTTCTTTCGTTGAAACGCAAGAGTTGGAATATTTCAGTAGTATTTTTGTATTTTGTCGTGGTTTACCGTGTCACAATTACATTCTCTTGATTTTTCAAAGTTCATTTTGGATTTCTTTCGTTGAAATGCAAGAGTTGGAATATTTCTGTAGTGTTTTGTTGTGCTTTACCTTGTCACAGTTACATTCTCTTGATTTTTCAAAGTTCATTTGGAATTTCTTTCGTTGAAATGCAAGAGTTGGAATATTCAGTAGTGTTTTGACGTGGTTTACCTTGTCATAGTTACATTCTATTGATTTTTCAAAGTTCATTTTGGATTTCTTTCGTTGAAATGCAAGAGTTGGAATATTTCAGTAGTGTTTTGTCGTGGTTTACCGTGTCACAGTTACATTCTCTTGATTTTTCAAAGTTCATTATGGATTTCTTTCATTGAAATGCAAGAGTTGGAATATTTCAGTGGTGTTTTGTCGTGGTTTACCTTGTCACAGTTACATTCTCTTGATTTTTCAAAGTTCATTTTGGATTTCTTTCATTGAAATGCAAGAGTTGGAATATTTCAGTAGTGTTTTGTCGTGGTTTACCGTGTCACAGTTACATTCTCATGATTTTTCAAAGTTCATTTTGGATTTCTTTCGTTGAAATGCAAGAGTTGGAATATTTCAGTAAAGTTTTGTCGTGGTTTACCTTGTCACAGGTACATTCTCTTGATTTTTCAAAGTTCATTTTGGATTTCTTTCATTGAAATGCAAGAGTTGGATTATTTCAGTAGTGTTTTGTAGTGCTTTAACTTGTCACTGTTACATTCTCTTGATTTTTCAAAGTTCATTTTGGATAGTTGGAATATTTCAGTAGTGTTTTGTCGTGAATTACCTTGTCACAGTTACATTCTCTTGATTTTTCAAAGTTCATTTTGGATTTCTTTCGTTGAAATGCAAGAGTTGGAATATTTCAGTAGTGTTTTGTCATGGTTTACCTTGTCAATCTTACATTCTCTTGATTTTTCAAAGATCATTTTGGATTTCTTTCGTTGAAATGCAAGAGTTGGAATATTTCAGTAGTGTTTTGTTATGGTTCACCTTGTCACAGTTACATTCTATTGATTTTCCAAAGTTTATTTTTGGATTTCTTTCGTTGAAATGCGAGAGTTGGAATATTTCAGTAGTGTTTTGTTATGGTTAACCTTGTCACACTTACATTCTCTTGATTTTTCAAAGTTCATTTTTGGATTTCTTTCGTTGAAATGCAAGAGTTGGAATATTTCAGTAGTGTTTTGTTATGGTTTACCTTGTCACACTTACATTCTCTTGATTTTTCAAAGTTCTTTTTGGATTTCTTTCGTTAAAATGCACGAGTTGGAATATTTCATTAGTGTTTTGTTGTGCTATACCTTGTCACAGTTACATTCTCTTGATTTTTCAAAGTTCATTTTGGATTTCTTTCGTTGAAATGCATGAGTTGGAATATTTCAGTAGTGTTTTGTTGTGCTTTACCTTGTCACTGTTACATTCTCTTGATTTTTCAAAGTTCATCATATTTCAGTGGTGTTTTGTCGTGGTTTACCTTGTCACAGTTACATTCTCTTGATTTTTCAAAGATCATTTTGGATTTCTTTCATTGAAATGCAAGAGTTGGATTATTTCAGTAGTGTTTTGTAGTGCTTTACCTTGTCGCTGTTACAATCTCTTGATTTTTCAAAGTTCATTTTGGATTTCTTTCGTTGAAATGCAACAAAAAGCTACTGAAATATTCCAACTATTGCATTTCAACGAATGAAATCCAAAATGAACTTTGAACAATCAAGAGAATGTAACAGTGACAAGGTAAAGCACAACGAAACACTACTGAAATATTCCAACTCGTGCATTTCAACGAAAGAAATCCAAAATGAACTTTGAAAAATCAAGAGAATGTAACTGTGACAAGGTAAAGCACAACAAAACATTCCAACTCTTACATTTCAACGAAAAAAATCCAAAATGAACTTTGAAAAATCAAGAGAATGTAACTGTGACAAGGTAAAGCACAACGAAACACTACTGAAATATTCCAACTCGTGCATTTCAACGAAAAAACTCCAAAATGAACTTTGAAAAATTAAGAGAATGTAACAGTGACAAGGTAAAGCACAACAAAACACTACTGAAATATTCCAACTCAGGCATTTCAACGAAAGAAATCCAAAATGAACTTTGAAAAATCAAGAGAATGTAACTGTGACAAGGTAAACCACAACGAAACACTACTGAAATATTCCAACTCGTGCATTTCAACTAAAGAAATCCAAAATGAACTTTGAAAAATCAAGAGAATGTAAGTGTGACAAGGTAAACCATAACAAAACACTACTGAAATATTCCAACTCTTGCATTTCAACGAAAGAAATCCAAAAATGAACTTTGAAAAATCAAGAGAATGTAAGTGTGACAAGGTAAACCATAACAAAACACTACTGAAATATTCCAACTCTCGCATTTCAACGAAAGAAATCCAAAAATGAACTTTGGAAAATCAATAGAATGTAACTGTGACAAGGTGAACCATAACAAAACACTACTGAAATATTCCAACTCTTGCATTTCAACGAAAGAAATCCAAAATGATCTTTGAAAAATCAAGAGAATGTAAGATTGACAAGGTAAACCATGACAAAACACTACTGAAATATTCCAACTCTTGCATTTCAACGAAAGAAATCCAAAATGAACTTTGAAAAATCAAGAGAATGTAACTGTGACAAGGTAAACCACGACAAAACACTACTGAAATATTCCAACTCTTGCATTTCAACGAAAGAAATCCAAAATGAACTTTGAAAAATCAAGAGAATGTAACAGTGACAAGGTAAAGCACAACAAAACACTACTGAAATATTCCAACTCATGCATTTCAACGAAAGAAATCCAAAATGAACTTTGAAAAATCAAGAGAATGTAACTGTGACAAGGTAAAGCACAACGAAACACTACTGAAATATTCCAACTCGTGCATTTCAACGAAAGAAATCCAAAATGAACTTTGAAAAATCAAGAGAATGTAACTGTGACAAGGTAAACCACGACAAAACACTCCTGAAATATTCCAACTCTTGCATTTCAACGAAAGAAATCCAAAGTGAACTTTGAAAAATCAAGAGAATGTAACAGTGACAAGGTAAAGCACTACAAAACACTACTGAAATTATCTTACTCTTGCATTTCAATGAAAGAAATCCAAAATGAACTTTGAAAAATCAATAGAATGTCACTGTGACAAGGTAAACCACGACAAAACACCACTGAAATATTCCAACTCTTGCATTTCAATGAAAGAAATCGATAATGAACTTTGAAAAATCAAGAGAATATAACTGTGACACGGTAAACCACGACAAAACACTACTGAAATATTCCAACTCTTGCATTTCAACGAAAGAAATCCAAAATGAACTTTGAAAAATCAATAGAATGTAACTATGACAAGGTAAACCACGACAAAACACTACTGAATATTCCAACTCTTGCATTTCAATGAAAGAAATTCCAAATGAACTTTGAAAAATCAAGAGAATGTAACTGTGACAAGGTAAAGCACAACAAAACACTACAGAAATATTCCAACTCTTGCATTTCAACGAAAGAAATCCAAAATGAACTTTGAAAAATCAAGAGAATGTAAGTGTGACACGGTAAACCACGACAAAACACTACTGAAATATTCCAACTCTTGCATTTCAACGAAAGAAATCCAAAATGAACTTTGAAAAACCATGAGAATGTAACTGTGACAAGGTAAAGCACAACAAAACACTACTGAAATATTCCAACTCTTGCATTTTAATGAAAGAAATCCAAAATGAACTTTGAAAAATAGAGAGAATGTAACTGTGACAAGGTAAACCACGACAAAACACTACTGAAATATTCGAACTCTTGCATTTCAATGAAAGAAATCCAAAATGAACTTTGAAAAATCAAGAGAATGTAACTGTGACACGGTAAAGCACAACAAAACACAACTGAAATGTTCCAACTCTTGCATGTCAACGAAAGAAATCCAAAATGAACTTGGAAAAATCAAGAGAATGTAACAGTGACAAGGTAAAGCACAACAAAACGCTACTGAAATATTCCAACTCTTGCATTTCAACGAAAGAAATCCAAAATGAACTTTGAAAAATCAAGAGAATGTAACAGTGACAAGGTAAAGCACAACAAAACACTACTGAAATATTCCAACTCATGCATTTCAACGAAAGAAATCCAAAATGAACTTTGAAAAATCAAGAGAATGTAACTGTGACAAGGTAAAGCACAAACAAAACACTACTGAAATATTCCAACTCGTGCATTTCAACGAAAGAAATCCAAAATGAACTTTGAAAAATCAAGAGAATGTAACTGTGACAAGGTAAACCACGACAAAACACTACTGAAATACTCCAACTCTTGCATTTCAACGAAAGAAATCCAAAATGAACTTTGAAAAATCAAGAGATTGTAACAGTGACAAGGTAAAGCACTACAAAACACTACTGAAATAATCCAACTCTTGCATTTCAATGAAAGAAATCCAAAATGATCTTTGAAAAATCAAGAGAATGTAACTGTGACAAGGTAAACCACGACAAAACACCACTGAAATATTCCAACTCTTGCATTTCAATGAAAGAAATCCATAATGAACTTTGAAAAATCAAGAGAATGTAACTGTGACAAGGTAAACCACGACAAAACACTACTGAAATGATCTATGATGAAATATAATGAAGAAATATGATGAAATTTAAAAAAAAAACAACTATGATGAAATATAATGAAAGTTCATTATGGATTTCTTTCATTGAAATGCAAGAGTTGGAATATTTCAGTGGTGTTTTGTCGTGGTTTACCTTGTCACAGTTACATTCTATTGATTTTTCAAAGTTCATTTTGGATTTCTTTCATGGAAATGCAAGAGTTGGATAATTTCAGTAGTGTTTTGTAGTGCTTTACCTTGTCACTGTTACATTCTCTTGATTTTTCAAAGTTCATTTTGGTTTTCTTTCGTTGAAATGCAAGAGTTGGAATATTTCAGTAGTTTTTGTCGTGGTTTACCTTGTCACAGTTACATTCTCTTGATTTTTCAAAGTTCATTTTGGATTTCTTTCGTTGAAATGCACGAGTTGGAATATTTCAGCAGTGTTTCGTTGTGCTTTACCTTGTCACAGTTACATTCTCTTGATTTTTCAAAGTTCATTTTGGATTTCTTTCGTTGAAATGCATGAGTTGGAATATTTCAGTAGTGTTTTGTTGTGCTTTACCTTGTCACTGTTACATTCTCTTGATTTTTCAAAGTTCATTTTGGATTTCTTTCGTTGAAATGCAAGAGTTGGAATATTTCAGTAGTGTTTTGTCGTGGTTTACCTTGTCACAGTTACATTCTCTTGATTTTTCAAAGTTAATTTTGGATTTCTTTCGTTGAAATGCAAGAGTTGGAATATTTCAGTAGTGTTTTGTCATGGTTTACCTTGTCAATCTTACATTCTCTTGATTTTTCAAAGATCATTTTGGATTTCTTTCGTTGAAATGCAAGAGTTGGAATATTTCAGTAGTGTTTTGTTATGGTTCACCTTGTCACAGTTACATTCTATTGATTTTCCAAAGTTCATTTTTGGATTTCTTTCGTTGAAATGCGAGAGTTGGAATATTTCAGTAGTGTTTTGTTATGGTTAACCTTGTCACACTTACATTCTCTTGATTTTTCAAAGTTCATTTTTGGATTTCTTTCGTTGAAATGCAAGAGTTGGAATATTTCAGTAGTGTTTTGTTGTGCTTTACCTTGTCACAGTTACATTCTCTTGATTTTTCAAAGTTCATTTTGGATTTCTTTCGTTGAAATGCCTGAGTTGGAATATTTCAGTAGTGTTTTGTTCTGCTTTACCTTGTCACTGTTACATTCTCTTAATTTTTCAAAGTTCATTTTGGATTTTTTTCGTTGAAATGTAAGAGTTGGAATATTTCAGTAGTGTTTTGTTGTGCTTTACCTTGTCACAGTTACATTCTCTTGATTTTTCAAAGTTCATTTTGGATTTCTTTCGTTGAAATGCACGAGTTGGAATATTTCAGTAGTGTTTCGTTGTGCTTTACCTTGTCACTGTTACATTCTCTCTTGATTGTTCAAAGTTCATTTTGGATTTCTTTCGTTGAAATGCAATAGTTGGAATATTTCAGTAGCGTTTTGTTGTGCTTTACCTTGTCACTGTTACATTCTCTTGATTTTTCCAAGTTCATTTTGGATTTCTTTCGTTGAAATGCAAGAGTTGGAATATTTCAGTAGTGTTTTGTTGTGCTTTACCGTGTCACAGTTACATTCTCTTGATTTTTCAAAGTTCAATTTGGATTTCTTTCATTGAAATGCAAGAGTTGGAATATTTCAGTAGTGTTTTGTCATGATTTACCTTGTCACAGTTACATTCTCTCTATTTTTCAAAGTTCATTTTGGATTTCTTTCATTAAAATGCAAGAGTTGGAATATTTCAGTAGTGTTTTGTAGTGCTTTACCTTGTCACAGTTACATTCTCATGGTTTTTCAAAGTTCATTTGGGATTTCTTTCGTTGAAATGCAAGAGTTGGAATATTTCAGTAGTGTTTTGTCGTGGTTTACCGTGTCACACTTACATTCTCTTGATTTTTCAAAGTTCATTTTGGATTTCTTTCGTTGAAATGCAAGAGTTGGAATATTTCTGTAGTGTTCTGTTGTGCTTTACCCTGTCACAGTTACATTCTCTTGATTTTTCAAAGTTCATTTGGAATTTCTTTCGTTGAAATGCAAGAGTTGGAATATTCAGTAGTGTTTCGTCGTGGTTTACCTTGTCATAGTTACATTCTATTGATTTTTCAAAGTTCATTTTGGATTTCTTTCGTTGAAATGCAAGAGCTGGAATATTTCAGTAGTGTTTTGTCGTGGTTTACCTTGTCACAGTTACATTCTCTTGATTTTTCAAAGTTCATTTTGGATTTCTTTCGTTGAAATGCACGAGTTGGAATATTTCAGTAGTGTTTCGTTGTGCTTTACCTTGTCACAGTTACATTCTCTTGATTTTTCAAAGTTCATTTTGGATTTCCTTCGTTGAAATGCATGAGTTGGAATATTTCAGTAGTGTTTTGTTGTTGTGCTTTACCTTGTCACTGTTACATTCTCTTGATTTTTCAAAGTTCATTTTGGTTTTCTTTCGTTGAAATGCAAGAGTTGGAATATTTCAGTAGTGTTTTGTCGTGGTTTACCTTGTCACAGTTACATTCTCTTGATTTTTCAAAGTTCATTTTGGATTTCTTTCGTTGAAATGCATGAGTTGGAATATTTCAATAGTGTTTTGTTGTGCTTTACCTTGTCACTGTTACATTCTCTTGATTTTTCAAAGTTCATTTTGGATTTCTTTCGTTGAAATGCAAGAGTTGGAATATTTCAGTAGTGTTTTGTCGTGGTTTACCTTGTCACAGTTACATTCTCTTGATTTTTCAAAGTTCATTTTGGATTTCTTTCGTTGAAATGCAAGAGTTGGAATATTTCAGTAGTGTTTTGTCATGGTTTACCTTGTCAATCTTACATTCTCTTGATTTTTCAAAGATCATTTTGGATTTCTTTCGTTGAAATGCAAGAGTTGGAATATTTCAGTAGTGTTTTGTTATGGTTCACCTTGTCACAGTTACATTCTATTGATTTTCCAAAGTTCATTTTTGGATTTCTTTCGTTGAAATGCCAGAGTTGGAATATTTCAGAAGTGTTTTTGTTATGGTTAACCTTGTCACACTTACATTCTCTTGATTTTTCAAAGTTCATTTTTGGATTTCTTTCGTTGAAATGCAAGAGTTGGAATATTTCAGTAGTGTTTTGTTATGGTTTACCTTGTCACACTTACATTCTCTTGATTTTTCAAAGTTCATTTTGGATTTCTTTCGTTGAAATGCACGAGTTGGAATATTTCAGTAGTGTTTTGTTGTGCTTTACCTTGTCACAGTTACATTCTCTTGATTTTTCAAAGTTCATTTTGGATTTCTTTCGTTGAAATGCCTGAGTTGGAATATTTCAGTAGTGTTTTGTTCTGCTTTACCTTGTCACTGTTACATTCTCTAATTTTTCAAAGTTCATTTTGGATTTTTTTCGTTGAAATGTAAGAGTGGAATATTTCAGTAGTGTTTTGTTGTGCTTTACCTTGTCACAGTTACATTCTCTTGATTTTTCAAAGTTCATTTTGGATTTCTTTCGTTGAAATGCACGAGTTGGAATATTTCAGTAGTGTTTCGTTGTGCTTTACCTTGTCACTGTTACATTCTCTTGATTGTTCAAAGTTCATTTTGGATTTCTTTCGTTGAAATGCAATAGTTGGAATATTTCAGTAGCGTTTTGTTGTGCTTTACCTTGTCACTGTTACATTGTCTTGATTTTTCCAAGTTCATTTTGGATTTCTTTCGTTGAAATGCAAGAGTTGGAATATTTCAGTAGTGTTTTGTTGTGCTTGACCGTGTCACAGTTACATTCTCTTGATTTTTCAAAGTTCATTTTGGATTTCTTTCATTGAAATGCAAGAGTTGGAATATTTCAGTAGTGTTTTGTCATGATTTAACTTGTCACAGTTACATTCTCTCTATTTTTCAAAGTTCATTTTGGATTTCTTTCATTAAAATGCAAGAGTTGGAATATTTCAGTAGTGTTTTGTAGTGCTTTACCTTGTCACAGTTACATTCTCATGGTTTTTCAAAGTTCATTTGGGATTTCTTTCGTTGAAATGCAAGAGTTGGAATATTTCAGTAGTGTTTTGTCGTGGTTTACCGTGTCACACTTATTTCTCTTGATTTTTCAAAGTTCATTTTGGATTTCTTTCGTTGAAATGCAAGAGTTGGAATATTTCTGTAGTGTTTTGTTGTGCTTTACCCTGTCACAGTTACATTCTCTTGATTTTTCAAAGTTCATTTGGAATTTCTTTCGTTGAAATGCAAGAGTTGGAATATTCAGTAGTGTTTCGTCGTGGTTTACCTTGTCATAGTTACATTCTATTGATTTTTCAAAGTTCATTTTGGATTTCTTTCGTTGAAATGCACGAGTTGGAATATTTCAGTAGTGTTTCGTTGTGCTTTATCTTGTCACAGTTACATTCTCTTGATTTTTCAAAGTTCATTTTGGATTTCCTTCGTTGAAATGCATGAGTTGGAATATTTCAGTAGTGTTTTGTTGTGCTTTACCTTGTCACTGTTACATTCTCTTGATTTTTCAAAGTTCATTTTGGATTTCTTTTCGTTGAAATGCAAGAGTTGGAATATTTCAGTAGTGTTTTTGTCGTGGTTTTACCTTGTCACAGTTACATTCTCTTGATTTTTTAAAGTTCATTTTGGATTTCTTTCGTTGAAATGCAAGAGTTGGAATATTTCAGTAGTGTTTTGTCATGGTTTACCTTGTCAATCTTACATTCTCTTGACTTTTCAAAGATCATTTTGGATTTCTTTCGTTGAAATGCAAGAGTTGGAATATTTCAGTAGTGTTTTGTTATGGTTCACCTTGTCACAGTTACATTCTATTGATTTTCCAAAGTTCATTTTTGGATTTCTTTCGTTGAAATGCGAGAGTTGGAATATTTCAGTAGTGTTTTGTTATGGTTAACATTGTCACACTTACATTCTCTTGATTTTTCAAAGTTCATTTTTGGATTTCTTTCGTTGAAATGTAAGAGTTGGAATATTTCAGTAGTGTTTTGTTGTGCTTTACCTTGTCACAGTTACATTCTCTTGATTTTTCAAAGTTCATTTTGGATTTCTTTCGTTGAAATGCACGAGTTGGAATATTTCAGTAGTGTTTCGTTGTGCTTTACCTTGTCACTGTTACATTCTCTTGATTGTTCAAAGTTCATTTTGGATTTCTTTCGTTGAAATGCAATAGTTGGAATATTTCAGTAGCGTTTTGTTGTGCTTTGCCTTGTCACTGTTACATTCTCTTGATTTTTCCAAGTTCATTTTGGATTTCTTTCGTTGACATGCAAGAGTTGGAATATTTCAGTAGTGTCTTGTCGTGGTTTACCGTGTCACACTTACATTCTCTTGATTTTTCAAAGTTCATTTTGGATTTCTTTCGTTGAAAATGCAAGAGTTGGAATATTTCTGTAGTGTTTTGTTGTGCTTTACCCTGTCACAGTTACATTCTCTTCATTTTTCAAAGTTCATTTGGAATTTCTTTCGTTGAAATGCAAGAGTTGGAATGGGAATATTCAGTAGTGTTTTGTCGTGGTTTACCTTGTCATAGTTACATTCTATTGATTTTTCAAAGTTCATTTTGGATTTCTTTCGTTGAAATGCAAGAGTTGGAATATTTCAGTAGTGATTTGTCGTGGTTTACCGTGTCACAGTTACATTCTCTTGATTTTTCAAAGTTCATTATGGATTTCTTTCATTGAAATGCAAGACTTGGAATATTTCAGTGGTGTTTTGTCGTGGTTTACCTTGTCACAGTTACATTCTCTTGATTTTTCAAAGTTCATTTTGGATTTCTTTCATTAAATGCAAGAGTTGGAATATTTCAGTAGTGTTTTGTCGTGGTTTACCGTGTCACAGTTACATTCTCATGATTTTTCAAAGTTCAATTTTGGATTTCTTTCGTTGAAATGCAAGAGTTGGAATATTTCAGTAGTGTTTTGTCGTGGTTTTCCTTGTCACAGTTACATTCTCTTGATTTTTCAAAGTTCATTTTGGATTTCTTTCGTTGAAATGCAAGAGTTGGAATATTTCAATAGTGTTTTGTCATGGTTTACCTTGTCAAACTTACATTCTCTTGATTTTTCAAAGATCATTTTGGATTTCTTTCGTTGAAATGCAAGAGTTGGAATATTTCAGTAGTGTTTTGTTATGGTTAACCTTGTCACACTTACATCCTCTTGATTTTTCAAAGTTCATTTTTGGATTTCTTTCGTTGAAGTGCAAGAGTTGGAATATTTCAGTAGTGTTTTGTTATGGTTAACCTTGTCACACTTACATCCTCTTGATTTTTCAAAGTTCATTTTTGGATTTCTTTCGTTGAAGTGCAAGAGTTGGAATATTTCAGTAGTGTTTTTGTTATGGTTTACCTTGTCACAGTTACATTCTATTGATTTTCCAAAGTTCATTTTTGGATTTCTTTCGTTGAAATGCGAGAGTTGGAATATTTCAGTAGTTTTGTTATGGTTAACCTTGTCACACTTACATCCTCTTGATTTTTCAAAGTTTCATTTTTGGATTTCTTTCGTTGAAGTGCAAGAGTTGGAATATTTCAGTAGTGTTTTGTTATGGTTTACCTTGTCACACTTACATTCTCTTGATTTTTCAAAGTTCATTTTGGATTTCTTTCGTTGAAATGCACGAGTTGGAATATTTCAGTAGTGTTTTGTTGTGCTTTACCTTGTCACAGTTACATTCTCTTGATTTTTTCAAAGTTCATTTTGGATTTCTTTCGTTGAAATGCATGAGTTAGAATATTTCAGTAGTGTTTTGTTTTGCTTTACCTTGTCACTGTTACATTCTCTTGATTTTTCAAAGTTCATTTTGGATTTCTTTCGTTGAAATGCAAGAGTTGGAATATTTCAGTAGTGTTTTGTTGTGCTTTACCTTGTCACAGTTACATTCTCTTGATTTTTCAAAGTTCATTTTGGATTTCTTTCGTTGAAATGCACGAGTTGGAATATTTCAGTAGTGTTTCGTTGTGCTTTACCTTGTCATAGTTACATTCTCTTAATTTTTCAAAGTTCATTTTGGATTTCTTTCGTTGAAATGCATGAGTTGGAATATTTCAGTAGTGTTTTCTTGTGCTTTACATTGTCACTGTTACATTCTCTTGATTTTTCAAAGTTCATTTTGGATTTCTTTCGTTGAAATGCAAGAGTTGGAATATTTCAGTAGTGTTTTGTTGTGCTTTACCTTGTCACTGTTACATTCTCTTGATTTTTCAAAGTTCATTTTGGATTTCTTTCGTTGAAATGCAAGAGTTGGAATATTTCAGTAGTGTTTTGTCGTGGTTTACCTTGTCACACTTACATTCTCTTGATTTTTCAAAGTTCATTTTGGATTTCTTTCGTTGAAATGCAAGAGTTGGAATATTTCAGTAGTGTTTTGTCGTGGTTTACCTTTTCAAACTTACATTCTCTTGATTTTTCAAAGTTCATTTTGGATTTATTTCGTTGAAATGCAAGACTTGGAATATTTCACTAGTGTTTTGTCGTGGTTTACCTTGTCACAGTTACATTCTCTTAATTTTTCAAAGTTCATTTTGGATTTCTTTCGTTGAAATGCAAGAGTTGGAATATTTCAGTAGTGTTTTGTTGTGCTTTACCTTGTCACACTTACATTCTCTTGATTTTTCAAAGTTCATTTTGGATTTCTTTCGTTGAAATGCACGAGTTGGAATATTTCAGTAGTGTTTCGTTGTGCTTTACCTTGTCATAGTTACATTCTCTTGATTTTTCAAAGTTCATTTTGGATTTCTTTCGTTGAAATGCATGAGTTGGAATATTTCAGTAGTGTTTTCTTGTGCTTTACCTTGTCACTGTTACATTCTCTTGATTTTTCAAAGTTCATTTTGGATTTCTTTCGTTGAAATGCAAGAGTTGGAATATTTCAGTAGTGTTTTGTTTTGCTTTACCTTGTCACTGTTACATTCTCTTGATTTTTCAAAGTTCATTTTGGATTTCTTTCGTTGAAATGCAAGAGTTGGAATATTTCAGTAGTGTTTTGTCGTCGTTTACCTTGTCACACTTACATTCTCTTGATTTTTCAAAGTTCATTTTGGATTTCTTTCGTTGAAATGCAAGAGTTGGAATATTTCAGTAGTGTTTTGTCGTGGTTTACCTTTTCAAACTTACATTCTCTTGATTTTTCAAAGTTCATTTGGGTTTATTTCGTTGAAATGCAAGACTTGGAATATTTCACTAGTGTTTTGTTGTGCTTTACCTTGTCACAGTTACATTCTCTTGATTTTTCAAAGTTCATTTTGGATTTCTTTCGTTGAATTGCAAGAGTTGGAATATTTCAGTAGTGTTTTGTCGTGGTTTGCCTTGTCACACTTACATTCTCTTGATTTTTCAAAGTTCATTTTGGATTTATTTCGTTGAAATGCAAGAGTTGGAATATTTCAGTAGTGTTTTCTTGTGTTTACCTTGTCACAGTTAAATACTATTGATTTTCCAAAGTTCATTTTTGGATTTCCTTCGTTGAAATGCGAGAGTTGGAATATTTCAGTAGTGTTTTGTTATGGTTTACCTTGTCACACTTACATTCTCTTGATTTTTCAAAGTTCATTTTGAATTTCTTTCGTTGAAATGCAAGAGTTGGAATATTTCAGTAGTGTTTTGTCTTGGTTTACGTTGTCACAGTTACATTCTCTTGATTTTTTCAAAGTTAATTTTGTTATTTCTTTCATTGAAATGCAAGAGTTGGAATATTTCAGTAGTGTGTTTTGTCGTGGTTTACCTTGTCAGAGTTACATTCTCTTGATTTTTCAAAGTTCATTTTGGATTTCTTTTGTTGAAATGCAAGAGTTGGAATATTTCAGTAGTGTTTTGTTGTGCTTTACCTTGTCACAGTTACATTTCTCTTGATTTTTTCAAAGTTCATTTTGTAATTTCTTTTCATTGAAATGCAAGAGTTGGAATATTTCAGTAGTGTTTTGTCGTGGTTTACCTTGTCACAGTTACATTCTCTTGATTTTTCAAAGTTCATTTTTGGAATTTCTTTTGTTGAAATGCAAGAGTTGGAATATTTCAGTAGTGTTTTGTCGTGGTTTACCTTGTCACACTTACATTCTCTTGATTTTTCAAAGTTCATTTTGGATTTCTTTCGTTGAAATGCAAGAGTTGGAATATTTTAGTAGTGTTTTGTCGTGGTTTACCTTGTCACACTTACATTCTCTTGATTTATAAAGTTCATTTTGGATTTATTTCGTTGAAATGCAAGAGTTGGAATATTTCAGTAGTATTTTGTTGTGGTTTACCTTGTCACAGTTACATTCTCTTGATTTTTCAAAGTTCATTTGGAATTTCTTTCGTTGAAATGCAAGAGTTGGAATATTCAGTAGTGTTTTGTTATGGTTTACCTTGTCACAGTTACATTCTCTTGATTTTTCAAAGTTCATTTTGGATTTCTTTCATTGAAATGCAAGAGTTGGAATATTTCAGTAGTGTTTTGTCGTGGTTTACCTTGTCACAGTTACATTCTCTTGATTTTTCAAAGTTCATTTTGGATTTATTTCTTTGAAATGCAAGAGTTGGAATATTTCAGTAGGGTTTTGTAGTGCTTTACCTTGTCACAGTTACATTCTCATGATTTTTCAAAGTTCATTTTGGATTTCTTTCGTTGAAATGCAAGAGTTGGAATATTTCAGTAATGTTTTGTCGTGGTTTACCTTGTCACAGTTACATCCTCTTGATTTTTCAAAGTTCATTTTGGATTTCTTTAGTTGAAATGCAAGAGTTGGAATATTTCAGTAGTGTTTTGTCGTGGTTTACCTTGTCAAACTTACATTCTCTTGATTTTTCAAAGATCATTTTGGATTTCTTTCGTTGAAATGTAAGAGTTGGGATATTTCAGTAGTGTTTTGTTATGGTTTACCTTGTCACAGTTACATTCTATTGATTTTCCAAAGTTCATTTTTGGATTTCTTTCGTTGAAATGCGAGAGTTGGAATATTTCAGTAGTGTTTTGTTATGGTTTACCTTGTCACACTTACATTCTCTTAATTTTTCAAAGTTCATTTTGAATTTCTTTTGTTGAAATGCAAGAATTGGAATATTTAAATAGTGTTTTGTCGTGGTTTACCTTGTCACAGTTACATTCTCTTGATTTTTCAAAGTTCATTTTGAATTTCTTTCGTTGAAAATGCAAGATTTGGAATATTTCAGTAGTGTTTTGTCGTGCTTTACCTTGCCACAGCCACAGCTACATTCTCTTGATTTTCAAAGTTCATTTTGAATTTCTTTCATTAAAATGCAAGAGTTGGAATATTTCAGTAGTGTTTTGTTGTGGTTTACCTAGTCACTGTTACATTCTCTTGATTTTTCAACAATTGGGCAGCTTATCAACAGCTTATCATGAGCGCTCATATCCCTAACGTACTACAGGCTATGTTAAGCGAATTGGGAGATTTTACTCCTCCACACACCAGCCCAATTATTGAACAAAGTTGGGGAGGGGGTATAGATATGATATACAATGGGGAGAGGGTTTATGTAATGATACACAATTCTCACCGCTACCGAAATTTCAGCAAACATATTGAATTCTGAATAAAATAGACGTTTTCACTGCGAAATTTGGCGATCCCTTTAATACACTGATGGTGGGGGACATTATATAACCGACCCATAAATATTATTCATGAATATGCAAAGAAAATTCGTGCACTTCTAGAAAAACCAATTCAGCTGTGGGGGGACGGGACAGCATCAAGGCCTGAATTGTTTTAAAAATAATTTATTTAAATGAAAGTCATGGTAAGGTCTATGATGACTATGTGCACACCGAAATGTTGGTCTTGCACCCCTCATTTGGAAAATTATGAGAACGTCTTTATGCATTGGGTTGACAACACTGTATCACATCTCAACAATTATAATGAGAATGATAGTGGTTCAGTAGTTTTATTTGTTGAAAATTTAAGTGTAAATATATGTAAATTTAAAAAAGATTTTATTTTTAAGAGGGGGGACAGGAGGGGCCAAGGTAATAGTTTTAAAATATAATCCTGATTTAGAATGATGCCAGGGCGTTGCAACGAATCTGTTTCGAAACAGGCCAAAAGTGCTTCATGTACGCATTTCTTATATCGGCTTTCCGACCTCTCCAAGCTACAAAGAAAAATTTGGACTACTGGGCCGTGCATGGAAAAGAAAGGTCTGATTTTCCCCGAGTAGATTTCTCTTGTTTAACAGATAAATTTCCTGTAACACCCAGGGCGATAGATATTTTTGAACGGGTCAACGCGCATTAATTGTTGGTGTTACTGTGCTGCAATATGAAACGGAATTTGAAGGGGTGTGCGTTCTAATAAAAGGGGGGTAATATTTCCAGTAAGGGGCCCATCGATTGAATCTATGAAACACTGGGTTTGGTTGTTGTACACAGCACCTAGTAAAGCTAATTCAATCGGTCATTTCAATCCCATTACGGATATTAGTAGAGTTTTATGAGGGGGTAAGGACATGGGGGTATGTTACTATTGCCCAATGTGTTTGTCCCAATTTCGTCGTGAATTAAATCTACAAAATCACATGAAACACTGCAAAAGGCACGGCTATCAATCGGTTGAGACAGTTTCCGGTGACCTGGCAATTTTACGATTTAGAAATTTTCAAAATACACTTATGCAAAGTGATAAAATAAGTTTGGATTGTGAGGCCAAGCTTATGGATTGGAACGACCCACAATTTCCAAATCGTATCAAAGAGCATCAAGCTATTGCAGTTTCCTATCTCCATGTGCAAAGAGACAGCACTAACACTATGCGTCTCTTAGAAATAGATGAGACGTTAGACGAGAATGATATCATGATCAAAGCATTGACTAAATTATTTGTCACTGCCAATGGGTATTTCCGTTGGAGAAACACACACTACCCAATGATACTATCAGCAGAGGATCGCCTGGCCATTAAAAATAATAAAATATGTTGAGTATGTAAGGGGGAATTTGAAGAGGGGACTAAGGGAAAGGGAGTAGGGGAAAAATACTAAGGGGGAGGGAAGGGGAAAGTCAGAGATCATGATCACTTGTGGCAGGAAATATCCTCAGAGGGTTGTAATTCTCGTGGCGTAGCACACCAATCGTGCAATGTGAATGTAAGCCAACAGTTTTTTATACCAGTTTTCATTCACAATTCAAATTACGATTTGAAATTTATTTGAATGCCTTGGCACGTATGCACAGGGAGGGAGGGGTGTAGATAGTGCATGGGTAAATAACTCATTTACCTACAATATTTATATCCAAATCTGCTGAGAAGTTGTTGCTTTTAGAATGCAAATGGCAGGTAGCGGATAATGGGCTTAGGTGCTGGAATAAAATCTGTTTTTTAGATTCTTATATTTTTTTCCAAGGCTCTGAGTCAACTAATTCAAGTGCAGAAAAGTGACAATTTTGGTAGTTTCCCTCTGCTTAAACAGCGCTTTCCAGACAATGAAATATATGACTTACTGACTTGTAAAGGCATATATGCGTATGACTATTACAGCTCTGGTGCAAGGTTGTGAGGAGAAACTCCCTCCCATTGAAGCATTCTATAATTCACTTACCGATAGTGAATGAACTGTCGAGGACTATGAATTTACGAAGAGGGTATGGGGTAAGGGTGGTTGTAAAAATGGTTGGGAGTATTGTAGAATATACTTGGCCAGTGATGAACTGACTCTTTTGGACATTGTCTGCTAGAACAAAGACAAATTTTTTCAGAATTTGAGTGAGGTATTGGCTATTATTTTTTCAATACCGCACCTCGTCATGGACTTAATTCTAAAAATCAGTAGGGAGGAATAGGTTTGATCACCGATTTGGATCAACACCAATTTGTAGAAAGATCTATGAGGGGGGTATGTTTTTAATGGGGATCGCGTCCTAACAACGGATCCAACTGGACAGAACTCTGCTGATGGTGTTTCAGTGTCCAATGCTGTTTTTCTTGACATGAACTCACTCTGCCCCTCGGCGATGTCTCACTATAGTTTACCATGTGGCAATTACAAATGGCTTGAAAATCCTTGTGCCCTAGAATTCCTTGACATTCATACTGTCGAGGAAAAATGGTCCTCAAGGATGTTTTTTTTAAATTGATGGTCGCATACCATTGGAACTCCACGACACTGTAAAATATTTTGTTTTTCCGTGTGTAAACAGACCGGTGACCAAGGGGTTTTTCAGCCCATGCAATCGGTGTTTGGTGGAGGATATGGGCAAGCATTGGACCCCCTCCAAGCAGAAAATAATTGCAGATTTAGACCCGAAACAGAATATTGTTGTTCACTATGTCCTATTGCGGTGGATGGTGACCAATGGTTTCAGGGTCACAAAGATACACAGAGCCCTGCAATTTTATCAGAAACCCTACTTGAAAACGTTTATTGACACTTTAGTCAGTAAACGTTCACTGGCAAAAAGTAAAGTTCAAAAAGAAATGTATAAACTCATTTTAAATTCAGCTTCGGAAAAATCTGTGAAAGCGTGCGAAATAGATCGCATTACGAGGTTGTAACCTGTCCAAAAAATGTGCACGAATTGTCGCCGACCCAAATTTTACAACGTTCACGAGCTTAGCTTCACGATCAAATTTTAGAACGTTCACGAGTTCTGCTACACAGAAAAAGAGAAATGTTGTTCTGAATAAGAATATCACGGGGGGAGTTCAGTACTTGAAATTTCCAAGAAACTCATGTTGTCGATCTTTAACAATGTGTTTAAGGTACAATGGCCAAGGGAGGGGGAGGTTCAAATGTACTTTGGGGACACAGATTTTCTTTTGTTAAAAGTTTAGTCCGAGAATTTACTGGAGGATTTGGAAAATGGTGTGCACATTGGCCCGCGGATGGATTACACGAATCGGAATGAGAGCATCTATCCCGAGCTGGTGAAACGCCAGGCCCAAATCAATTATTAACTTTAAATTCGGAGACAGGGAACGATTTAATATCCAATGGGGTGTTCCCCAGTCCAAAAGTATACTGTGTGGAAACACATGGTAAGGATGTAAAACCAGCGTGCCAAGGGGTGCCTACACACTTTGTAAAAAAAATTTGACATGAGTGTCTATAGAAACTGTGTGGATAGTTGTCTAGTGCCAAGAGCAAAAGTACTGGCAATTCGCTCTCTACAATATAAGAACTATACTGTTAGGGTGGGAAAAAATGCCATGTCTTGCATATCCGACAAGGTCTATGTACTCGAGAATGGTGTAAGGGTACTCTCCCATGGACACTATCAAAAACAACTTGGTCTGGATAAATTAACCCGGCCTGGCCTGTTGTTGTAAATAGTGTTTTGTATTTTCTTAGTCTACAAATATGTTCAACTGTGCTGCTATTGTTGCTGTTCTTGTTGTATTTTAAGTTGTTTTTTTTGTCAATAAATGAAAAAATATTAAATTATTGTTCTCTTATTGTTGCTATTGTTGTACAAAAAGTGTTGTTAATAAAAGAAAAAAATATGTTTTTGTTGTTGCTATTGATAACGTACTAGGTAGATCTAGGGGAAAATTATTATTATTTATTCATTAGACAAGTATGGTTTACAGTTAGTTGTAGTCCAACTGTTGTCAACAGCAGTATGTATCAATTTAAAAAACCATTCAGATCGTTTCTCTGTGGTCCGTCAATGTCGGGGAAAACGACACTTTTAGCTAAAATAATTAAAAATTGTAATAAAATGTTTTTGGAAAAACCAAAGAAAATTTACTATTGCTATAGTATTTGGAAGGAGTCCTACGATCAAATCAAAGCTATTGCCACTGCCACATCCATGCCAATACAATTCACGCGAGGACTTGACGTTTTCAATAATATTGAGCCAAACTCATGGTTGATTATTGATGATTTAACTGAATCCATTGAACAGCTCTCACAGGAAATGCTACAACTGTTTACAGATCGCTTTCATCATGAACACATTTCCATAACCCTAGTTCTACACAATCTGTTTCATCAGAGCAAGTGTATGAGGACCCTTGCTTTGAACTGCACCATCTATATTATCTACCTAGTTGTCCGTGATTCAAGTACTCTAATAACTCTCAAGAAGCAAATATATCCCGATGCTCCCAAATTTCTGCTTTCAGCGTACAGTCAAGCGACAAATAAGCCTTACGGGTACATTTTGCTAGTTCATAATCAGAATAGACCCTAGGATCTACGTGTAGTCACAGATATTTTTGACAAAGAAATTACTGTATATCTTCCGGTGAACAGTAGAAAATGTAATTAGTTGCCATCAGGACACTGAAGACACTTATTTTCCGTTCTAAGCACTTCAAAACCCCCACTCAGCAAGGCCATACTCAAACATGGTGTTGCCAAAGAATTTATTAATCTAATATCTGAACTTTGTTTTAAATTTAACTGAGGGCAATGTACACTTGCCAGAAGGTGTTAGACAACAGACAAAGCAACATCGTTCCACTGTACGTGCCTTGGCCTGCAAAAACAAAGGAAAAGATTTTAAAAGAAAACGTCTCCTTCAGAGAGGGCGGTAGCTTTTTTTACACTTTTACTACCAATAATCGTAGGACTTTTCTCTAGATGGCGTAAACAGTTTTTCTCTAGATGGCTAAACCCTATAAATTGACTCAAATAGAACTTTTCCTTTCACCAGTTGGGCACTTTGAAAGCAATCTAAGCAAATTCATTAATGATAAAAATATTGCCGATGATAAAAAGCTAGTTTTACTTCAAGATGCACTGCGTCCTGTGGACAAACATAGACCTTATCGTGAGAGATCCAGCATCATCACAGATCCCCACCAACCCCACACCCCCCCACCCCCACCCCCCAAACGGGAAACATCTCCTCAAGATTGTGCAGCAGCAGCAACATCACAATCAAAGAAGAAAGAATTGAATTCAATAGTGACATCAATTGGAAACCTATTGCCATTGACCTATCGGGAACAGGGTAAAAGAGTATTAGCATATCTCATGTTGGAAAAGTGGTGATCAAGTTCAATTTGATAGCACAAGGAAATGAATTATAATTCAAGGGAAAAGTTATAATCTAATCGATTTAATTTGTGATATGGTTACAAATCGTAAAGGACTTTTATCATTTAAAAAAAATCTATACAGCTTTCTAAATACATCCAACATCCCCAAAAGTCTTATTGGCAATATGCAAATTCTAAAGAAATAAAGGGAATATAGTCAAGGTGTCAGCCCTCTAACAACGCCATTTAAAAAGAAGAAGAAGAAGATTTTTACTCAATCTTGGAAAATACTAGCACCCCTAGTAGCAGCAACAGCAATGATTTGATAACACCAATGATGACGGCTAGGCAAAAGCGAAGACGTATTGATATCAACTCACCGTTACAAGCGCCACCCTCCCGTGTGCAAAAAAGGTAGTGGGTATAACACTACGTGTTTGCGTTCAAATGGATGAAGTTTTAAAACATGTCTGAAAATATTTGTGAAATGGGAAGTCTAAGTTCCCCCACAACACTTTCTAAAGTTGCCTCTGACGTAGGTGGCAGCACATCAAAAATGCAAAAGAGTATCTAGAAAATGAACCGAGTTACACTCTGCATTGGAATCGTAGGCTTCGTGGCAAACAATATCGACAAACTAAAGCCTTTTCCCTCTGCATATAATGCAAATAGATCTTTTAACTCTAGATGTAATTCTAAGACGTCACAATACACCCTACAAATATATTCTAGTGGCATTAAGTGTCTTTAGTTGCTATGCATATGCCATTCCATTGCGATCAAAGAGAGGTGTTGAAGTTGCTCAGGCTTTAGAAAGTATTCTTTAACAAAATTGCTATAGAAAATTCAAAGTGACCGCGGTAGCGAATTTGTTAATCCTCATGTGCAAAAAGGTTCTGTTGATATATAATACAAAGCTCTACCATAGTCGCAGTCCGTTGATTTTGAATTAAAGCTATCAAGTATTTTGCAGTAGGTTGCATAGGTTGCATCAAGACATGGCCAATTGTAGCCAAAGGCTGTATTGGCTGAACGATTGATAAGAACGATTTGTCTATTAATTTCGAGATATTTACGCTGAAAAATACTGCTGCTTTTAATCGTGATTTAGGTAAAATCACGAAAATATATAACCAACGACCACATCGATCACTGTCCAGTGTTACGCCTCAGGAAGTTCATTGCAGTGAAAATACATTTGGCACTTTTCTTGAACAATATTCCATTGAAAAAAATGTGAAGAAAAAAATTTAATGTTGGCAATACTGTTCGAATTAATAGAACCACCAATATTTTTGAAAAGGGGAATTATTTATGGAGCACTGAACTTTTTAAAGTGTCCAAAATCCTAGACACCGAACCCAAGACATATCTGCTGCGAGACACCAAAGATGATGAGATCCTCGGCGGTTCTTATGAATATGAACTACAAAAAGTTAGAAACAGTAGTGAAATTTATCAAATTGAAAAGATAATTAAGGAGCCGTACTCGCAGGGGCAAAGAAACAGTTGCTTGTTCGTTGGCTAGGATACAACTCTGATTTTGATTCTTGGGTTGCAGTTGAAGACATTAACAATGCCCAATGATTTCTATGTGACATTCATGTCTAATGTCTCCGACCCTCTCTACAATGCTGTTAATAAAACAAGTGATTTTTGGACGAAACTCTCACCCACTATCAAATTCGACAATGCGTATGAAGTGTCTCTCGTCGACTGTATTCTCAAAAATACATATGATATCCTGAGAAAAGATCGCAAATATGATATTAAAATTAGACCCTATGATTGGCCGCCACCACCTGAGAGCGAACAGCATAAAATTCAAACGACAAATTGGATGGATTATCCATATGTTGAATTATCATACGAATAATTCGCTTGTATGAATGATTTATGTCGTTCTATCAATAAAAGAGTTTCCTCTCGTAAAAAAGGAGCCTTTCATTTCAACTATTCAAAGGAAGAGGGCAAGATCTACATTAGCTCACCCATTGCCGGTGAAAAGGTTATTCTCAATGATAATCTAAAAGATGTTCTTGGCTTTAAACTCAATATAATCAATGGTAAAAGTGCGGAAACACTAATGTTATTTTTGCTGACCACCCGCCAGCCTTCTCCACGGACACTTGTATATTTCTCTATGCTTCATTTTTTGAAACATCCAGAGTTGGCAATAGCAATGTCCCCCCTCCTACGAGTTCTTGAACGAAAAAAACATTCAAGATCATATTCATCATTACAATATAAAGCATCTTCAGTATATCCCCGTAAACTTCCTATTTGGAACTCTGCCAGTTAACACTAAGAACTGAATTAGGTGATCCCCGATCAATATCAAAAGGTTCGGCTGTGACTACATGCCATTTTCGACCCATCGTTGTCGGTGTTCAAAACAAACAAGATGTCTAATAGAAAATTGGTATTCATTTGTCCTGATATTGACTGCTATGTTAATATTCTTGGCCCAAGACAACTGGGAAATGGAATGGACTATTACAAAGGTCGTTCATCAATGTCTGGCTATGGTCTTGGCAGTTGGTTTGCTAAGCTGTTTCGCTCTACACTACCTCTGGCTAGAAAATATATCTTACCGGCTGCGACAGATTTTGCCTCCTCAACACTATATGACTGGAGCTCTGGCGAGGATTTAAAAAAAAGTGCTTCGGACAATCTTAGGTCCAGTGCGCGAACCCTAAGCGAACAATTGAAATCTAAACAAAATGGAAAAGGTTTAAAAAGGCCGAGAAACAGTGCGTCACTTATCTGTCTCTACTCAGGTCAGAAACGAAAGATATCAGTCCTGTCAAAGAAAAGAAGGAAAAAGACGACACGTACAATAAACAGAAGAAGAAGCCCCAGGAAGAGAATTGTTCGATCGAAACTGGGTTTCTTTTCATAGACTGAACAATGGCATATCTACAGCATAAGGATTTCCAACCTTCAATCATTTCATCTTTAAATCTATTCAATGCAGAAAATGTTGATGTGAGTGTGAGTGTTAAAACATGGATACTATGAACAATTTTATCCACAACAACCCCTCTCTGATAATATCCACTTTCAAATTTATTCCAATGAAGACTACTTTATGGAAATGTCTTCGACATTTATAGATTTAAATATGATAGTCGAGAAATCCGACAATGGAATGCCAGTTCTTGCTGATGGAATATCCTATGAAAATTGTATATTACATAATTTATTTCGTCAAATCAGTGTCTACATAAATATCACTTTGCTGAGCACAAGCAACGACCTCTCAAATTATACAAGCTAAATGCAGTTCATGTTGATGACACCCAAGTCATACAAAGAATTGAGAGGCACCTCCAATGGATATGAATATATTACAGATACTAATAGTACAGATGAACTTAAAGATGCTACAGCTAGTGAATTACATCTAGTTGGAAAAATATATCATGAGATATTTAACATACCCCAATGCATACCACCAAATATTAAAGTGGATATAAAATTGACGCTTGCTCCATCAAATTTCATTTTACGAAAGGAACTTCCTGCCAATCCTGATGTAACTCTCTCTCTCTCTCACCTCGGCAATACTACATGTACGAAAGCAGCAGGTTATGAGTTCTGTTGCTTTTGCAGTGGAAAAACTGAGAGCCAGTGGAAATAATATTAAACTACTTGTTCCTCATACAATCACCAATCAACGTCATATTGCCACTGGCTCACGCACCTTCACCAACTCATCCTTTATCAGTTGCGAAATTCCGTCAAAATTAGCATTGGTATTTGTAAAAAGCGCTAGTGCAATAGGATCGTGGACTGGTTGCCCACCTAAATTTGAGATGTTTGGGCTTTCATCTCTTGCCTGCAAAGTAAATGGAATCCCACTCTATAATCCATCTTTTGATAAATCCTATAGGACATTCTATGAGCTGACAATGCAAACCTTAGATCATGATACACAACTATTTGAAAGTGGTATAACCGAAGAAATGTTCGCTAAAACACATGGTATCATTGTACTAGACCTGTCTGGAACTCAGATATGACTATAGTACGAACGGAGAGTGTGCGTTTAGAGTGTACATTTGCCGACCAATACCTGAGAGTATTGCACTAATCTCATTAAATCAATTTGAAACCTATTGGAAATCACTCCCGAAGGCAGTGTTCTACTAGACCTTGCACCATGAACACCAGTCAAATAATCAATGTATTTAATATGGACCCCTACATGTCCAAATACAGATCCTATTGTCTACCCTCGGACTTCCTTAGAAAAGTTCAAAATGCAAACAATACCCTAATCATTGTTAATAGCAGTCCGTCGACTGTGAATACTGGCCATTGGTTGTGCATCTTTCAAACAATGAAGACGATTGAATTTTTTGATCCTCTCGGTCACCCTTTACATTCTACACTCCATACATCCACAACTATATTGACAGCAGTGGGAAAACTATTATTCGAAATCGGAAGAAAGTGCAGGATTTGACGACTAAAAGTTGCGGTTTTCATGCGCTACTATATATTTCGTCTTCAGATGTTGCGGCTATACTTACAAGCAGTTTCTCAACATTTACGTAAACAATCCACGTCTGAACGACTTTATGGTGAAAATATCCTCTCAGACCAGTATAATATTGATTTTAGTGCCCTACGAGTAAAGTGCTTAAAAAATGTATGTGAATTTGTTTATAATAAAAAAAATGTATAAACACAACAACAATGTCTTTATTCTACACTTTAGATTTCTTCTTCTTCGGTGTACAGGCAACTGTCGAGAACCACTAATGCTGGTAGATCCTTTGAATTCACTCTATATTGATCTTGATTGACTACAAAGTCAGGGTCACATTTTCTACAGTACAATGTAACTTCACTCTTGTCGTATCTCTTTGTATAGTCAATGATACTATTTGCATTCATATTGTGAAATTTACGTGTTTCAACTTGTCTATTTGAAGCAATATTACATACAGTATTTTCAAGTGGTGAATCACATTCGGTAACTGCCAAATAAAAATCACTAGGTTTATAGTCATAATAGGCAGTTTCATCACAACGATGACGTAGAAACCAAATTTTCTTGTTACCCCAACAGTTGAATCGTAGTCCTGATTCTTCCTCCAAAAATAATTTAAAGCCACGACGATACCAATCTCGTAGAAATAAACTAAAATCACGTTTAGGGTTCTTTCCAATTATACCACGATAAGTATTATCCCACTGATCACATTTGTCATAGTGGCCATTGGAGCAATGTTACCCTCTAGGGTGAGAGTCACAAATCTCTTCAAGACATGAATTACAGCCTTTATTTTTTACTGCATATCCTCTATGTAATTTACACGGATTGTATAATTTGCACTTTTCATTATATTCATCAATAATTGTACAATTCTCACATGATGACCAACTGCCAAGAGTATACGTACATAGTGGACATGTATAGAACATTTTTTTTTGGTTTCCGATGTCAACTCTCTCACAGCTAAAATGAAACTGATCCACATTCTATAAATTCCGAGGGGGGATGGGAGAGGAGTAACTCTGTTACGTTACATAACCTCTTTCGAAGGGAGAGCCATCTACATGGAATCTATGGCAATAGATCTACGATATTATATTCTGCTTTGTTTCAATTAATATATCAATAAATTGAGTAAAAGCATTTCAGTCACGTCGTAAAAGCTTCATACAATAGTCCAATGAGGGAGAATTAGTTTTCATTATATTGTCAAGTGTTCCCTGAGAAAATATCTTCCGTTGAAGAGATAACTCGAGAAAATCGTCATCTAGAATCAAATGTTTTTCCATAATCACAAGATTCGACCTAATTCTCTCTTTCTCAAATTTACTCATTTTTTAATCCTAACAATCTCACTGCTGACTCTAGACTAACCACGATTCATTCTACTTCAAGAATATTGAATGAATGAATGATTTTTATTACCCATCTTTAACAATACAAAAAAAAGTAAAAATGGAGTAGAGAGAAAATGAAAAGAAAACAACAACACATCAAACAAACAAGCAACTTAAATTAATACTTCAAAAACCAATGGCGAAACTATTTACATAAAAAGACAACCATTACACAGTACTAACTATAGCTTCAAACATACTATGCGTTGGGTCTAAAGATTTCAGGAACTTTTCCCTCCTGGTCACGATCACGACGAAGGGGTCATCGAGTCCGTAACGTGATGAAATCTGGCGGTTTCTTTGCCAGGGGGGAAGGCTAAGCAGATATTTTGCAAACTTATAGAACACTGTACGGATTGTTTTTTTTATCATCAACAGTGAACAAAGACCAGAAAGGTGACAAAGCTAAGACATGAGGGGTGGCAAAGGAATTGAAGATCCGTGCTAGCATGCGGCGGTTTTATATAGGCGTTTGCATGATAAAATCATCCCATACGCTTTTTGGACTTTCTGTTTGAGATCATTTATTAGACAGGACCGGGTAGCTTTAAGATTAGACCCAATTGGCAAACCAAGATAAGTCACTGATGCTGTTGCAGTAACAGTATTACTACCTAGTGCAAATATGACAGGTGCCAACTCTTTCTTACGACAATTAAAGACGACCACCTCGCTTTTGCTGGAGTTGAATTCTAGGCCTATGTTAGCATATTCATTAGACAAAAATCTGAAATTACTCTCTGTGCCACTGACGGATCTACTCAGATTTAAAATGTCATCGGCATAATTAACAAGAGACAAATCAATTCCACGAAAAATAAAGCACGTTTTCACCGTCTTCTGAGCCTCGATGATACTGTTATTATAAAGAGGCGGTGATGATAAAGCCCCTTGGCGAATGCCTTTTCGTACTGGTATGAGGAAATCGGATACAGTCGGGCTCTTTTTTTTAGTACCCTTACTCTAACCTTCAACTTAAAATACATGTTCCTATAAGTAGCAATTATAGATCTGTCAAGACCTCTCTTAAACGCAGAGACAAGCAGTTGTGCATGGATACCCGAATCAAAAGCCCCGCGGACGTCGTGGCCTGCAAGTACCACGGTTTCACCTTTAGCATCTGCATCCAACAAAACATTAGACAATAGGCTATGCACGTGCTCGCGGCTAATATTTCTCTTGAAACCGAACTGCGAGTCTGGCGTACTACAAACATACTTTATCTCCTCAATAACTAATAACTCTAACAATTTACAAAAAACGGGAGCAACGGTTATCGGCGGTAAGAACAAACATTCAGATGGGTCTTTACCTTTCTTGATGACAGGGGTGATTTTAGATATGAATTTTATGATTAGAAAATAATAATCAAAGTAAGGATTAATTTCAGATATAAGCATGCTGGATCCAAAGCTCTTCATATTTCTATATTATTTCCAAATGGGTTTTCCAGCAGTTAATAATATTGTACTTTTATTGATATCTAACTTCACTCTGGCTAAGCACGCTGAATCTATTTATCTGTAAATTCAAAGCTATAAAAAAAAAGCTGACGCATTTGTAGTTGTCTTAATATAAGTGTTTGGGGAAATGATGGACGGGGGGGGGGATATTGTTACCCTCCAGTCTTTTGACTTTTGACTATTTGAAAGGGTACTAGACCTTTCAATTTCCAATTCAATGAGCGTGTTAGCTTTACTGTTTATTTTTCCTAGGGGTGGTTTTGTCGACCAATGGTCCTAGAAGATTGGATGTGGGATGATTTGAACGGAAATTAAAAGCTCTACTGCCTTTTTTAAGTGAACAAAAAAATGGATGGTAAATACTCTCTCCCCCCCCCCCCCTCCTCGACACTTTTCCCTAACGTCGTCTGACAAGAATTTTGAGATAGCCATTTTTGTCAGCATAAATGAAAGGTCTGGCAACTATGCCTTTGGGGACACCATGACCCTCCACAGCCTCTGGGGAAAGAGCTGTATGTTTTGGAAATTTGCCCATTGTATACATACAAACATTTTATTGGGAAGTATACTGACATTTTTATGCGTGGGAGGGGTAGTTTTCTGTGGGGAGAAATTTCCGTCGGGAGGTAAGTTTCCGGGGGTGAACTTTCCTTGGGAAATCTCGGGCTAGGGGAATTCGACAGAATTTCTATGCGAAACTATTTTTATTTGTCATACTCTCTCTTTGCCGTCTCATTTTTGCCTGTAGAGTTGTTCCTGGAAATTTTTCGAGGAGAAATTGTCAGCTGGGTTGGCATTTTCTAGGGAAATTTTTTATGGGGTAATTTTCCAGGCAGAAATTATCCATGGAAGAACTTCTAACAGGATCAACTTACCATGGAGGGGGCGAGATTCACGGGAAAAATTGCAACAGAAGGAGATTTCTATTTGTTTTGAAAAACGATTTGAAACTAGTGGAAGGGGCAACTCCTTTCATATACATAATAATTTCTGTTCGTTGTAAGTTTTGATGATGCTGCTGCGTACTTTCAGTTGGAAAAAACTTGTTTTTTAAGTTTAATTTCTGATCTTTTTTAAATAAAACGGGAAATCCCGCTCTCTTTCCTTGAAAAATTCCGGTACTTGTGTATTATACGCCACTCACTTAAGTTTAAGATGTTTAAAACTCGAGAACAAACCGATTTCTTTGTTAGTTTCCTCGTCACTTTAGAAACAAATTTGGACTATATATTTGCACATTAGGGGTGAGGGGGGAGGTTGGTAAAGTGTAGCTGGTCTGCATGCAAAATGTGTTAGGTACGATTATTCTGCATATTATTGAGTAAGAATGAGGAGGGACCCATTATTGAATACTAGATACACAAGAGCACAGCCAATCAGAGGGCTACAATACTAGATACATAAGATCACACCCTCTTTCTAGACCAATCACGGGAGTCGGAATTACTAACTGTACAAGATCACGTATCTCTTTCTAGGCCAATCATGGGAGTCGGAAATACTAACGGTACAAGATTAAACACCTATTTCTAGGTCAATGGATTTACGTAAGGTTTCTCTTACATCACAAGTCCGCCTTGAATTTTTGTTTATAATGATCACGGTTTGAGGTTAAAGTAACATTCCATTTCAAGACATTATGGAGCGAACATCGAATATAGTGGATTTAGAAGTTTTAGCTACACAAATTTATAATGTGAGTTCTGTTTAGTAAATTTTCTTTGGTTTTCCAAATAAAATCATTTTTTTTGTTGGGAATGAATTTTAGCCCCCACCCCTCCAATATATTCAAATTCAGGATATACTCCACCCCCAAAAAAATCTTTATACTTTGCTTTGTTTCAAAATATACCTTTTTTCCACCACGTAAACCCCCCCCCCCCCGCTCCTCCCACCATTTATTACCATTTAATTCGTTCGAAAAGAAATTCTTTACTCAAAAAACTTCCTTTTCTCCTTCATGCGTTAAAACCATCAAAGACAGAGGCATATCTCTCTTCGTGATCTAAACAAAACCGTGTGTGAATACGTCTCGAGATGGTAGTTTTGTGAACAAATCTTTTTCGCGCGTGTCCTGCCTAAATTAACAAGACCATATGTGTGAATAAGGCAGAACCCTCTCAAAGGGTGTCTGGTAAACAAGGAAGATATTAAGATTATAGCATTAGCTAATCTAGCTTAAAACGCTAAAATTAATGCCCAATAGAGATATTTTAAGACATGGAAATTATGTAAAGGCGGGGGGATGCTAACAGCCCTTTAGAGTGCACATTTTTAGGTATATCTTGAAATGTCTCGCGGGAAAACTGAGCCATTATTCTTTTTTCTAGCTTTACTAGTGTCTATTATTTAATTCTATACCTTTATTTCGATAAAGTTTCTTTTTATATTCTCAGGGGGAGCGTGAAAACTAAGGTTTTAACTTTGATAAACAAGGCTAGAGAGCAATGTCTGTAATTTAGAGGGGAGAGGGGTTGGTAAAATTAGACTTGTGTCTCATGCACTCTAAACAAAGACATCTATTATTAACAAATTGGAAGGGTAGCTTTTGCAGACAAAAATACCTTATGAGGGGGATGTTCTATTTTCAAATGGCTTTGATGAAGAAAAATACTTCCTTTATGAAGAGAAACGATGGTTTAGTTAAATCTTCCAATTTTTACCTTCCCGGAAAGGAGAGGGGTGGGTCCATTTAATATATATATATATATATATATATATATATATATATATATATATATATATACTATATATATATATATATATATATATATATATATATATATATATATATATATATATATATATATATATATATATATATATATATATATATAATATATATATATATATATATATATATATATATATATATATATATATATATATATATATATATATATATATATATATATATATATATATATATAATATATATATATATATATATATATATATATATATATATATACATATAATATATATATATATATATATATATATATATATATATATATATATATATATATATATATATATATATATATATATATATCTATATATATATATATATATATATATATATATATCTATATATATATATATATATATATATATATATATATATATATATATATATATATATATATATATATATATATATATATATATATATATTGGCATTTTCTAGGGAATTTTTATGGGGTAATTTTCCAGGCAGAAATTATCCTTGGAAGAACTTCTAACAGGATAAAACTTCCCATGGAGGGGGTGAGATTCACGGGAAAAATTTCAACAGAAGGAGATTTCTATTTGTTTTGAAAAACGATTTGAAACTAGTGGAAGGGGCAACTCCTTTCATATACGTAATAATTTCTGTTCGTTGTAAGTTTTGATGCTGCTGCTTATTTTGAGTTGGAAAAAACTTAGTTTTAAAGTTTAATTTCTGATATTTTTTGAATAAAACCGGAAATCCGCTCTCTCTCCTTGAAAAATTCCGGTACTTGTGTATTATACGCCACTCACTTAAGTTTACGATGTGTAAAACTCGAGAACAAACCGATTTCTTTGTTAGTTTCCTCATCACTTTAGAAAACAAATTTGGACTATATATTTGCACATTAGGGGTGGGGGGGAGGTTGGTAAAGTGTAGCTGGTCTGCATTCAAAATGGGTTAGGTACAATTATTCTGCATATTATTGAGTAAGAATGAGTAGGCACCCATTATTGAATACTAGATACACAAGAGCACAGCCAATCAGAGGGCTACAATACTAGATACATAAGATCACACCCTCTTTCTAGACCAATCACGGGAGTCGGAATTACTAACTGTACAAGATCACGTGTCTCTTTCTAGGGCCAGTCATGGGAGTCGGAAATACTAACTGTACAAGATTACACACCTATTTCTAGGTCAATGATTTACGTAATGTTTCTCTTACATCACAAGTCCGCCTTGAGATTTTGTTTATAATGATCACGGTTTTAGGTTAAAGTAACATTCCATTTCAAGACATTATGGAGCAAACATCGAATACATTGGATTTAGAAGTTTTAACTACACAAATTTATAATGTGAGTTCTGTTTAGTAAATTTTCTTTGGTTTTTCCAAATAAAATCATTTTTTTTTTGTTGAAATGAATTTTAGCCCCCCAGCCCCTCCAATATATTCAAATTCAGGGTATAATCCACCCCTAAAAAAAATCTTTATACTTTGCTTTGTTTCAAAATATACCCTTTTTTTCCACTACGTAAACCCCCCCCCCCCGCTCCTCCCACTATTTATTACCATTTAATTCGTTCGAAAAGAAATTCTTTACTCAAAAAACTTTCTTTTCTTCTCATGCGTTAAAACCATCAAGACAGAGGCATATCTCTCTTAGTGATCTAAACAAAACCGTGTGTGAATACGTCTCGAGAGGGGTAATTTTGTGAAAAAATCTTTTCGCGCGTGTCCTGCCTAAATTAACAAGACCATATGTATGAATAAGGCAGAACCCTCTCAAAGGATATCTGGTAAACAAGGAAGATATTAAGATTATAGCATTGCCTAATCTAGCTTAAAACGCAAAATTAATGCCTAATAGAGATATTTTAGGACATGGAAATTATGTAAAAGGCGGGGGGATGCTAACAGCCCTTTATAGTGCACATTTTTAGGTATATCTTGAAATGTCTCGCGGGAAAACTAAGCCATTATTCTTTTTTCTAGCTTTACTAGTGTCTATGATTTAATTCTATACCTTTATTTCGATAAAGTTTATTTTATATTCTCAGGGGGAGCGTGAAAACTAAGGTTTTTAACTTTGATAAACAAGGCTAGAAAGCAATGTCTGTAATTTAGAGGGGGGAGGGGTTGGTAAAATTAGACTTGTGTCTCATGCACTCTAAACAAAGACATCTATTATTAACAAATCGAACTTGTTGCTTTTGCAGACAAAAATACCTTATGAGGGGGATGTTCTATTTTCAAATGGCTTTGATGAAGGAAAATACTTCCTTTATGAAGAGAAACGATGGTTTAGTTAAATCTTCCAAGTTTTACCTTCACGGAAAGGAGAGGGGTGGGTCCATTTAATATATATTATATATATATATATATATATATATATATATATATATATATATATATATATATATATATATATATATATATATATAGATATATATATATATATATATATATATATATATATAATATATATATATATATATATATATAATATATATATATATATATATATATATATATATATATATATATATATATATATATATATATATATATATATATATATATATATATATATATATATATATATATATATATATATATATATATATATATATATATATATATATATCTATATATATATATATATATATATATATATATATATATATATATATATATATATAATAATTGCTCGGGTGACCGAGCAATTTTACGATTTAAAAATTTCCAGAATCCGCATATGCAAAGTGATAAAATAAGTTTAGACTGTGAGGCCAAGCTTATATGAATAGATGTGAACGACCCACAATTTCCAAATCGTATCAAAGAACATCAAGCCATCGCAGTTTCCTATGCCCACGCACAAAGGGACAGCTCTAACACTATGCGATTGTTAGAAATAGTCGAGACGTTGGATGAGAATGATTTCATGATCAAAGCATTGACTAAATTAATTTTCACACACTATCCGATGATATTGACAGCAGAGGATCGACTGGCCATTAAGAATAAGAAAATGTTGGGTATGTAAGGGGGAATTTGAAGAGGGGATTAAGGGGGAAAGGGACTAGGGGGGAAAAGACTAAGGGAGGGAAGGGGAAAGTCAGGGGACTACGATCACTTGTGGCAGGAAGTATTTGCAGGGGGTAGTAATTTTCGTGGTGTAGCACCACCAATCGTGCAATGTAAATGTAAGGCAGCAGTTTTTTATACCGGTTTTCATTCACAATTCAAATTATGATTTGAAATTTATTTTACCGGCTTTGGCACGTATGCACAGAGAAGGAGGGGGGCAGATAGCGAATGGGTGAATAACTCATTTACCTATAATATTATACCCAAATCTGCTGAGAAGCTATTGCTTTGAGAATTAAAATGACAGGTAGTAGATAATGGGCATACGTGCTGAAATAAAATCCGTTTTATAGATTTTTATAGTTTTTCCCTAAGGCTCTGAGTCAACTAATTCAAGTGCAGAAAAGTGACAATTTTGATAGTTTCCCTCTTCTTAAACAGCGCTTTTCCAGACAATGAAATATATGAATTACTGACTTGTAAAGGCATATATGTGTATGACTATTACTGCTCTAGCGCACGTTTAAATGAGGAGAAACTCCCTCCCATTGAAGAATTCCATAATTCACTTACCGATAGTGAATGCACTGACGAGGACTATGAATTTGCTAAGAGAGTAAGTGCAGAAAAGTGACAATTTTGATAGTTTCCCTCTTCTTAAACAGCGCTTTCCAGACAATGAAATATATGAATTACTGACTTGTAAAGGCATATATGTGTATGACTATTACTGCTCTACCGCACGATTAAATGAGGAGAAACTCCCTCCCATTGAAGAATTCCATAATTCACTTACCGATAGTGAATGCACTGACGAGGACTATGAATTTGCTAAGAGGGTATGGGTTAGGTTAGCTGTAAAATTGGTTGGGATTATTGTAGAATGTACTTGGCCAGTGATGCGCTGACTCTTTTGGACATTGTCTGCAAAAACACAGACAAATTTTTTCAGAATTTGGGCGAGGCATTGGCTATTATTTTTCAATACCGCACCTCGTCATGGACTTAATTCTAAAAAATCAGTAGGGAGGAAATAGGTTTGATCACCGATGTGGAATCAACACCCAATTTGTAGAAAGATCTATGAGGGGGAGTATGTGTATTCATAGGGATCGTGTCCTAACAACGGATCCAACTGGACAGAACTCTGTTGATGGTGTAAAGTCCAATGCTGTTTTTCTTGACATGAGCTCATTGTACCCCTCGGCGATGTCTCAGTATAGTTTACCATGTGGCAATTATAAATGGCTTGAAAATCCTTGTGACATCCCCGATATTCAAACTGTCGCTGAAAATGGTCCACAAGGATGGTTTTTTGAAATTGATGGGCACATACCATTGGAACTCCACGACACTGTAAAATATTTTTTTTTCCGTGCGTGAATGGACCTTTGATCAAGGAGTCATTGAGCCCATACAATCGGTCTTTGGTCGTTGATATGGGCATGCATTGGACCCCCTCCAAGCAGAAACTAATTGCAGATTTGGACCCGAAACAGAATATTGCTGTTCATCATGTCCTATTGCGGCGGATGGTGACCAATGGTTTCAGGTCACAAAAATACGCTTTCCGGCCCCAAGGGTTGGGGGGTGGGGGGGGGGACCCGTCCGCGGCTGGCCTTCGACCCTTGCCCGGCCTTCGGCCCCCTGGAGGGGGGATTCTCATCTTTTAAATTTTGTAAATTGTGTTTTCCCATGATTTCTATTCTTAGTGTTCAACTGTGCTGATGTTATTGCTGTTCTTGTTGTATTTCAAGTTGTTTTTTGTCAATAAATGAAAAATATTGTTCTTATTGTTGTTGCTATTGTTGTACAAACAGTGTTGCTAATAAATGAAAAATATTGCTTTTGTTTTTGCTGTATTTAAAGTTGTTTTTTGTCAATAAATGAAGAATATTGTTCTGTTATTATTGCTATTGTTGTACAAAAAGTTTTGTTAATAAAAGAAAAAACAATGTTTTTGATGCTCTTGTGAATAACGTACTAGGTTGATCTAAGGAAAATTATTATTATTATTTATTCATTAGACAAGTATGGTTTACAGTTAGTTATAGCCCAACTGTTGTCAACAGCAGTATGTATCAATTTAAACACCATTCAGTTCGTTCTCTGTGGCCCGTCAATGTCAGGGAAAACGACACTTTTAGCTAAAATAATTAAAAATTGTAATAAAATGTTTTTGGAAAAACCCAAGAAAATTTACTATTGCTATAGTATTTTGCAGGATTCCTATGATCAAATAAAGCTATTGCCACTGCCACGTCCATGCCAATACAATTCATACGGGGACTTAAGGTTTTCAATAGTATTGAGTCAAACTCATGGTTGATTATTGATGACTTAGCTGAAATGATTGAACAGTTCTCACAGGGAATGCTACAACTGTTTACTATTCGCTCTCATCATGAACACATTTCCATAACCCTAGTTCTACAAAATCTGTTTCATCAGAGCAAGTGTATGAGAACCCCTTGCTTTGAACTGCACCATATATATTATCTACCGAGTTGTTCGTGATTCAAGTACTCTAATAATTCTCAATAAGCAAATATAATCCCGGTGCTCCCCAAATTTCTGCTTTCAGCGTACAATCAGGCGACAAATAAGCCCTACGGGTACATTTTGCTAGATCTTAATAAGAATACACTCGAGGATCTACGTGTAGTTACAGATATTTCGACAAAGAAATTACTGTATATTTTCGGTGAACAGTAGAAAGGGCTATTAGTCTGCCGTCATGACACTGAAGAAACTACACGAAAAAGACACTTATTTTCCGTTCTAAGGACTTCAAAACCTCCACTCTGGAGGGCGATACTCAAAAAATGATGTTGACAAAGAATTCATTAATCTAATATCTGATTTTTGTTTAAATTTAACCGAGGGCAATATTACTTGTCAGAAGGTGTTAGAAAACAGACAAAGCAATATTGTTTCCACTGTACGTGCCTTGGCTTGCAAAAACAAAGAAAAAGATTTTAAAAGAAAACAACTCATTCAAGCGGGTGGTAGCTTTTTACAACTTTCACTGCCAATAATCGCCGGACTTGTAAACAGTTTTCTTAGATTGCTAAATCCTACAAGTTGACTCCAATAGAACTTGTTCTTCATCAATTGAACACTTTGAGGACAATCTAAGCAAATCCATTAATGATAAAAATATTGCCGATTATAAAAAGCTAGTTTTACTTCAAGATGCACTTCGTCATGTGGACAAACATAGAGCGCATCGTGAGAGACCCACCACCCGTCAATGTTATTGATCCCCCCCCCCCACCCCCCCCCCCAACCCAAAAAAAGAATAACATCTTCTCAAGGTTCTGCAATAACAGTCGCACAATCAAAGGAGAAGGAATTGAATTCAATAGTGACAACAATTGAAACCTACTGCCCATACACATATCGGGAACAGAGTAAAAGAGTATTAACATATCTCATGTTGGAAAGTGGTGATGATCATCAGGTCGATAGCACCGGGAAACGAATTATAATTCAGGGAGAAATTTATAATCTACTTGAATTCATTTGTGACATGGTTACAAATCGTAAAGGACTTTTGTCATTTGATAATAATCTATACAACTTTCTAAATACATCAAACTTCCCCAAACATCTTATTGCCAATAAGCAAATTCTAGAGAAATTAAGGGAATATAGTAGAGGTTTCAGTCCTCTAACAACACCAACAACAACAACAACAACATTTAAAAAAGAAGAAGAAGAAGAAGAAGATCTTAAATCAATCTTGGAAAATACTAGCATTCCTAGTAGCAGCAATGATTTGATTTCACCGACTACGATGCTGATAGCTAGACCAAAGTGAAGACGTATTGACATCAACTCACCGTCATAAGCACCACCCTCCAGTGTGCAAAAGGGTAGTGAGCATTACACTACGTGTTTGCGTTCAAAATGGATAAAGTTTTAAAACATGTCTATGAAAATATTGGTGAAGTGGGAAGTCTAAGTTTACCCACAACACTTTCTACAGTTGCCTCTGACGGTGTAAACAGCAGCACTTTAAAAAATACAAAAGAATATCTTGAAAATGAACCGAGTTACACTCTGCATCGAAATCGCAGGCTTCGTGGCAAGCAATCTCGACAAACTAAAGCCTTTTCCCCACTGTATATAATGCAAACAGATCTTTTAACTCTAGATGAGATTCAAATACGTCACAATACACCCTAAAAATATATTTTAGTGGCAATCAGTGTCTTTAGTCGCTATGCATATGCTATCCATTGCGATCAAAGAGAGGTGTTGAAGTTGCTCAGGCGTTAGAAAGTATTCTTGAACAAGCTAGCTGTAGAAAAATTCAAAGTGATCGCGGCAGCGAATTTTTTAATCCACATGTGCAAAAGATTTTATTGAAATATAATACAAAGCTCTATCATACCCACAGTCTGATAAAGGCAGCATTGGCTGAAAAATTGATAAGAACGATTCGTCTATTAATTTCGAGATATTGCACACTGAAAAATACTGCTGCTTTTATTCATGATTTAGATAAAATCATGCAAATATATAACCAACGACCCCATCGATCTCTGCCCTATGTTAGTCCTCAGGAAGTTCATTGCAGTGAAAATACATTTGACACTTTTCTTAAACAACATTCCAGTGAAAAATAAAATTCTGAAGAAAAAATTCAATGTTGGCGATACTGTTCGAATTAATAGAACCACCAATATTTTGAAAAGGGGAATTATTTATGATCCACTGAGCTCTTTAAAGTGTCAAAAATCCTAGACACCGAGTCCATGACATATCGTCTGCGAGACACCAAGGATGATGAGATCCTCCGCGGTTATTATGAGTATGAACTACAAAAAGTTTGAAACAGTAGTGAAATTTATCAAATTGAAAAGATATTAAAGAGCCGTACTCGCAGGGGCAACAGACAATTGCTTGTTCGTTGTCTAGGATACAACTCTGATTTTCGATTCTTGGGTTTTGCAGTTGAATACATTAACAATGCCCAATGATTTCTATGTGGCAATCATGTCCAATGTCTCCGACCCTCTCTACAATGATTTGAATAAAACAAGAGATTTTGGACGAAACTCTCTCCACTATCAAAGTCGATGGCGCGTATGAAGTGGCTCTTGTCGACTGTATTCTAAAAAATTCCTATGATATCCTGAGAAAAGATTGCAAATATGATATAAAAATTAGACCCTATGATTGGCCGCCACCCGTTAGCGCGAACAACATAAAATTCAAAAGATCAACTAGTTGGATTATCCATGTGTGGAATTACCACATGAGGAACTCAGTTGTATGAATGATTTATGTCGTTCTATCAATAAAAGAATTTCCGCTCGTAAAAAAGGAGCCTTCCATTTCAACTATTCAAAGGAAGAGAGCAAGATCTATATTAGTTCACCCATTGCCAGTGAAAAGGTTATTCTCAATGATAATCTAAAAATGTTCTTGGCTTTAAACTTAAAAATAATGAATGGTAAAAGTGCCGGAAACACAAATGCTATTTTTGCTGACTACCCGCCAGCCTTCTCCACGGACACTTGTAAATTTCCTTATGCTTCATTTGTTGAAACATCCAGAGTTGGCAATAGCAATGTTCCCCTCCTAAGAGTTCTTGAACGAAAAACCAATCAAAGATCATATTCATCATTACAATATAAAGCATCTTCAGTATATCCCCGTAAACACTTCCTATTCGGAACTCCGCCAGTTAACACTAAGAACTGAATTAGGTGAGCCTCTAGCAATATCAAAAGGTTTGGCTGTGATTACATGCCATATTCGACCCATCGTTGCCAATTTTCAAAAACAAGATGTCTAATAGAAAAGTGGTATTCATTTGTCCTGATATTGACTGCTATGTTAATACTCTTGGCCCGAGACAACAGGGTAATGGAATTGACTATTATAAAGGTCGCTCATCGATGTCTGGCTATGATCTTGGCAGTTGGTTTGCTAAGCTGTTTTGCTCTGCACTACCTCTGGCTAAAAAATATATTGTACCAGCTGCGACAGATTTTGCATCCTCTACAGTATACGATTGGGGCTCTGGCAAGGATTTTTAAAAAAAAGTGCTTCGGAAAATCTTAGGTCCAGTGTCCGAACCGTTGGTGAGCAATTTAAATCTCGACAAAATGGAAAAAGGTGTAAAAAGGTTGAGAAACAGTGCACCACTCATCAGTCTCTACTCAGGTCAGAAACGAAAGACATGACTCCTGTCAAAGATTAAGAAGGGAAAAAAACGACAAGTACAATAAGCAGAAGAAGAAAAAGAGGCCCCAGGAAGAGAATTGTTAGATTGAAACTGGATTTCTTTTCATAGAGTGAACAATGGCATATCTACTGCATAAGGATTCCCATCCTTCAATAACTTCATCTTTAAATCTATTAATGCGGAAAATGTCAATCTGAGTGTTAAACTTGGATACTATGAACAATTTTATCCACAACAACCGCTCTCAGATAATATCCACTTTCAAACTTATCCCAATGAAAACTACATTATGGACATGTCCTCGACATTTATAGATTTACATTTGATAGTCAAGAAATCCGATAATGGAATGCCAATTCATGCTGATGGAATATCCTATGAAAATTGCATATTGCACAATTTATTTTGTCAAATCAGTGTCTACATAAATGGAACATTGGTGAGCACAAGCAATAATCTCTCAAATTATACAAGTAATATACAGTTCATTTTGATGACACCCAAGTCACACAAGGAATTGAGAGGCACCTCCAATGGATATGAATATATTACAGATACTGATAGTACAGATGCACGTAAAAATGCTACAACTAGTGAACTGCATCTAGTTGGAAAAATATATCATGAGATATTTAATATACCTCAATGGCTACCACCAAATATTAAAGTGGATATAAAATTAACACTTGCTCCAATCAATTCTATTTTACGAAAGGAACTTCCTGCCAATTCTGATGTAACTCTCTCTCTCTCACCTTTGCAATACTACATGTACGAAAGCAGCAGGTTATGAGCTCTGTTGCTTTGGCAGTGGAAAAACTGAGAGCCAGTGGAAATATTGTTAAACTATTGTTCCTCATACAACAGGGTTGCCAACTTCTTTGTCAATTAATATGTCCCTTGAGCATCCAAAAATGTGTCCTTTTCAGCCAAATTATGTCCATATTTTGTCTATAATATGTCCATTATATGTCCATCTTGAAATCTCAGAAATTAGTTTTTATGACTTGTAAACCTCTTTCAAAGTGGTCAGTTAACATCGAATGTAACGAAAACGAAAAAGATTCATTTAGTACATCCATAATAAATGAGCTAGTGTGAAAGCACAAAAACTATAAAAAACAGTAAAAAGTAGAAAAAACGGATTGTGGGAGCTTAAGGCTCATCTTCCTACGAGAGTTTCACTTGACAGGTATGGTCGGTATGAGGGTTAGCAATTTCACTTCTTTCGCTAGCTTTTTGCCAATCAGAGTATCTCATGTGCATGTCATAAGGTACAATCCAGGAGTCAAGCAACGCTGCGGAGTGCTAAATAGCCTGGGTTGCCCTTCAATCAAGGGGGGGGGGGGGGTGAAATCCCCAAAGGCATAATTACTGGACCTTTGAACAATGCTGAACAAAATAGATGTATACAATTTTTGATTGGATGCTGGTTTCGGAACTGGTTAGATGCAAAGGGGGAGGGGGTTGCCCCCAAATACCTTTTGAATCTTATAAAGGGCACTAAACTTCAGTCAAATGAGCCACATCTGAAGTTTATACGACTACCCATTCCATAGAACCTTATATGCCCCTGGGGCATAACTTACAACCCTTGTCCCAGGTGTCTTAGGGGTTGTGTATACGCTGAGGGCGTTGTTATATGTCGTTTGGGCCATTTTTAACTAAATTTTCGTCTCAAAATTTCTGTTGGTTGTATCTAGGGAAAAAAAAACCTGTGGGGAGGGGTGGCTCCACCCCTCTCTACCAAGGGTGGAGGGGGGCTTACTCCAAGGGTGGCACGGCCCTAGTGTTTAAAAAATCGTTCTTATAAAAAAATAGATAGAAGGTCGAACATTAGCGTAGAGAGGGGGGTATTGAGGATGGAGTAGCCACCGTCATATACGGAATAATTTTTGTACGTTTTAAGTTTTAATGTCACTCTTTAGTTTCGGTAGAAAATACTAGTTTTTGTATTTATTTCTGAACATTTTTCAGATAAACCCGGGAAATCAATCCCCTCTGTGGAGAATTTTTCCCACGAAAAATTGCTCTATATAAAGCTCGTCCCTGTAAAATTTTTCCGCCGGGAAATTACCCCGGGCAATTCCATCCCTGCTGCGAATCCTTCCCAGAAAATTTTGCTTACGATTCTGCCTGAAAAATACTCCATACCATACTTTTATTTGAAGAAAGACTTGTATTCATTTAGTTTCTCATCCTTTTAAGGTCATTTGGGGAATACCCCTGTTTGGAAAATACCCCCCCCCTGGAAAGTTTGTCATCCAGAAATTTTCCATGGAGAATTTCCCTGGGTGATAATTCTCCCATGGAAATTTCTCCCGTAAAACACCTCCCCCCCCTCTAAAAAAAGATCCCCAAAGAATTCCAACTCCGTTGAAAACTTCCCCCCGAGAGTTACCTCGAAGTGTCTCTACATTTACAATGGGATCAACAACGAGAAGAAAGACAAATAAAAAACATTCTGTATACAAATTCTGGTAAATTCTCCCCATGTAAATTTTCCCCTGAAAAATTTACCCCTAGAAATCTCCATCCCAATGGGACATTCTTCCCAAAGATAATCCATCCCCAGAAGATCTCCTTTCTCCCTTGGAAATGTCGGGTATACTTCCCTATAACAAATACTATATGTAAACAATGGGCAAATTTCATAACTTGCGGCCCTTCTTCTGTTGGCTCTGAAGGGTCATGTCATCTCCAAAGACATATCTATTGTACCTTTCAACAATACTGAACAAAACGGCTATCTAAAAATTTTGATCAGACGACTTTTAGGAAAAATAGGGCGTGGGACGGGGGCTAGTTGTCCTCCAATTTTTTGGTCACTTAAAACAGAAGCTAGATCTTTTAATTTTCGTTTGAACCAGCCCTCTTGCGAAATTCTAGTACCATTTGTTCGATATGATCACCCCTGGAAAAAGCAACAGCAAAATAAACACGAATCCGTGATGCTTCTTCTGGCAAACACTATAGAATTTTCATTTTTTATAGATAGGAGTTTGGAACCTCTACAGTGTGGTTCTCTGATACGCTGAATCTGATGGCGTGGTTTCCATTAAAACTCTTTGACTTTTATGGGGTGTTTTTCATATTTTTCGAAAATTTGGCAAAGTTTTTCAGGCCCACTAATGGGTAACACTATACTTAATAAATATTATATATTTGAACCGGCACAAAAAGCCAATTTTTTTAGTACGTCTATTGATATCAAAATTGATTCCAGATCATCAAGGATCTAATTTTTTTTTTTTTTGCTAACTTTTCATTTTCAGTTAGTAATACTTGATAAATAGATAGATATTTTTTCCTGACTATTGGAAGCCGAAAGCGATTTTTAACTAAAAAGGTGCCTGCTAGCGTATTATCTTGTCTGTAGCGTAAAAGCGAGGAGAAATACAATTGTTTATAGATGAAAGAATACAAACTTACAAAGAATTTCAAGAGTATTTGCAAATAGTTGTCTGCGGGAAAGAGCAAGCAACTTCGAAAAAATAATAGCGTTTGTAAAACAATTGTAGAAAATAAGTAGTTACTTAAATTTAGCGCATGACTAGTGGTTTTAATTACGGATTTGGTGAAAAATGACATTTTTGTTTTACAAAAATATGTATCCAGCGGGAAAATATTCTATTTCATATCATAAATTTGTAAAATATGTCCATTTTGTGTCCCAAATTTCCAAAATTTACCCCTTTTTTGCCCTATTATGTCATTGTGTCCCGCACACAGGAATATGCCCTTTGGACATAAAATATGTCCAGTTGGCAAAAACCCTGTCATACAATCACCAATCAACGTCATATTGCAACAGGCTCGCGCACCTTCACCGACTCATCCTGTATCAATGGCGAAATTTCATAAAAATTAGCATTGGCATTAGTAAAAAGCGTTAGTGCAATAGGATCATGGTCTGGTTGCCCACATAAATTTGAGATGTTTGGACTTTCATCTCTTGTATGCAAAGTAAATGAAATCCCACTCTAAAATCTATCTTTTGATAAATCCTATAGGACATTGTATGAGTTGACAATGCAAAGCCTAGATCATGATTCACAACTATTTGAAAATGGTATAGCCGAAGAAATGTTCGCTAAAACACATGGTATCATTTTACTAGACTTGTCTGGCACCCAAGATATGAGTAAAGTACGAACGGGGATTGTGCGTTTAGAGTGTACATTTGCTGACCCATTACCTGAGAGTATCGCACTAATCTCTTTAAATCAGTTTGAAACCTATTGGGAAATCACTTCCGAAGGCAGTGTTCTACTAGAACTTGCACCATGAACACTTGTCAAGTAATCAGTGTATTTAATATGGACCCCTACATGTCCAAATACAGATCCTATTGTTTACAATCGGACTTCCTTGGAAAAATTCAAAGTGCAAACAATTCCCTAATCATTGTTAATAGCAGTGCGTCGACTGTGAATACCGGACATTGGCTCTGCATCTTTGAAACAATGAAGACTATTGAATTCTTTGATCCTTTCAGCCTACCCTATACATTCTGCACTCCACACATCAACTACTATATTGAAAGTAGTGGAAAAACTATTATTAAAAACCAGAAGAGAGTACAGGATCTAACGACTAAAAGTTGCGGTTTTCATGCGTTACCATATTTCATCTTCAAATCTCGCGGTTATACTTACAAGCAGTTTCTCAACGTTTACGTTGGCAATCCACGTCTGAACGACTTTATGGTGGAAAATATCCTCTTAGACCTGTATAATATTGATTTTAGTGCCCTACGAGTAAAGTGTTTTTAAAAATGTATGTGAATTTGTTTATTAATAAAAAAATGTATATACAACAACAATGTCTTCATTCTTAACTTTAGATTTCTCCTTCCGTGTATAGGCAACTGTCATGAACCAATAATGCTGGTAGATCATTTGAATTCACTGTATATTGATCCTGATTGGCTGCAAAGTCCGGCTCGCATTTTCTACAGTAAAATGTAACTTCACTATTGTCATATCTCTTTGTATAGTCAATGATACTATTTGCATTCATATTTTGAAATTCAAGTGTTTCAATTTCTCTGTTGGAAGCAATATCACATACAGTGTTTTAAAGTTTTGAATCACATTCTGTAACAGCCAAATAAAAATCCCTAGGTTTACAGTCATAATAGGCAGTGTCGTCACAACGATGAGGTTGAAACAAAATTGTCTTGTTACTCCAACAGTTGAATCGTAGACCTGCTTCTTCCTCCCAAAATAATTTAAACCACGACGATACCAATCTCGTAGAAATAAACTAAAATCACGTTTAGGGTTCTTTCCAATCATACCAGGATAAGTATTCTCCCACTGATCACATTTGTCATAGTGACAATTGGATCACTGTTGCCCTCTAGGGTGAGAGTCAAAAATCTCTTCAAGACATGAATTACAGTCTTTAATTTGTACTGCATATCCTCTATGTAATTTACACGGATTGCATTATTTGCACTTTTCATTAAACTCATCAATAATTGTACAATTCTCACATGATGACCAACTGCCAAGAGTATACATGCATTGTGGACACGTATAGAACATTTTTTGGTTTCCGATGTCAACTCTCTCATAGCCAAAATGAAACTGATCCATGTTCGATAAATTTAGAGGGGGAGAGAGAGGAGGAGTAACTCTGTGACGTTACATTACCTGTTTGAAGAGAGAGAGTCATCTACAGAGAATCTATGGCAATGTATCCAAAAGTATATCCACGATATTGTTCTGCTTTGTTTCAATCAATATATCAATAAATTGAGTAAAAGCATTTGAGTCACGTCGTAAAAGCTTCATACAATAGTTCAACCCATGGAGAATCAGTTTTCATTATATTGTCAGGTGTTCCCTGAGAAAATATCTTCCGTTGAAGAGATAGCCCGAGAAAATCGTCATCTAGAATCAAATGTTTTTCCATAATCACAAGATTTGACTTAATTCTCTTTTTCTCAAAGTTATTCATTTTCAGTTTTAACACTCTCACTGCTGACTCTAGACTAACCACGATTCGTTCTACTTCAAGAATATTCGATACCTACCTAAAAAAATCTAACAAAAAAGAAAGGGGACATTTCGATTTCGAAACAATTTTATTGTGTGTGTGAGCATAATTACAACAATAATATATTACACATAGACAATTACTGATATAACTTATTGTCCTCAATATACTTCACAATTGCATTTAATGAACTTTGAAGTCTATGTATATGTGATATATCAACTTTTGCAGCGAAGCATAGTTGGTCCTCCAATTTAAATTTACTGAAAGATAACACGTATCTTGCACATACTTCATCCCATTCAAGACAAAGTCGAGATCCTCTTGTGATTTCTACCGCAATGTTTGGTACTCTTGTATCATTGCTGCTGCTACCAGCTCCACTATCAACTTCTAACAGTGTAAACATTCCACTCATTATTGCAATATATATCTTGACAAAAATAAACGAGTATAGTCAAACTGTTCTCTCCTTGAATTCTTTTCTCACACTAATAACAACTATACTAAAAATCCTTCCTTATATTAGTTGTGGTTGCTAAGACCTCCTTGGAGCTATATCGCAAATCCAATGTTGAATTTCCGGGAAGTCTGATGATGTCACCTCGTCCCGGTAGTAACCTAACTCTGTGATTGGTTTAGGAAGAGGCGTGTAGTCTTGTACTGGTCAGATTCAATAGACGTATGACTGTGACGTCATTCCCGTCAAATTTCGACCCCCCTCGCTACTAATTTCCCTGCAAAAAAAGGAATATCCGTGTTTTACTTGCCAGTGAATTTTCCTTGCTCTTCAAGCTAAGGACTCTAAGTTTCTTGTATACGGTTTTGTCCAAGTCAATTCCAATGATGTACTTTTGTTCCGATCCGACAGAATTTTTAGGGGTTCCAGGACATTTGTTTCTTTACTTTGGGCCATGTCCGTCTTTTACTAGGTTGTAGCTATCGTATCAACCACAACAACGGTATTAATGGCTTAAATTATACGAGCAACACTGTATCCCTCTAAAGAACACTCTAACATCGTACTAAAATTATATCCACAGAAAATAGCTAAATATTTGTTGCAAGAATAAAAAATCATGGTAATATGACTGAGTGGTCGATCGATTGTTGTAACATTAGGCCCCCTATTTAAAACTTCTGAGAAGCTTAATGGCTGTAAAGGAATTTTAATTTGATTTGTTGCTGCGACAATTGACTTCGGGGGAATCTCAATTTTTAGACTAGCCTCTCTGACTTAATCTAAACATCAGCTATTTGACTCAAACCCTGGTTCAATTTAAAAATCAGTATTAAAAATTACAGGGTAATTTCAACAAAAATGAATCAGGAAGTAAATCAGATAGGTCAACCTAATTAAGACAAGGGGTCATTGGCCATCATTTGCTTCAACACATGGCTAAGAAAAACGGAAAACATATTTATTAAATTGTTTGGGGGAGAGAGGGGTAATTCCAGAACTATTTTCTATAGAAGAGACGCTGCATTCTCTCCTATGCTAGGGATATTAGGTACAATTCTTTAATTTTATTTCCAACTTGACAGCTTATCAAATGTTATCTTTGCGAATAGACCCAATGGTGCTTGAAGCTCAAATTGACAAACAAACGATCGCTTACAAAACTTTTTTTCACATGGAAAAGTCAAGGATGTACAATATTTTTTTGGAGTAGTAACTACGGTGCTCATAATGTCTTCACTGAGTTTTACCGATCATACTGATCAGTAAGGACCTCCCCCAGGCCACTCATCGTGATTCCAGGCTTGGACAGGGGAACACTCTACAGATATATAGGGTACCTCCATAGGAGGTTTAGACAAAGGAGGTACCTTGTCCCTAGGGGCCTACAATAGAAACAGGGGCCCCCTCCACCCAGGGGCCATAATTGAGAAATAGGAAGAAGACCCCTCAAATGTACACTTAGTATGGCCCACCGCCAAGTGAACAACACGTCCCGTGAGTTACAACCCTCACTTCCAGCAATAGGTTAAAATTGCATGGTGATGCAGAACACCATCGAGGGAGGATCCTATAAGTAGTGTGCATGTATAAGATTTGAGGGGGGATTGTATAATACAGACAAATAGTCTATATTATGGACCTATAAAGCGAGAAAACACGTTATATAATTGGACCTATAATGCGACCAAGCAACCAGACAGGTTTTTCTAGGTTCAACAGCCATAACTAAAGACCTTGGTATAACGTATTTAAAGATTTAATGGTCTTTCTGTAAAAATACTAGTTTCAGCTGGAAGTCATATAATCATGCTTTTTAGTATAAATAGTGTTTTTAGTAAAGATACAGCCAAGCTGTGCATGTTTCTAAGTCAAAACCGGTCAAACACTCTAATAGCCTCTAGCTTGAAGGTATCTTGCATCTTGTCCAGAATTGATTGTATTATTAGCAATATCTAATAATGATAACAAGTTGTATCATTTGCGTAAAAATAATTCAATTTGCGAAAAAGATATTGCATTGGCATAACTCTGCTCTGAATGATCTTAACTTGTAATTGAATAATAGGGTGAAACAGAGCTCGGTAACATTTTTAATTGGATTGTATGAATGTGTTAAAAAGGGTTAAACTGCTTACCAGTTAAGGTAAGCCACAGGGGGTGCTAACTCTTACGCAGTTTAATAAAAAATTGTAATCATATCATTGGTGTCAATCTAAGGAAAAAATTATTTTAATTGGATTGTATGAAAGTAGTTAAAAGGGTTGAACTGCTTACCAGTTAAGGTAAGCCCGAAGGGAGTGGTAACTCTAAGGCACTTTATTATAAATTTGGAATAACATCGTTGGCATCAATCTATGGAAAAAGTTAACGATGTCAACATGTTCTTGTGACTTGACCTAGTTTTACTTCTCGAGTGTGTTCTGTATAATACACAAGTAGTGTTTGAGCAGTGTTTTCACTGTAAAATATGCTTTAACATTGTAGTATACTAAAAAGTTCAAACTAATAAAGATGCAGGCACCAAGATGGCCTTGTGACTTGACCTAGCTTTACTTCTCGGGTGTGTTCCGTATAATACACAAGTACCATTTGAGCAGTGTTGTCAATATAAAATATGCATTAGCATTGGAGTTTGCTAAAAAGTTGAAACTAATAGTTATAGATGCTAAGAAAAGGATTTTAATACAGAAATTCAGAACAATCCTTAGAAATCCTTGGATTTCTACTTTTTCCTTAGATTTGACTTTTTGCTAAGAAATCCTTAGCAAAAAGTTAGGTTAATTAAGGTTCACGTAGTGTGGCACACCACTCGAAGTGAACCTAAATTAACCTTTGCACGTCTCTCTCACTATGACTGTGTGTCTGAGCGGGTGTGCTGCTATCTAAAGCCAGACTAACCTTAATTCAACGCAACGAGGCATCAAGTCAAAATTAATAAAACTTAGATTTTATGAATGTTATCTGATGTATCCGATAAAGACAATGATAACGAACTTATTCACTCTGATACTTAGATTTTGTCAATTTTATCCGATGTATCTGACAAAAGAGATGTTGATAAAAAAATTATTATTCACTCTGACACTTAGATTTTGCCAATTTTATCCTATGTATCCGAGAAAAGGATGTTGATATAGAATTTAATCACTCTGATACTTAGATTTTGATAATGTTATCCGTCGTATCCAGAAAAGGATGTTATTAGTGAATTTATTCACTCCGACACTTAGATTTTGTCATTGTTATCCTATGTATCCGACAATGGAATGTTGATATAGAATTTCATCACTCTGATACTTAGATTTTGATAATTTATCGGACGTATCCAGCATAGGATGATGACAAAGAATTTGTTCATTCTGATACTTAGATTTTGTCAATTTTAGCCGACGTATCCGAAAAAGGATGTTGATAAAGAATTTATTCATTGTAATACATAGATTTTGTCAATGTTATCCGACGCACACGAGAAATAATGTCGATAACAAATATTAATAAAGAATTTATTCATTCTGATACTTAGATTTCGTCAATGTTATTAAACGTGTCTGTCAAAAAACATTGTTAACAGATTTATTCACTCTGATACTTGGATTTTCTCAATTTTATCAAGCGTATCTAACAATTGTATGAATGTTATCCGATGTATCCCATAAAAGAAGTTAATAAAGAATTTATTAACTTTGATAATTAGATTTTGAGAATGCTATCTGACACATCTGACAAAAGATGCTGATAAAGAATTTATTCAATCTGATACTTAGATTTTGTCAATTTTATCCGGATAACCGATGTATCCAGTATATGATGATAATAAAGAATTTATTCGCTCTGATACTTATATTTTGTCAATTTTATCCGACATATCTGACAAAAGATGTTGATAAAGCATTTATTCATTCTGATACTTAGATTTTGTCTATATTATCCAACGTATCCAACAAAGGATGTCGATAAAGAATTTATTCAATCTGATGCTTATATTCTATCAATTTTATCCGATGTATTTGACAAATAAGATGATGATAAAACTTATTCACTCTGATACATAGATTTTGTTAATGTTATCCAATGTATCCGAGAAAGGATGTTGATAAAGAATTTATTCAATCTGATACTTAGATTTTGTCAATTTTATTCGATGTATCTGACAAATGATGTTTATCAAGATTTATTCACTCTGACACTTAGGTTTTGATAATGTTAACTGACAATTCCGGCAAAGGATGTTGATAAAGAATCTATTCACTCTGATACTTAGATTTTATCAATTTTATCCCGACCTATCCGACAAAAGATGTTGATAAAGAATTTATTCATTCTAATACATTGATTTTGTCAATGTTTTCTGACGTATCCGACAAATGATATAGATAAAGAATGTTAATAAAGAATTTGTTCACTCTAAGACTTAAATTTTATCAGTGTTACCAAAAGTATCTGTCAAAAGACATTGATACAGAATTTATTCATTCTGATACTTAGATTTTGTCTATTTTATCCGGATAACTGTTGTATCCGGCATATGATGATGATTAAGAATTTATTCGCTTTGATACTTGGATTTTGCCAATTTTATCCAACATATCTGACAAAAGATGTTGATAAAGCATTTATTCATTTTGATACTTAGATTTTCTCAATGTTATCTTATGTGTCCGTCAATAGTTGTTGATAAGGAATTTAATCACTCTGGTACACTCTGAAACTTAGATTTTGTCAATGTTATCCAACGTATCCAACAAAGGATGTCGATAAATAATTTATTCAATCTGATGCTTATATTTTATCAATTTTATCTGATGTATTTGACAAATGAGATGATGATAAAAATTATTCACTCTGATATATAGATTTTGTTAATGTTATCCAATGTATCCGGGAAAGGATGTTGATAAAGGATTTATTCAATCTGATACTTATATTTTGTCAATTTTGTCCGATGTATCTGACAAATGAAGTTGATAAAAAATTTATTCACTCTGACACTTAGCTTTTGATAATGTGAACTGACAATTCCGGCAGGGGATGTTGATAAAGAATCTACTCGCTCTGATACTGAGATTTTATCGATTTTATCCCAACCTATCCCATAAAAGATGTTGATAAAGAATTTATTCATTCTAATACATAGAATAAATTCTGTATCAACGTCTATTGTCAGATACATTGGGACAACATTGACAAAATCTAAGTATCAGAGTAAATAAATTTTTTCTATCAGCATCTTTGTCGGATAAATTGGATAAAATTGACAAAATCTAAGAATCAGATAGAATAAATTCCTTATCAACATCTTTTGTCAGATACATCGGATAACATTGTCAAAATCCAAGTATCAGAGTGAATGAATTATTTATCAACTTCTTTTGTCTGTTACATCAGACAACATTCACAAAATGTAAGTATCAGAGTGAATAAATTCTCTATGAACACCCTTTGCCGGATATGTAGGTAAACATTACCAAAAGCTAAGTGTCAGAGTGATGAAATTCCTTATCAACATCTATTGTCAGATACATGGGATAACATTGATAAAAGCTAACTATCAGAGTAAATAATTTTTGTCTATCAATATCTTTGTCAGATACATTGGATAAAATTGACTAAATATGTATCAGAGTGAATAACCTCTTTATCAATATCCTTTGACAGATACGTTTGATAACACTGACATAATTTAAGTATCAAAGTGAACAAACTCTTTATTAACATTCTTTATCGATATCATTTGTCGGGTATGTCAGGTAACTTTGACAAAATCTATGTATCTTTGTCAGATACATTGGATAAAATTGACTAAATATAAGTATCAGAGTGAATAACTTCTTTATTATTGTCCTTTTACAGATACGTTTGATAACACTGACATAATTTTAGTATCAAAGTGAACAAACTCACGTCTATTGTCATACATATAGTATAACACTGACAAAATCTAAGTATCAGAGTGAATAAATTTTTTCTATCAGCATCTTTGTCAGATAAATCGCATAAAATTGACAAAATCTAAGTATCAGATTGAACAAATTCTTTATCAACATCTTTTTCGGCATACGTCGGATAACATTGTCAAAGTCTAAGTATCAGAGTGAATGAATTCTTTATCAACTTCTTTTGTCTGTTACATCAGATAACATTCACAAAATCTAAGTATCAGAGTGAATAAATTCTCTATCAACATCCTTTGCCGGATATGTAGGTTAACATCATCAAAAGCTAAGTGTCAGAGTAATGAAACTCTGTATCAACATCTAAAGTCATATACATGGGATAACATTGATAAAATCTAACAATCAGAGTGGATAATTTTTTTATATCAACATCTTTGTCAGAAACATTGGATAAAATTGACTAAATATAACACTGACATAATTTAAGTATCAAAGTGAACAAACTCTTTATTAACATTCTTTATCGATATCATTTGTCAGATATGTCGGATAACATTGACAAAATCTATGTATTAGAATGAATAAATTCCTTATCATCATCCTTTCTCGGATACATCGGATAAAATTGAGAAATTCTAAGTATCAGAGTGAAAGAATTCTTTGTAAATGTCTTTTGACCGATATGTTTGATAACAGTGACCAAATTTAAGTATCATAGTGAATAAATTCTTTATGAGCTTCTATTTTCGGATACATCATATAACATTCACAAAATCTGAGTATCAGAGAGAATGAATTCATCATCATCGTCCTTGGTCAGATATCCCTGATAAAATTAAGAAAATTTAAGTATCAGAGTGAATAAATCTGTATCAATGTCTTTTGACAGATACTTTTTGGTGACACTGATAAAATTTAAGTATCAGAGAGAACAAATTCTTTACTTACATTCTTTATCGATATCATTTGTCGGATACGTCGGATAACATTGACAAAATATATGTATTAGAATGAATAAATTCTTTATCAACATCTTTTGTGGGATAGGTTGGGATAAAATTGATAAAATCTAAATATCAGAGCGAATAGATTCTTTATCAACATCCCCTGCCGGAATTGTCAGTTAACATTATCAAAAGCTAAGTTTCACAGTGAATAAATTCTTTACCAACTTCATTTGTCAGATACATCGGACAAAATTGACAAAATATAAGTATCAGATTGAATAAATCCTTTATCAACATCCTTTTTCGGATACATTGGATAACATTAACAAAATCTATATATCAGAGTGAATGATTTTTATCATCATCTCATTTGTCAAATGCATCAGATAAAATTGATAAAATATAAGCATCAGATTGAATAAATTATTTATCGACATCCTTTGTTGGATACGTTAGATAAAATTGACAAAATTTAAGTGTCAGAGTGTACCAGAGTGATTAAATTCCTTTTCAACAACTATTGATGGACACATAAGATATCAGTGAGAAAATCTAAGTATCAGAATGAATAAATGCTTTATCAACATCTTTTGTCAGATATGTTGGATAAAATTGGCATACCAGTATTATCAAAAGTACCTGTCAAAACTATCTGTCAAATAGCATTGACAAAGAATTTTTTTTCACTCTGATACTTTTAGTTTATCAATTTTATCAGGCATATCTGACAAAGGACGATGATAAGAATTTATTCACTCTGACACTTAGATTTCGTGAATGTTAACTGATGTATCTGACAAAAGAAGTTGATAAAGAATTTATTCACTATGTTACTTAGATTTGGTCGGTATTGTCAAACGTATCTGTCAAAAGACATTGATAAAGATTTATTCACTCTGATACTTATATTTTCTCAAATTTATCAAGCATATCTGACAAAAGATGATGATAAAAAATTTATTCACTATGATACTTACTGATATTCAGCTTTTATCGATTTTATCCGATTTAAACGACAAAGATGCTGATATAAAAAATTTATTCACTCTGATACTTAGATTTTGTCAATGTTATTCCATGTATCTGACAAAGATGGTGATACAGTCGTGTCTATGAACAAGCATAGAGTACGATTGGTATAGCCCCAAGCATATTTCATGTCATTTTAAGATACGTAAAAAAAGTTGAACAATTTTCTAATTTCGAAAGAAATTCAGTCCAAAAAAGAAAAAAGTGCTACTACAAACATTATTTTTCTAATAGTAATAGTCACGACTAAAATATCTATATCATTCTCATTTTGAATTCGGAAAATATTAAATATGATTTTTTTATGTTTTAAGTATTTTCTAGTCATTCTAAGACATGTAAAAAAAGTTGTAAAAAAAATTATGTTGAAAAAAAAAAAAAAAAAGTTCAAAAAAAAAACTTCAAAAAAAGTATAAGAAATTGTATAAGATTTATACAAGGGCCCTCTGACTTCACGGCAGCCATAGGGAAAATAGCATTGGATTCCTACCGAAGCCCTGTGACATTACGTGACACACCCCTGTCTATTTCAAAGGCATGTTACTTCACGCGACACACCCTTGCGCCTTAAATAGGTTCATAAGATTTCTATGACGTCCCGGCCGCCATAGGGAAATTAGCATTAGATTTTAAAGGCAGCCCTGTTAGGTCATGTGAAACAACTCTGTGTATTCCCATGAGAGCCCTGTTTCTAGGCAAGATTTCAGCGAAGTCCTGTTACATCAAGTGACACACCCTCGGCTTTAAAAGGTCAGATAAGTGGAGCTACTAGCCCCTCAAGCCATCTAACCTACTCAATGCAGCCAATGGTTCTATTAAAGGGAACACAGTTGACGAAGACTGCCAAGACACACCCTTCTGGATTCCAATGACGTCACACGACTTACCCCGGTTTCAAATGGTCAGGTATAATGTGCTTTACGTTATTTTATGTCGCACTGCGTCAGGAACCTATGAGAAATTCCCAATTGTAACTCAACGATAGCACACACCTTACGTAATGATTTCGCATCGCTGTCACGTAAAATACTTTTTGGAATTTTTCACCCGAAATGTTCAACACATTTTTTCTTTCTTTAACTTAATGATGGTGCAAACTTTATGTAAGGTCACGTAATGATTGCGCAACCATCACTGCCAGATAATAGCCTTTTTGGCATTTTATTTTTTGCCCGAAACTTTCTACTCTTTTTTTCTTTCTTTAGTTCTTTCTCTCCTTTTGTCCTTTACTTCTTTGACCCCGCCCGAACTCGAAAGGTCATTCTCATCCAATGGATTTGTGCCTTAGCCGAGAAAACCACCAATCTGTTTCCAATGTTATCTATAAGAGAAATACTTTCAGCAAATAATACAATCCCCTTGACGTCACAGGTGTTCCCTAGCAAGCGCGATTGTTTTTCCATGCACCCACAACATTTGGCAAGAAGAAGGGGGATACTGATTTTCAGAGACAATCACTGTCAAGGTATTTATAGCGTTAGAAGGAAAATGTATCGTTTTTTTTAGTGGGATACTAGATTTCATTCTATTTAACACAATACGCTCCCCCCTAGCATGCAATAGCGGGAGAAAAGGTTGATATTAGATGCAATTTTAAGATATTTTTAGAGCTGTTATGGAATATACCCCGGTTTCATTGAGTTAAATGTATTAATATTTCACAAAGACGTGACAATATACGGCTGCCCCCTCCCCACCTCCCTAACAATCATTTCCATAGGGTGCCTTGATAATAGATGAAAATTTTAGGCATTATTGAGGCTTATAAAAGGATAAAATATGAACAATAACATGCGTAAATTAAAGAAAGATGGGGGGAGAGGACTCCAAGCATGTATTTACAGAGAAAGAGGTTGATATTAAAGGTAAATTCTTACGCAATAAAACACATCGTGAGACTGCAATTCCATATTTTTATCGATTTTTTCTTGATATTATGTTCACCCAGCTTCAAGTCAATGACATATTTTAGAGATGATTGTGCCTCATACAGCATTGTCGCCTCTGAAACAACTCGGTCTGGAAAAAGCCCTATAGGTCAGGTTATATATATATATATATATATATATATATATATATATATATATATATATATATATATATATATATATATATATATATATATATATATATTATATATATATATATATATATATATATATATATATATATATATATATATATATATATATATATATATATATATATATATACATATATATATATATAATTATATTATATATATATATATATATATATATATATATATATATATATATATATATATATATATGATATAATTATATATATAATATATATATACATATATAACTTTATTACTGTGGACTGAATTCGTGTTTATAGTGAAAAATAATTTTATTCTAAAAATTATTTTTGCTTAATAACAAAAGCAACTATATATAGCAATCATCTTTATAATGAGCAATTAAACAATATGACGTTCTGATAGCCCGGTAACCTAGGTGAAAGAAAAGATTGAAAAAAGATTGGGGGAGGGGAGCCGTCTGTGAAGGGGGTAGGGCTGTTAGGGGTTTTTTCCATTGCCAGCTGAGCACTGCCATATTTTTTATCTAATCATTTTTCCAGTGTTTTATATTTATTTTATTTATATCTACATTTATATTTTTTGTTGTCGCGCAAAGCGGCAAAATTCAAGTGTTTAATCTTTTAGTGTTTTTGCAAGTGTTATTGTCGCCCCTGCCGCGGCCCAATCCGGTGGCCCACTGAAGCCGGTCCGACCGTCACGAGTACCGTCCGCTGACCGCCTCCGAGGGAGAGTCCGGTCCTCCGTGCGGTTTGTCTCAGTCCTCATGCACCCAGAGGGGCATTTTTCAACAAAAATTATCAAAACGCGTAAAGGGTAAATTGTATTTTGAGAAATTTTTGCCCCCAAGGCAAATATGCAACTAGGGAAATTCTGAAAATTCAGTGTTTTCGAGACAAGACTATGCAATTGAAAAAACAAAAACATGCGTGACTATAAAAAAGGTATGGGACCTAGCAGGCGATTCTAGAAAGGAGGGAGTGACATTAAAAAAACATTTAAACCGTTTTGAGAGGAATCTTTGAAGAACTTTTAATAAAACTATCTATTTCTTTGAGTACTTGTTAGATTTTCACCTCCTCAATGGAAAAATTCTTTAACGCCTCCACCTTAACTTTTAAGCAGTAGAACATGATACTCCGATCAATTCACCCCGTAATGACATTACTTGACTGTCACCCTGATATCACCTCATCACTCCTAAGACATTTTTCAGTCATTTTATGGTAAAAATTATGTATTTAAATCTTGTAATTCAAGTTTTTACAACCCAAGTCTATCATGATGCCCCACAAAACACTCCACATTACCATGGCATTACGCCCCCTCCTCCCTCCATCATCCATAATCCACCAGCTGCTTATGAGCCCCAGCACCATCCCCTCCCCCCTAGAACATTTTCAACTTTTTCCCAGAGAAAATAAGCTCATGATTCTGAATTACACACAGCTTTTACTTGAACAGCGGAACTCAGCATTTCATTGCTACCGTGTGATACTCCAAGCAGTTCCCGTAACAATGCCACACTATTACTGCTCTGCGACACCCCTTTGACATCGCCCCATCCCCCAAGAAACTTTTTTCAGAAAAATCTTGTTAAAGATTATACTTCAAGCCCATTGGTTCAAGTTTTTGCAAGCCAAGCTTAACACAATAACCTGCTAAACATTCCACACCACCCTGGTATTACGCGCCTCCCCCTGCCATCCATTTGCCCCCTAATCACTCCTAGGGCATTTTTAAACTTTTCCCTGGACTCCTAACCAAGCCATCGGAGGACCCCAGCAACCAATTCAACCGGCCCATAGCGAGCAATTCCAACGGGGCCCTAACAGCAATTCCAACGTGGGGTCCTAATCTAACAACCGGGGGAACCAAAGCAACCAATTCAACTGGGAATCCAGCTTCCAATTCAAATGGGTCCCTAGCAACCAATTCCAATGGGATCCTCCCATCCACCGGAGGACCCTAGCAACAAATTCGACTAGGACTCAAGCATCCAATTCAACTTCCCCCTTGAGAGCAATTCCAACGGAGGGCCCTAACCTAACCATCAGGGGACTCTAGCAACCAGTTCAACCGGGACCTAAGTTTCCAATTCAGTGGGTCCTTAGCGAACAATTCCAACGGGGTTTTTCCTAACCCCAGGGAGGACCCTAGCAATTAATTAAACTGGAACCCAAGCATCCGTTTCAACCCCCCCCCCCCCCCCCTAACGAGAAATTACAACGGAGGGCCCTAACCTAACCGTCGGAGGACCTTAGAAAGATATTCAACTGAGGCCCAAGCATTGTTCATGGAACTTGAAGTGTGCTGATAAGATATTCAACTGAGGCCCAAGCATTGTTCATGGAACTTGAAGTGTGCTGATTTTTATTCGTTGAACTTCTCGCATGATTTTGTTCGTTGAACTTGTTGCAAGCTGATTTTTCTCTTTGTGAAACCTTTTTCTCTGAAACTGATTTTCTTCAAGGAACTTATTTTATGCAGATTTATGGTCGTGGAATTTGTTGAGTACTGGTTTTTGTTTATGAAATATGTTACATGTTGATCTTTTTTTCTTCGTAAATTTCGTACATTGATTTTTCTCCTGACGAAACTGATTTTGTTCATGGAACTTATAGCAGGCATGTTTTTGTTCGTTGAACTTGTTGCATGCTGACTTTCGCTTGCGAAACTTGTTTCATGTTGATTCTTCCCTTCTTGAAACTCGTTTATTGATTTTTTCTCCTGATGAGATTGAATTTGTTCAAAAAACTTGTTGCGTGCTGATTTTTGTCCGTAGTTCCGTAGAACATGTTGCATGCTGATTTTTTTCTTCGTGAAATGTGTTACATGTCGATTTTTCTCTTCTAGAAACATGTACATTGATTTTTCTTCTAGTGAAACTGATTTTCTTCATGAAACTTTTTTCATCGTGAAACTTATTTTCTTATGGAACTTGTTATGTGCTGATTTTTGTTCATGGAACTTGTTTCATGCCAATTGTTGTTCGAAAAACTTGTTGCATGTTGTTTTTCTTATCGTGAAATTTGTACATTAATTTTTCCCCTCGCGAAACTGATTTTATTTATGGAACTTGTTGCCTACTGATTTTTGTTCGTGGAACTCGTGGTACATGTTGAGTGCTATTTTTTTTGATCGAGAAACTCGTTGCATGTTGATTTTTCTCTTCGTAAAACCCATACACAGATTTTTTCTCCTACTGAAACTGATTCTGTTCATGGAACTTGTTGCCTGCTGATTTTGCTTGTGGAGCTTTTTACATGCTGATTTTTGTTCCTGAAACTTGTTGCATGTTGATTTTTCTCTTCGTAGAGCTCATACGTTGATTGTTCCTGCTCGTTAACTGATTTTGTTCACGAAAATTGTTGCATGCTTATTTATGTCTGTAAATTTTGTTGAGCTCTGATTTTTGCTCGTGAAACTTGTCGCATGTTTATTTTTCTCTTCGTGAAACTCGTACAGTGATTTTTTCAGCTGCTGAGCCTGATGTTGTTCATGAAACTTGTTGCGTGCCGTTTTTATGTTCGTGGAACTTGTCGAGTGCTGATACTTGCTCATAAACTTGTCGCATGTTGATTTTTTCTCTTCATGAAACTCGTACATTGATTTTTCTAGTCACGAAACTGATTTTACTTACGGAAATTGTTGCATGCTGATTATGTTTCTTCGTTGAACGTGTTTAGTGCTGATTTTTTTGTTGCTCGTAAAACTTGTCGCATGTTGATTTTTCTCTTAGCAAAACTTACGCATTGACTGTTCTCCCCGTGAAACTGATTATATTCATGGAAGTTAGGGCATGCTTAATTTTGTTCGTGGAATTTGTTGCATGCAGATTTTTCTTCGTGAAACTTGTTGCATGTTGATTTTTCCCTTCGTTAATCTCGTACATTGATTTTTCTCCCGATGAAACTGATTTTGTTGATGGAACTTATTGCTTGCATGTTTTTGTTCGTGGAACTTGTTGCATGCTGATTTTTGTTCGCGAAACTTGTTTTATGTTGACTTTTCCCTTCGTGAAACTTGTACATTGACTGTTTCTCCTGATGAAACTGATTTTGTCTAAGGAAGTTGTTGCGTGATGATTTTTGTCGGTGGAACATGTTGCACGCTGATTTTTTGTTCATGAAACGTGTTAAATGTTGGTTTTTCTCTTCGAAAAACATGTACATTGATGTTCGCGAAACTGATTTTCTTCATGCAACATGTTGCGTGCTAATTTTTTTTGTTCATGGAACTTGTTGCATGTTGAATTTTGTTCGTGAAACTTGTCACATGTTGATTTTTTTTCTTTGTGAAACTTGATCATTAATTTTTCTGTTCATAAAAATTTATGCATTGATTTTTCTCATCGCGAAACTGATTTCTTATGAACTTGTTTTATACTGATTTTTGTTCATGGAACTTGTTGCATGCCGCTTTTTGATCGCAAAACTTATTGCATGTTGTTTTTTCTCATCATGAAACTTGCATACTGCTTTTTTTTCTCCTCAAAAATCTGATTTTATTCATGGAACTTATGGAACTTATTACTTATGGAACTTATGGAACTTATTACTTTTGTTGGTGGAATTTGTTGATTGCTGATTTGTCTTCGTGAAATTTGTTGCATGTTGATTTCTCTCATCTTGAAACTCATACATTGAATTGTCTCCCGATAAAACTGATTTTGTTCGTGGAACTTGTTGCTTGCTGATTCATGTTCATGAAACTTGTTGTGCGCTGATTTTTGCTCGCGGAACATGTTTCATTTTGATCTTTCTCGTCGTGAAACTCGTACATTGATTTTTTCTCCTGATGGCACTGATTTTGTTCAAGGAAGTTGTTGAGTGCTGATTTCTGTCCATGGAATATATTGCAAACCATGATTCTTGTTGATTTTTTCATCGTGAAATATGTACATTGATTTCTCTTCTTGTGAAAGTGAATTTCTTCATACAACATGTTCCGTGCTGATTTTTTTTTTCGTGGAACTTGTTGCATGCTGATTTTTGTTCGTGAAACTTGTCACATAATGATTTTTTTCTTTGTGAAACTTGTATATTTATTTTTCACTTGGTAAAATTTAGCATTGATTTTCCTCATCGTGAAACTTACTTTGTTCAGGAACTTGTTGTGTGCTGATTTTGTTCATAGAACTTGTTGCATGCCGATTTTTAATCGCGAAACTTGTTGCATGTTGTTTCTTCTCATCGTGAAATTTGAACATTGATTTTTTTCAACTCGTGAAACTGATTCTGTTCATGGAACTTGTTGCCTGCCAATTTTTTGTTCATGGAGTTTGTTGAATGCTGATTTTTGTTCGTGAAACTTGTTGCATTTTGATTCTTCTCTCCGGGAAACTCGTACATTGATTTTTCCTCCTCGTGAAACTGATTTTGATCATAGAACTTGTTGCGTACTGATTTGTGTTCGTGACGCTTGTTGAGCACTGATTTTCGCTTGTGAAATTTCTCGCAAGTTGATTTTTCTGTTCGCAGAACTTGTACGTTGATTTTTTTCAGCTTTCGAAACTTATTTTGTTCGTGGATCTTTCTGCGTGCTGTTTTATGTTCGTAGAAGTTATTGAGTGCTGATTTTTGCTCATGAAGCTTGTTGCATGTTGATTTTTCTTCCTTCGTGAAACTCGTACATTGATTTTCCTCCTCGCGAAACTGATTTTAGTCATGGAACTTATCAGATGGTAAATTTTTTCTTCGTGGAACGTGTTGCGTGCTGCTTTTTTTGCTCCAAAAACTTTTCCCATGTTGATTTTTCTCTGGGCGAAACTTGTACATTTGATTTTTCTCCTCGTGAAACTGAATTTATTCATGGAACTGATTGCTTGGTTATTTTCTTCGTGGAACTTGTTGCATGCTGATTTTTTCTCCTCTCTTTGTAAAAGTTATACAATGATTTTTCTCATCGTGAAACTTATTTACTTCATGGCACTTGTTGCTTGCTGATCTATTGTTCATGGAACGTGTTGCATGCTGATAATCGTTTTTGAAACTTGTTGCATACTAATTTTCTCTTCTTGAAGCTTGTACTTTGATTTTTTTTCATGAATCTGATTATGTTCATGGAACTTGTTGCATGCTGATTTTTGTTCAATGAACTTGTAGCATTATGACTTTTTCACCGTAAAAGTTAAAGTTAACCTGACTTAACCCATATATTCTAGGTTAGGTCAAGTAAGGTTAAATGACGCGTCACTAATCCTATTTTATCCTAACCTAGTCTGTTTAGGTTAAGTTAGGTCAACCTTAACTTTTACGATGAAAAAATCATAATGCTACAAGTTCTTTGAACAAACATCAGTATGACACAAGTTCCATGAACATATTGAAGCAGCCAACAAGTTCAATGAACAAAATCAGTTTCGCGAGGAGAAAAAAAAATCAAAATAGAAATTTCACGATGAGAGAAAACAACATGCAACAAGTTTCACGAACAAAATCGGCATGCAACAAGCTCCATGAACAAAAATCAGAAACACAACAAGTTCCACATGAAAATAAGTTTCACGATGAGATAAATGAATGTATAAATTTTATGATGTAAAACTCAATGTAAAAGTTTCACAAAGAGAGAAAATCAACATTTGACAAGTTTCACGAACAAACATCAGCATGCAACAAGTTCCACGAAAAAAAAAAAAAAAATCAGCATGCAACAAGTTGCATGAAGAAAATCAGTTTCAAAAGGAAAAAATCAATGTACATGTTTCACGATGAGAAAAAGTGATATTTAGTACGTTTCACGAACGAAAAATCAGCATGCAACGACTTCCTTGAACAAAAATCAGTTTCATCAGGAGCAAAAAGCAATGTATAAGTTTCACGAAGGGAAAAATCAACATTAAACAAGTTTCGCGACAAAAGTCGGCATGCAATAAATTCCATGAACAAAAATAAGAAAACAAAAAGTTCCATAAGAAAATAGATTTCACGATGAGAAAAATCAATGCATAGATTTTATGAAGAAAAAATACACTATGTACAAGTTTCACAAAGAAAGAAAATCAACATGTGACAAGTTTCACGAACAATAATAAGCATCCAACAAGTTCCAAGAACAAAAAAAAAAAAAATCAGCATGTAACAAGTTGCATGAACAGAATCAATTTCACAAGGAGAAAAATGAATGTACATCTTTCACGACGAGAATAATCAACATGTAAAACGTTTACGAACAAAAAATCAGCATGCAAACATGTTCCACGGACAAAAATCAGCACGCAACAACTTCCTTGTAAATCTTTTTCATCAGGAGCAAAAATCAATGTGCGAGTTTCACGAAGGGAAAAATCAACATGAAACAAGTTCCACGAACAAAAATTAGCATGCAAAAAGTTCCACGAACAAAACAAGCCTACAAGAAGTTCTATGAACAAAGTCAGTTTTCATAGGCAGAAAAATGAATATACGAGTTTCACAAAGGGAAAAATCAACATGCAACAATTTTCTCGAAGAAAATTCAGCATACAACAAATTCTATTAACCAAAGTAAGTATGCCATAAGTTTCATGAATAAAATCAGTTTCAAGAAGAGAAAAAATCAATGTATAAGTTTCACCAAGGGAAAAGTCAACATGCGATAAGTCTTACGAGCAATAAAAGAAAAAATTAACACACAACACGTTCAACGAAGGAAAAAAAATCAGCATGCAATAAGTTCCATTAGTAAAATCAGTTTCGTGAGGGGAAAAATCGATGTGTGAGTTTCATGAAGAAAAAATTCAACATGTGACAAATTTCATGAGTAAAAATAAGCACTCGAGTAAAGTTCCACGAACGTAAAGCAGTACGCAATAGGTTTCATGAACTAAAGCAGGTTTGGCAGCTAAAAAAATCACCTTGCGAGTTTCACGAAGAGAAAAATCAACATACGACAAGTTTCTCGAGCAAAAATCAGCATGCAAAAAGTTGCACGAGCAAGATCAGCAGGCAAAGTTTCATGTACAGAAACAGTTTCACGAGGAGAAAAATCAGCATACAACGTTTTTTCACGAACAAAAATCAGCACTAACATGTACCACGAGTTAAACGAACAAAAATCAGCAGGCGAAAAGTTCCACGAATAAAATTAGTTTCGAGAGGGGAAAAATCAATGTATAAATTTTCATGATGAGAAAAAAAACAACATGCAACAAGTTTCACGAACAAAAATGGCATGCAACAAGTTCCATGAACAAAATCAGCACACACGAGCTCCATAAGAAAATAAGTTTACGATGAGAAAAATCAATGTATAAATTTTACGAAGAGAAAAAAATAATCAATGTACAAGTTTCAAAAAGATAAAAAAAAAATCAAAATGTGACAAGTTTCACGAACAAAAATTAGCATGCAACAATTTCGACGAACAAAAATCAGCACTTAACAAGTTTCATGAAGAAAATCAGTGTCAGAAGGAGAAAAATCAATGTACATGTTTCACGAAGAGAAAAATCAACATGAAATACGTTTCACGAACAAAAATCAGCATGCAATATGCTCCACGGACAAAAATCAGCACGCAACAACTTCCTAGAACAAAATCAGTTTCATCAGGAGAAAAAATCAATTAACGAGTTTCACGAAGGGAAAAAATCAACACGAAACAAGTTTCGCAAACAAAAATCAGCATGGAACACGTTCCACGGACAAAAACATCCATGCAATAAGTTCCATGAACAAAAATCGGTTTCATCAGGAGAAAAATCACTGTATGAGTCTTACGAAGAAAAAAAGATCACATGTAGCATATTTCACGAACAAAAGTCAGTAGTCAACAAATTCCACGAGCGTAAATCAACACACAATAAGTTCCGTGAAGAAAATCAGTTTCAAGAGCAGAGAAAAGTTTCACGAAGAATAAAATCAGTTTGCAACAAGTCCAACGAACAAAATCATACGAGAAGTTGCACGAATAGAAATCAGCATGCTAAAAATAAAGTTCCATGAACAATGCTTGTGCCACGGTTGCATTACTTGCTAGGGTCCTCTGATGGTTAAGTTAAGGTTCTCCTTTGGAATTGCTCGCTAAGATGGGGTTTAATTGGATGCTGGGTCCCAGTTAAATTTGTTGCTAGGGTCTTCCTTTGGTTTGAAGGACCCAGTTGGAATTGCATGCTTAGAAGGACGCCTCATTAGAAGGGCCCACTTAAATTGGAAATTATTGCTCTTTAGAAGGGCCAACTTGAATTGGAAACTTGGGTCCGGTGGTTAGGAGGACGCCGTTGGAATTGATCACTAGGGGCCCAGTTGAATTGGAAACTTGGGTCACGGTTGTATTGATTACTAGGGTCCCTCAGTTGTTAGGTTAAGACCCTACGTTGAAAGCGCTCATTAGGGCCCCGTTGGAATTGCTCGTTAGGGGCCCGACTGAATTGGTTGCTTGGGTCCTCCGATGGCTAGGTTAGAAGTCCAGGGCAAAAGCTTGAAAATATCCTTGGAGTCATGGGGGGCACATGGATGGCAGGGGCAGGCGCGTAAGGCCAGGGTGGTGTGGAATGTTTTGCAGGTTATTATGTTAAGCTTCGCTTGCAAAAACTTGGACCAATGGGCTTGAAGCATAATCTTTAACAAGAATTTTCTGAAAAAATGTCTTTGGGTGATGGGGCAATGTTAGAGTGGTGTGTTAGAGCAGTAATAGTGTGGTATTGTTGCGGGAATTGCTTGGAGTATCACACTCTAGTAATATAATGCTGAGTTCCGTTATTCAAGTAAAAGCAGTGTTTAATTTGATTCAAGAGCTTTTTGTCTCTGGGAAAAGGTTGAAAATGTCCTAGGGGGGGATGGTATCGGGGTTGATAAGGGGCTGGAGGCACATAGATGATGGAGGGAGGAGAAGTGAAATCCCATGGTGATGTGGAGTATTTTGTTGGGCATCATGATAGACTTGGGTTGCAAAAACTTGAATCACCGGATTTAAATGCATAGTTTTATTATGAAATCACTGAAAAATGTCTTAGGAATGACGACGTGATATCAGGGGGCAGTCAAGATATGTCATTGCGGGATGGATTGCTTGGAGTATCATGTTCTACAGCTTAAAAGTTAAGGTGGAGGCGTTAAAGAATTTTTCCAGTAAGGAGGTGAAAATCTAACAAGTACTCAAAGAAATGGATAGTTTAATTAAAAGTTCTTCAAAAATACCTCTTAAAACGCTTTAAATGTTTTCCTAATGTCACTCCCTCCTTTTTTTAGAATTGCCTGCTAGGTCCCATACCTTTATATATTCATGCATGTTTTTGTTTTTCCATTGCATAGTCTTGTCTCGAAAACGCTGCATTTTCAGAATTTCCCTAATTGCATATTTGCCTTGGGGACAGTAATTTCTCGAAATAGAATTTACCCTTTGCGAGTTTTGATATCTTTGTTGAAAAATACCCCCCTGGGTTGCATGGAGACTGAGACAAACCGCACGGAGGACTGGACTCTCCCTTGGAGGCGGTCAGCGGACGGTACTCGTGACGGCGGACCGGCTCCAGCGGACCACCGGGGTGGGCCGTGGCAGGGGCGATAATAACACTTGCAAAAACACTTAAAAATTAAACGCTTGAAAATTCCCGCTTTGCGCAAAGACAAAAATTATAAATATAGATATAAATAAAATAAATATAAAACACTGAAAAAATGATTAGATAAAAAATAAGGCTGGCAGCCACAGCGGCCCATGGTGGCCCGCGGCAGGGGCGACAATACCAATTAAAACACTTAAAAATTAAATACTTGAAAATTACCACTTTGCGCAACAAAAAAAAAATTATAAATATACATAAACACAAATAAAAATAAACATAAAACACCCTCTATGCCTTCCCAAGACCAGAACATAATTTTCACTTTACTGAAAAAATATAAATGTTTTTTACTTTTGTAACTTTAATAAATCAGATAATATTAACATTTAGATTACTAAATATCAGTATATGTATTAAACTGACAATGCAAATTCATTTGTATTTTTCTGTAAAGTGCAAATTTTGTTCTGGCCTTGGGAAGGCATAGGGGTTCTGAGCCCAACTTATGTTAAATTTTGTTTGTTTTGAGTTTGACTCGGCTATTTATAGTAATTTCTGTTCATTTTGGGTTTCATTTATTTATCGATACTGATTTGTGGTAATTTCATGCTTGGTAGATTATTTGATTTTATTTTTGCCCATTTTTTGTTTAATTGAGTTCTTTACTTTTCTTTGAAAAACTTATTTTGTGGAAAATTTTTTTTTTTTATTTAATTTCTTTTCGTTTTATATTGACATAGTCTTTTCAGGGAAAAAGAAAATAATACTTTAAATCTTTTCGTTTTTTAAGACTTTGTAGTTTGGCCTGCTATTTGTATACTGGAGAAAAATTTTCAGCAATTTTTAACAAAAATACACCCTTTTAAAAATCTGGACACAAATAGTTAGTAGTGTTTAATTTAGTTTCATACCTCCCCTAGTTGACCTGAAAAGGAAAACTTGATACCATTCGCGAAATAATCTGTTTACTTTCTTTGACAGCTTGGATACACTTACGCCATCTTGATTTTGTAAAATTTTAAGAGCAGAAGTAGCCCCGAATATTTGAACATAATACCCTCAGTCGTTTTTTGGATACTGCGAGATGCCTTATTGGGAATTAGCATTAACACACTGCGTTTTGATTTAATCTTAAGGCGACGTTTTAGTTTTTAAATATAATGGGAAAATGAGAGGGTGAGCGTGGGATGGGGATTAGTTGCCCTCCAATCACTTTCGACTATTAAAAAGGGCAGCAGCCGTTTCTATTTTCAATCGAATGAGCCCTTTTCGAAGATATCACGACAGCTCCTTCGATACTAAGTGCCCTGGTCTAAACAACAACAACAACAACAACAAAATTAATATATTTTACCCACATCGATCTTTACTATAAAAATGTCTAGTCTTCCAATCCCTTTCGACTATTAATAAGGGCACTAGGCCTTTCGATTTACAATCGAATGAGCTTTTTTTTGAAACGAAAATGTTTTCCATAAACACTTTTATATGCCCCCAGGGCATAAATTCCAACCCTTACCCTAAGGGCTGTTATGGTGGTTGTCATCTTCTAAGACCTAATTTCCAGAACCTTCAACTACGTTAAACAAAATGGCTATCTCAAAACTTTGATTGGATGTGTTTGGAGAAATGGTGGGCATGGGAGGGGCGTTAGTCCCTATCCAATCACTTTCAACTATTAAATATGGCACTAGCCTTTTCAATTTCCAATCAAATGAGCCCTTTTGAAGTTTCTACGACAACACTTTCAATAAAAACCTTATATGCCATCAGGCCATAACTTACAACCCTTGCCCTGAGAGCTTGGGGGGGGGGGGGGGGTTGTCAGTCTCAAAGACCTAATTTCCAGAACTTTCAACTACGTTGAACAAAGTGGGTATCTGAAAATTTTGATTGGATGTGTTGGGAGGAATGGTGGGTGTGAGAGGGAGGTTACCCTCCAATCACTTTCAGCTATTAAAAAGGGCACTAGCCCTCTAAATTTATAACTGAATGAGCTTCTTTTGAAGTCTATCTATAAGAACCTTACATACCCTCAGGGCAAAACTTACAACCTTTGCTCTTGGGACTCTGGGGGGTTTGTCATCCTTAAATACATAATTTTCAGAACTTTCAACTACTCTCTACTTAATTACTCTCCACTCACTTTCGACTATTAAAAAGGGCAATTTCAATTTCCAATCAAATGAGCCCTTTTTTAAATTTCTACAACAACTTTCTATATAAACCTTATATGCCTCCAGGGCATAACTTACAACCCTTGCACTGAGGGCTTTGAGGGGGTTAGCATCCTAAAAGACGTAATTTTCAGAATTTTCAGCTACGTTGAACAAAATAGATATCACAATATTTTGATTGCATGTGTTTGGGAGAGTAATGAGCGTCAGAGGGGCGTTAGTCACTCTCCAATCACTTTCAACTACTAAAAAAAGGCACTAGCCCTTTCAATTTTCAATTGAATGAACCCTTTTGAAGTTTTCTACGATAACACTTTCTATAAAATCTTATATGCCCCCAAGGCAAAACTTAAAACCCTTGCCCTGAGGGCTGTAAGGGGGAGGGTTTATCATCCTTAAAGTCCTAATTTCCAAAACTTCCAACTACGTTGAATAAAATGGCTGTCTAAAAATTTTGATTGGGTGTGTTTGGGGCAAATTTTTGTGAGGGGGGGGGGGGTTTTGTTGCCCTCAAATGACTTTCGACTGTTAAAAAGGGCACTAGCCCTTTGACTTTCCAGTTGAATTTTTCAAGTTTCTACGGCAAAGATTTCAATAAAAACCTTAAATGCATCCAGGGCACAACTTATAACCATTGCACTGAGAACTGTGGGAGGAGTGTCCCGCTCAAAGGTATAATTTCCTGAGCTTTAAACTGCGTAGAACAAAATGGCTGTCTCAAAATTTTGATTGGATGTGTTTGGGGAAAGTGGTGGGCATGGAAGGGATGTTAGTTGCCTTCCAATCACTTTCGACTATTAAAAAGGGCATTAGCCATTACAATTTCCAATCGAATAAGCCCTCTTTGAAGTTTCTACGACAACGTATTCTATAAAAACCTTATATGCCCCCTAGGGCATGACTTACAACCCTTGCCCTGAGAACTATGGGGGGTTTACATCCTCAAAGACCTAATTTCCAGAACTTTAAAACTACGTTGAGTAAAATGGCTATCTCTAAATTTTGATTGGATGTGTTTTGGGACTAGGTGGGCGTGAGAGGGGGTTAGTTGCCCTCCAATTACTTTCGACTATTAAAAAGGGCACTAGCCCTTTGGATTTCCAATCGAATGAGCTTTTTGAAGCTTATTGAACAACTTCTACGCTTCTACAAAACCTTCTATAAGAACCTTATATGCCCCCTGGACATAACTTACAACCCCTGCCCTGAGGACTGTTGGGGAGTGTCCTCCTCAAAAACATAATTCCTATCTCGAAATCAGCTACACTGAACAAAATGGCTATCTCAAAATTTTGATTGGATGTGTTTCGGGAAATGGTGGGCGTCGAAGGGGTGTTAGTTGCCTTCCAATCACTTTCGACTATTAAAAAGAGCACAAGCCACTCCAATTTCCAATTGAATGAGCCCTTTTGGAAGTTTCTACGACCGCTTCTTCGATACAAAGTGGCCGGCTCTGAAGGAAAAAATAATATATAATACATTGTAACAATATCGTTCTTGTATGCCCCAGGGCATAACTTAAAACCCTTGTCCTGAGGGTTACGGGGGAGTGTCCTCCTCAAAATCATAATATCTATCTGGAAATCGACTGCGCTGAACAAAATCAAAATTTTAATTGGATATGTTTGGGGGAATTATGGACGTGGGGGGGGGGGGGGGGGCTAGTTGCCCTCCAATCACTTTCGACTTTTAAAAAGGGCACTAGCCACTCCAATTTCCAATCAAATGAGCCCTTTTCAAAGGTTCTACGACAACTCCTTCGATACGAAGTGCCCTGGTATGGAAAAAGAATAAAAAAAAATAATAATACATCGTACCAACAACGTTCTTTACTTAGGCAGCGCAATTGAGCTGCCTCTGGTTTCTACAACAACTTTCTATATAAGCCTCATATGCCTCTAGGGCATAACTTACAACCCTTGCACGGAGGGCTCTGAGGGGGTTATCATCCTAAAAGACTTAATTTCCAGAACTTTAAAATACGTTGAACAAAATGGATATCTCAAAATTTTGATTGGATGTGTTTGGAGAAGGGCGTTAGTCACTCTCTCCAATCATTTTCAGCTATTTAAAAACAGCACTAGCCCTCTCAATTTGCAATTGAATGAGCCCTTTTTGAAGTTTCTACGACAAATACTTTCAATAAAACAATACTTTCAATAAAACCTTATATGCCCAAGGGGCATAACTTACAACCCTTGCCCTGAGGGCTTTGGGGAGAGGGGGAGTGGTTTGTCATCCTTACAGACCTAATTTCAAAACTTTCAACTACGTTGAATAAAATGACTATTTAAAAATTTGATTGTTTGTGTTTGGAGAAAAGGTGGGCGTGAGAGAGGGGCTAGTTGCCCATAAATACCTTCGACTATTAAAAAGAGCACTAGCCCTTTGAATTTCAAATCGAATGAGCTCTTTATCAAGTTTCTATGACAAAGATTTCAATAAAATCTTATATACCCCAAGGTCATAACTTATAACCCTTGCCCTGAAGACTGTTGGGGGAGTGTCCTGCTCAAAAGCATAATTTCCTGACCTTTAAACTGCATGGAACAAAATAGCTATCTCAAAATTTAAATTGGATGTGTTTGGAGAATTGATATGTTTGGGCGTGGAAGGGGTGTTAGTTGCGTTCCAATCACTTTTGACCTTTAAAATGGGCACTAGTCTTTTCAATTTCCAATCGAATGAGTCCTTTTTGAAGTTTCTACGACCAATGCGTTCTATAAAAACCTTATATGCCCCCAGGGCATAACTTACAACCCTTGCCCTGAGGACCGTAGGGGGACTGTCATCCTCAAAGACCTAATTTCCAGAATTGAAAACTACGTTTAATAAAATGGCTATCTCAAAATTTTGGTTGGATGTGTTTGGGGAAAAGGTGGGCGTAAGAGGGGGGTTAGTTGCCCTCCAATCACTTTCGACTATTAAAAAGGGCAATAATCCTTTGAATTTCCAATCGAATGAGATTTTTTACAGTTTCTAGGACAACGCCTTCTATAAAAACCTTATATGCCCCCAGGGCATAACTTACAACTCTTGCCCTGAAGGTTGTGGGGGAGTGTCCTCCTCAAAAACACAATTTCTATCTGGAAATCAACTACGCTGAACAAAATGGCAATTTTAAAATTTGAATTTGATGTGTTTCGGGAGACAGTGGACGTGAAAGGGGTGTTATTGGCCTTCCAATCGCTTTCGACTATTAAAAAGGGCCCAAGCCACTCCAATTTTCAATTGAATCAGCCCTCTTGGAAATTTCTACGACAACTTCTTCGATACGAAGTGCCTTGCTCTAAAGGAAAAAAATAATAAGCTTTGCCAAAATCGTTCTTATATGCCCCAGGTCATAACTTAAAATCCTTGCCCTGAGGGTTGTGGGGGAGTGTCCTCCTCAAAATATATTTTCTATCTGGAAATCAAATACGCTGAACAAAATGGCTATCTCAAAATTTTGATTTTAAGTGTTTGGGGGAATGATTGGTGTCTGGGGGGGGCTAGTTGCCCTCCAATCAGTTTTGACTATTAAAAAGGGTACTAGCCATTCCCATTTCCAATCAAATGAGCTCTTTTTGAATTTTCTACGACAACTCCTTCGATGCGAAGGGCCCTGGTATGGAAAAAAAAAATAATACACTGTGCCAACGTCGTTCTTTACTTAGGCAGCGTGATTGCGCTGCCTATGATTACGCATGTTATTGTTTATGTTTTATCCTTTTATAAGCATCAATAATGCCTAAGAATTTGCATCTATTATCAAGGCACCATCTGGAAATTATGGCTAGGGAGTTCGGGAAGGGGCAGCCGGATGTTGTCACGTCTATGTGAAATATTCATGCATTTAACTCACTGAAAACCGGGTATTTTCTTTAAAAGCTCTTAATATGCCTTAAATTTGCATTTAATGTCAACCTTATTTCCCCGCTATTGCTTGGTAGGGGAGGGAGCGTATTGTCATGATAGTGTGAAATCTAGTATCCCACTCAAAGGAATGATACATTTTCATTTTAAAGCTACGTATAAATACCTTGACAGCGACTGTCTCTGAAAATTAATTTCCCCCCTTCTTCGTGCCAAATGCCTCAGGTGCACGGAAAAACAATCGCTTTTGCTAGGGAACATCTGTGACGTCAAGGGGATTGTGTTATTTACTGAAATTATTTCTCTAATACAGAACATTGGAAATAAATTGGTGGTTTTCTCGGTTAAGGGACAAATTCGTTGGATGGGAATGACCTTCCGAGTTCTGGCAGGGTCAAAGAAGTACTGAAAAAAGGAAAGAAAGAACTAAGGAAAGAAAAAAAGCTTTGAACGTTTCGGGCCAAAAATTAAATGCCAAAAAGGGTATTATCTGGCAGTGATGGTTGCGTAATCATTACGTGACCTTACATAAAATGTGCGCCGTCATTAAGTTGAAGAAAAAAAAATATGTTCAGCATTTCGGGGGAAAAATACCAAAAAGTATTACTTGACAGTGGTGCGCAATCATTACGTAAGGTGTGTGCTGTTTGTTAGGTTACAAGTGGGGATTCCCCGTGGGTCCCTGTTGCAGGGTTACATATAATTGCGTCAAGCATATTAGACCTGACCGTTTGAAATGGGGTAAGTCGTGTGGCGTCATTGGAGTCCAGAGGGATGTGTCATGGGAGTCTTGCCAACTGTGTTCCTTTTAATAGAACAGGCGACCGAATTGGGTAGGTTTGAGGGCTTGAGAGGTTTTAGCTCCACTTATCTGACCGTTTAAAGGCAAGGGTGTGCCGCGTGATGTAACAGGGCTCTGCTTGAAAACTTGCCTAGAAACAGGCCTCTTATGGGAATACACAGGAGTGTGTCGCGTGACGTAACAGGGCTGCGCGTTTAAAATCCAATGCTAGTTTTCCTATTGCTACCTTGACGTTACAGAAATACTATGAGCCTATTTAATGTGTGAGGGTGTGTCCGGTTATGTAACATGCACTTGAAATAGACAGGGGTGTGTCGCGTGATGTCACAAGGCTCCGGTAGAATCCAATGCTATTTTCCCTGTGGCTGCTGTAACGTCAGAGGGCTCAAATAGAAACACACAGGAGTGTGTTGCGTGACGTAGCAGGGCTGCGCTTGAAATCCAGTGCTATTTTTGTTATCTGTGCCGTGACGTCAGAAGGCTGCGCTTGGAATCTTGCCTAGAAACAGAGCTCTCATGAGAATCTTGTCTGGGATGCCGTGAAGTCAGAAGGCTGCGCTCGGAATCCTGGGAGGGCTACGCTCGAAAGCAGAGATGTGATACTACTCTCGTATAAACTTCAGAGAGGGCTCATTTCATTGAAAATAGAAAGTTGTAGCTAAAAAACTCTGAGTTTGACACAAACCCATTTTTTTCCTTTGATATTGTTACTTTGATACCAGTTTTGATATTTTGATGAACATTTGATTTTTTTAAGTTTGATTTTGAAATAAGGAGTTTTTTAAAAACTTGAAACTTTTTGGAATAAAAAAACGTACAAAAATAAATTAAAAAACTTTCCGAAAAATAAGTTTTTCAAAGAAAAGCAAAAGCCATTTTAAGCTTAAGCTCAGCAGATACAAATAACTGTTAAAATTCAAACTCAAAAAGACAAAAAATTACAACTAAAGAATAAATGAAACCCAAAACGAACAGAAATTAAATAAACATCATATTGCAAAAAACATAAAATAAGTAATAATATAAATGAAAAAATAGATCTTAAAGCGAGCAATGCTTAGATTGAATATGAAAATCAAGCTTAAAACGAAAAAAAAAAATGTTTTGCTATTGAAGCGTAAATGAAACTTAAAACGAACAGAAATTAAATAAACAATCAATGCAAACAAACATACAATAGATATTAATGTAAATGAATAAATAAATCTTAAAACGAGTGAAACTTAAATTGAAGATTGAAAATCAAGCTTGAAACAAAAAATACGCTACAAACAAGGTTTGGGTATCGCCTCCTTCTCTCACTGTAAAAGTCTAAAACCTACTGCGTCATTGGCGTCTTACTGAAAACAATATGCGTCTTGAACAGTCTTGGAAAGTATAAACAACATCAAATTGAACATTTGATGTTTAATGACATTAATTGTTGAAAGATCAATCAATTCAAGAATTTATTTCACTTTAATTTTATTTTTATTTTCAATGCTGTAAAAACTGGAAAAGAAAGCATTTATAATATAATTCGTTTTCAGTTAAGTGCTAATGACGCAGTAGGCTTTTGGTTTTTGTTTACAGTTAAAGAAGGGGGCAATATCCAAACTCTTATTTGTAGTGAAAATACATTCGTCTGGAGCAACTTTAAAAAGAACTAATAAATTAAACTGAATATTTGATGTATAATGATATTAATTGCTGAAAGCTCATCAGTCAAAAATTTTGCTATAATTTTTAATGTTTTTTCAATATTAAGTACAAAAGAATATATTTGTAATAAATTTGGTTTTAAGTAAAGTGCTAATAACGCAGTAGGTATTAAACTTTTACAGTAGAGAAGGAGGCGATACCCAAACTCTTGCTTCTAGTGATTTTTGTTTGTTTCAAGCTTGATTTGCATATTCAATTTAAGTTTCACTCGTTCTAAGATTTATTTATTCATTTGTGTTAATATCTTTTGTATGTTTGTTTGCATAGATTGTTTATTTAATTTCTGTTCGTTTTAAGTTTCATTTACACTTCAATAGCAAAATATTTTTTTTCGTTTAAGCTTCGTTTTCATATTCAATCTAAGCATTAATCGCTTTAAGATCTATTTATTCATTTATATTATTACTTGTTTGTATGTTTTTTGGTAAGCTTGTTTATTTTATTTCTGTTCGTTTTGGGTTTCATTTATTCTTTAATAGTAATTTCTGGTCGTTTTGAGTTTGAATTTTAACAGGTATTTGTATCTGCTCAGGTTAAGTTTAAAATGGTCTTTACTTTTCTTTGAAAAACTTATCTCTAGGAAAGTATTTTTTTAAAACCAATGTTTAATAGAGAATAGAAGGAGCTTGTACAATAATTATGTGAGTGATAGATCATTTGAAAATACAGAAATGTAAAGAAAGCAAAAAAAATCATTAAAATATGTACTAAGGAGTTATGGACTGGATACCATAGATAAAATTGCCTAGGATATGAAAATTGCAGCCAGAAGGCATAATGATAATTTTGTACTAGTATATTAATAAATTGAAAGAGAATATTCAGTCTGCACTTGTCCAAGGTGAAGATACAAACGGGACCATACTCATTGATTAGGAAAGAGTTAAAGAGAGATGGGCAGATATTTTGAGAATGTGGTAAGCCGAGAAAGAGTTACTGGAAAAGATGTAGAAAAAAAAAATGAAAACGTTTGTGACACCTTGGATGTAAAGAAAGATTTGTTGAAATATAATTGCCAATGCTCAGGTTTTTTTTTTTTACGGTTGAAAAGCTTTGGAAAAATAGGAAGATAAGATAAGTCTGCGAACCAAGTTAAGAATACTGGAAGCTATAATGATGACAATGGTCAAGTATGGTGTTGACGCATGGTCTTTTCGAAAAACAAAGGAGGATTTGCAATATGTTTCCAGAGAAACAGCATACGAAATGTTTTGGTACCTGACTGACTGTCCGTATTTCAAACAGTAAGCTGTACGAAAAGCTTGGTTTAATCCCGCTTCATAGGGCTGTAATGAGGTAAAGGTTGAGATGACTAGGGCACATTCTGCGGACGAAGGAATACAGATTGCCATATATTGTTATTTTCGACCAACCACCTAGGGCTAAACGGAAAGCAGGTCGGCCTCGGCTGGGTTGGGTGGATTTTCATGATGAAAATTTAAGGAAAATGAGAACTTCCTGGAGGGTGTAAAAAGGGAGGCATGGAATAGACTGGGATGGAGGAGGAGTATGCGTAGCTGCTTTGGCGTCAGGCGGATTGTAGCTGAGGTGAGCTGTTAGTAGTAGCAATACTAGTTATTGGAATGTTGAAAATATGCCGTTTAGACAACCTGGTGCCATACATATAATACCATACGAAGGCACTATACATATTAGGCACGTATGCAGCAATTATTTTTTTTTTTAAGGGGGAGGGAAATCCTTCAAATCCCTTATTCTGTGATTAGTATCAGAAAATTATAGGAAAATATAAAAAAAATCAGATAATTTTGGAGGGGGGCGGTTCCTGAGGCCCTCCCCTGCGTACGTGCCAGATGCATATAGTACCTTTTGATTTCGCTTATCATCCTCCTTCGTATTCCATGAAAATATCGATTTATTACCAAAGCTGTTCCTGAGATTAATCAGATAGAAGAGCTTTAGCGAAGGTCCTAACCTTGTATGGTTCAACACACAGGAAAATAACTTTTGGCTTTTCTTAGTTGGAACAGTAAAGAACTAACCCGGGGAATCACGCAGCGAGGCTACTCAAATACGGGACCATACTCCTGAGAATTAACTTTTCAAAGACACTTTCGTTTTATTATTATTTTTCAATACATAAGTGAGCTACATCATCATGCAAACGATGATTCAGTTTCTGTCAAAAATTACGTTTTATTTTAATATTTCGGCTATTATGAGCTAGAGATTGTTCCTTACTATAAATATTCCTTAACCTGAAAAAAACTTCCTGATTTTTTTTTAAAAGGAGTGAGATGAGCAATTTTATGTTTATGTATATAACACGCAGAAAAATGTGTGCGGCATTTTCTTAGTTAGAATAGCAAAAACGAATAACAAGGAATCAAGCAGTGGAGTCACTCAAATATGACAACATACACTAGAGATGCCAACTTTTAACAGTGATATGAATCTGACCTATAGTAAGATGCATTATTGTCGGATACTTTTACTAAATTTTTTCTATGTATTTTTTGTTCTTTCTTTTTTCTATGTAACACCTATTTATATCCTTATGATATCACTACATTCTATACTGACGGAACTGACGTCATTATAGCTTACATCATAATATATTTTTTACTTTTCACATCATTTATATTTATAACCTACGGGGTTATGACGTCATCATCCGTATTCATACAAAAATGTAGTTTTTTTGTAAAAAATTTATTTTACTTTAAACATTGTTTTTGTTAATTGCAAAAGCTAGTGCATGTATCAATTTCCTTTAGATTGAGCCCTTAAACAATTTTCTACAATATTACAGTGCCCTGTTATATGCGGAGAAGAAAAAAAAAATGGAAAAAAGATGTTTACCATACAAATGAAGCGATTTTTCTTTTTATTCAAACTATTTAGTTTTCTTGTTGTTCAGGAAAAGGGCCGTAATTTTCCTATATTGGGTTTGTGGCTGAGAATTCCCATGGTGAAATTTTTGTATCATTCTAATACCGTTTTTAGGGGGTTTGGGTCATTCTTTTTTGTTAATAATTTTATTAATAAATACACACAAAAATTGACAAAAAAAATAAAGCGAACAAAATTGAATAGCTCAATTTCACCATTCTACCAACTACAAGGATCTACCTACCCAGGTTTATCTACCCTAGGTCTCCACACATATATACGAACTTAATACAGTAGGAGAGTGCATGGCTAAACTTAAATTTTAATTAAGGCTTTATTTACTCAAATAAAATTTCAAAAAGACGAATCTACTAGAAAGAGATTGAGTTTGGTTAAGCTAATTTCAGTTTTATTACCCTACATAGAAATTGTAATAATTTGGGTTAGCCTGACAGACCATTTGAAGCTGATTCAGGAACGATAAATGTTATTATAGCTAATTTTAAGAAAAAAATTAATGCAAAATAGATTCAGGAGAATTTTGAAAGATAGCTAGAAACCCCCCGAGAATGGGGTTGGATCAAAATGAAAAGTATATTATCGGAAAAACCATAGCCGAAACGGAGGAACATGGAAAATTACTTGGTCGCACGGGAAGCATTGATGCTTCCCTTTTCTTTTTTCCCAGGAAAGACTATAATGAACAACTGGTTGCTGGATGTTGGGAGAGGGTTCATTTGAAAGAAAGTCGGCATATCTAGTGCCTTTTCTATGGAATCAAAATTAGTATAAAATTAGATAAAATTGTTGATACAACTGCGGTTTCACTTTCAAGATGATAAAAAGCAGAATGTTTATTCCTGAGTAGCTGTAGTAAACTCATACATCATGGTTTTCGAGATCATATTCATTCCATTAAAAACTTAGAAGAGCATGCATGACTCACTGCAAAGAGGCTTGAAGACACTTATTAAACCTCATCACAACTAAAAACATTGGGTAATAGCTCTAATGGGTTCAGTGCCATAAAAAAAAAAAATATATATAGGTTTTTCCTCTGATATTCATTGGCATGGCTGTATGTATATTACTGTTTACTGCTACAGTAACTACAATTGCTCCATCCAACATTCACGTACTTGATTTTTAAAAAGGATACTTCCGTGCATTCCCAAGGTCTTCTTATATTTTACATTGCATCTGTAAACGGTTCCACAACCGCCAGTACATAATTCAGATGCTTTTCATTACACATAAAATATTTTTTTCTGAATATTACATTGAAGTTTGTCCAGAATATTTCTAGCCGACTTTACAACAGTATCAGCTCTTTCAAAAACAAATTTAATCTGTAATTTTAAATATTTCTTAGCTTATCAATATCGCCTTGTTTTTCTGTCATCTTTTTGGACTTCTGGATGTACTTTTAATCTTTGTCTTTATTTGTTCTTGATATGGCCTCGCTAATTTCTTAACTTTTTCTCATTATTCTGCTAGCAACTTTTGGTCTATATTTGTCTCGGTACTCATCATGATTATGATAGCACTCTTCGATCTTTTTTTTACTCTGCCAATTTTCGCCTCTAAATAGCCCTGGTCTGTTGAGTACCTTTGTTTTTCTCTGTGATAATTCATAACATGCTGCAGGGGGAGGAAATTTATTTCCAGGATTTAGAATACAAATTTTGAAGAAATTGTCATAAAATAAATAAATATGAAGCCTTTTAATAGTACGGGGTAAAGTATGAGGTAGAGTGTAGGCCAATGGAAACTCTCCAGGGTTAGAGTAGAAAAAATAGAGAAATTAAGCCTAAATATAAAAAGAAAGGATTTTGAATAGTATGGGGATGGAGAAAGATATGGAGCATGCAGAAATCTGTAAAATTCTAGCATAGGAGTAGCAAGTAAGTAAATCATAGGATTTTGACTGCTGAAGTATCTGTGTCAGCCCTGCAGTTTTGCTGCTGCAGCCAGTTTCGATCTCTGGGTCCCGTATTACCAAGCTAAAGTCAAACTCACGCGTCACCATAGGACCTATGATTGGGAGTGCAATAAAGAGTGAATGGTCAAAATCAATAAAAAGAATGGTTTTAAATAGTATTGTGCTAAGAAACTGGTATAGGGGGTATACGCAAATCTGAACAATTAAATGTTGAAGTGAAAAGATGGAAAAATAAGGTTAGAATCAATAATATGAAGACTTTAAATTTCAAAAGCTCTTGGTGTCCCGAGAAGAAATATGATAGCAAAATTACGCATTAAAAATCTACAAAAAAAAAAAAAAATAGAGACAAAAAATAATGGGTGAAACGGAGTTCGGCTATTAAGAATGTTTCTCATGCAAATATGGAAAGGAATTATCTTTGGAAAAAAATGGCAAATTAGGGTTGATATCAATAAAAAAAAAGAAAAATTTGAATAGTATTAGGGGGGAGTATCTAGATAAAGTAGTTTTGAAATCCATTAAAAGTAAGGAATTTGAGTAGTATGGGGTATGGGGAATGGGGCTGCTATAGATAAATAAATCTTCGAAAGAGTAAAAATTAAACTGAACAGTCAAAACTAAATTAAAACTTAAGGGCAACTACCCCTTTCCCTGGACCTAACGTTAAAAGTCTAGAATACTTTATTACATGCCAGTTGAAGCATATCTTTTGCCTTTTTCTTACTTGACTTGGCTGTTCGCAAGCGTCTCTGTTGGGTTTCCTCTGACTAGAGGTGTTTAAAAGAGCTTAAATTGGTGTATTACGGCGGTTGGTAGAATTAGGTATTATTTCGGTTTAAAAAATAAAATTAAAAATAAAATAAGAAAAATCTTGAAAAATTAAAGAAAAGAAATCATTGTAGAAATGGTATTTAGCTAACGAAGACATTTCTCCAGTAATACAGAAAGGAGTTATCTGAAATGGAAAAAATAGTACCTGGAAACAGTGACTATATAAAGGTCTCAGGATATACTGTCAATATTCTGGCATGGTAAAGGCACGCGTTTTAGTACACGTGGAAAGAATTGGCCCGTCTCTAAAAAAAAATAACCATAGGGTACTACATGAATGTCCATGAGCTAATAGTACACCCTCTATTATCTCACATGGACACACTTCTTGGAATGTCGCAAAAATTCACCAAGAAATAATAACAATGCGGTAGCATTCCAATGCCAAGAAGTGCCCTTATCCAATCTTGCAGTGTTCCACCCTTTTTTGATCTTGCAGGGATCCACCTCTGCAATCTGTTAGGGATCGATGATACTCTATCCACTTAGTGAATAAGGGGTGTCTGGGGCATTTAATCTCTTATTCCAAAAAAAATTTGGGTCAGCGTCTTTTTTTACTATGTTCTTACTAACGTAACTTACTGGTTTCGTATTGTAGCCTTTTCTACCAACGAAACCATGAAGTATTTATGGCTTCAAAGCTTCATATAAACAATATCCCCAAGAGCTTGGAGCTGCAAAAACATAAGAAACAGATTTTTTGGTTAAAATGGTTATTGAGGACTATATTCCCCTCTATTGTAGAAAATTTGGTGGTGGTGAAAAATTGTATTTATAGATAAAAAAAATTCTGGCAAAACACCTACATTAGTGTTCTTTGAAACTTATTTGAATTTCCAAATCCGGAAGGACTGATATGAATAAAACCCAATTGCATTAACTTAGTATTGATATTCATTATTCATATTCATTAGGATTCATCACAAATTGAAATCTTAACCTTCATGTCCTAATTTTCCATCTAAATTTTCTAGAGATTTGCAACGTGTTTTCATTTCTAAAGAGTGAGAGAGAGGGATCTATTAGCTCAACATACGGACTGCTTTAGATCTTTAGAATCTTATTTAGCTTTTGAGTGGTTCTTAAAGCTCAGTGCTTGAAAATATTTCAGCAAATATAAGGCTTTAAACACATTTGCCAGTGGAATTTAGACATTTATTTTGGAAACAACCAAAAGCAACATTCTGGAAACTTTTCATGATAGCTATAGTAGCTAGATAGCTAGTTCGTTAAAGCAGAATTAAAAGGAAGTTAAAATGTTTATTCCCTTGAAGCACTTTCATAGTCTAGTTGCTAGTGAGGATTTGATAAAGACTGCTATGCCTTCTGCAGATCCATTTTCCTGGTCTCATCATTCCGAAAGGAGGATCATAAGAATTTAGAAGGACCTTATTACGTTTCAAATTCTGACATAGTGCCCTCTCAAGGTCAATATTTAACTTTCTGATTTCTGTCAACATTTATGGTGTCAATTCTAATTTTGAAGACAAGCATCTTATTCAGAACGCTCAAAAAGTTAAAAATACTTTCTCAGAGATAACAAGACAGATGAATTCCAAAAAGATGGGCCCTAAATTTTGGAAATAGTCCAATTTTAAACCGAGGGTTTACAGGAGCATTTCATCAACGAATTTTGTGATGTTTATATAGTCTCAAAAACCAGAAATATATGGAATCTCAGTTATTGCGTTTGGAGGGCCTAAGTTGGGAGCAGACACCCCCACGTCCCAGTGTAAAATATACACATATTCTTGGCTAATTGAACTCAAAATTTTCCAGGAACTAATTAAGGAAAACCCTTCAATTATTAGATACTAACCATCCACAGTTTATCGCATTAATGAATTTAGCTGAAGAAAAACGTTAATTAAGTATTTATTTAACCATAGGCAACGGAATAGCGCTGCCTAAGTAAAGAACGATATTGGCACAATGTATTATTTTTTTTTTTTTCCTTTAAACCAGGACACTTTGTATTGAATGAGTTGTCGCAGAAACTTCGAAAAGGGCTCATTCAATTGGAAATTGGAATGGCTAGTACCCTTTTTAATAGCCAAAAGTGATTGGAAGGCGACTAACATCCCTTCCACACCCACCATTTCCCCAAACACATCAATCAAAATTTTGAGATAGCCATTTTGTTCAACGTAGTTAATTTCCAGATGGAAATTATGTTTTTGAGGACGACACTCCCCCCACAGCCCTCAGAACAAGGGTCGTAAGTTACGTCCTGGGAGCATATAAGGTTTTTATAGAAAATATTGTCGTTGAAACTTCAAAAAGGGCTCATTCGATTGGAAATTCAAAGGGCTAGTGGCCTTTTTAATAGTCGAAAGTGATTGGAGGGCAACTAACCCCCTCTCACGCCCACCATTTCCTCAAACACATCCAATCAAAATTTTGAGACATAAATTTTGTTCAACATAGTTGAAAGTTCCGGAAATTATATCTTTGAGGATAACACTCCCCCCACAGCCCTTAGGGCAAGGGCTATAAGTTATGCCATGGGGGAATTTAAGGTTTTTTTTTTTACAAAGTGTTGTCGTTGAAAAAGACTATGTCAATACAAAACGAACAGAAAGTAATCAAAAAATTTTTTGCACAAATTAATTTTTTTTTTTTAAGTAAAGAACACCATTAAAACAAAAATGAACGAAAATAGAATCAAATAATCTATCTAGCATACAACTACCACATATCACTATCAATAAATAAAATGAAACACAAAACAAACAGAAATTAAAATAAGTCAAACTCAAAATGAGCAGGAATTAATCTCAGTAGGGTTCTAAGCCCTATGCTTTCTAAAAGCCAGAATATAATTTGTACTTTACTGAAAAAAATTCTTTTAAATGTTTTCACTTTTATTACTTTAAGAAATCAAAAATTAGTTGAGATTTTAAGGAATAAGTATCAGCATATGTACATTAAACTGACAATGCATATTATTTCAGTAAATTCATTTGAATTTTTTTTCAGTAAAGTACAAATTATATCCTGGCTTTAAGTTAGGCAATTCTTTCGCTTTGCTTACATGTTGTATATGGTACTGAAAAAGCTATTTAAGTTTGAACTTTACTTTCCAAAAAAGACATGGAAAAGCTGCCCGAGCCTATTATAAAAATAAAATTAAATACTTGTGCCATGATAAACCAAAGAACTGGTACTCTGAAATTAAAAAACTTACCGGCAGGAGTCAAGAACAACTAAATTTTAATATAAATGATCCTCCAAAGACCACAGCTAATGACCTCAATAAGTTTCTGGCTTCTATTGTCCAGAGTCTCCCACCACTACCTTACGCATTTCCAGATATTCCTGATCTTTTTTCACTCCCACATATTTCTCCACTTGATGTTGTAAAAAAAAATTGAAAAACTAAAAGACGATCAAGCATTTGCCCTTTAGATATTCCTGTTCCTCTGATTAAGCTTTCAGTGATTACCTCTCAAAACCCTATCCACCCTGTTTAATGAAATTACCGAATCTGGACAGTTCCCTCAATATTGGAAACAAGGCTTTATTACCCCAATAAAAAAGAAAAATGGGAAGCCTGGCTTTGATGGCATTCGTTCCTATTACCCTCACCTCGATTTTTTCCAAATTGTATGAAAGTTTTCTCGCAGACTGGCTTAAGATGAAAGTCCTCCCCCTCATTGATCTTAGACAGTTTCGTAATCTCAAATCCACGTCAACCTCTCATTACCTGATCCATCTTGTTAATACCATGGGTAAAATACTTGAAAAACCTAACACTTGGCTTAATCTAATTTCTATTGATCTTCAAAAAGCTTTCGATTTGATTAACCATAATTTACTCATAGATAAACTTATAAATGAATTCCACATTGAAACTTTCCTTGTTAAGCTCGTTGCCTCTTTTCTTTCTAATGGATCTCAATCAGTTAAATATCTAAATTGTTTCTCAGATCATCTCCCCATATTTAATGGCATTCCTCAGGGGCCTATTCTAGGACCCTCTCCTTTTTTCTCTTATGATTAACAGCCTTTCAACCCTTTATGACAATAGATGGAAATTTGTCGATGACTTGACAGTTTTAGAGATATGTCATAAAAACATCTTTAGCAACCCAATGGGCATACTCCAAGATATTGCCTGTGAGGCCTCTTCCCTTGACATGACAGTTAACCCTTCTAAATCCGAAATAGTCTCAGTAAGTTTCCTTAAATCCCCTCCCCTTTTTCTTGCTCCTATTCCTCCTGAAACCTCTGTCACATCTCTCTTAAACTCCTTGGTGTTACAATTTCTTCCAATTTGAAATGGGATGCCCATATAAATAATATCCTACGACAAGCAAACTCCTCACTTTCCCTCCTTAAACTTTTAAATAAATTCAGTTGCCCCCAATCACATTTACTACAAGTATACATTTCTTTTGTGCGTCCCATATTAGAGTATGCTTGTCCTGTGTGGCACCCTGGCCTCTCAAATGAAGCAACACAAAAAATTGAAAATGTCCAAAAGAGAGCTCTAAGAATTATTTTTAAAGAGGGCATGATACCATATTTGCATTTGTTAAATATTTCAAACCTAGAGACCCTCGAGAGACGAAGAAATAATTTGTGCCTCCGTTTTGGTAAGTTGGCACTTTTGAACCCCCGTACTGCGAACCTTTTCCCTGATTACCATGTACCTGATAGAAATCGTCCTCCACGAACTGTGTCCCAGCCTATCCCCACCTTATCTCCCATTCTTTGTACTACCTTGCGGTATAAGAAATCTTTTATCCCTTTTTTTACTGATATAATAAATAGTGGTTAATTTGTACATAAATTTTGTCTTTTCTCTTATATAATAAAAGAAACAGCTCGTTTTTCTTTATACTCCTTTTTTTTGTTCCCTACCCTCTTTTTATGTTGTTTTTTAAACATTTGGTAATGTGTATATTATTTATTTTTTCAGTTTTACCAGTTTTTATCTTTTTAACTAATTGCCATTTTGCAGTTTTTAATATAAGTGACAAAGGAATCATATAGCATTCCGATATTTAATTATTTATTTATTTTTATTTTTTTGCATGGTGCCAATTTTTTAGTTGTTGTGCTTTTTGTTATGATTTTCTTGCTTGTTTGTTTTTTTATGGACTTCGAAATTCGAATTCGGCCCTTCAGGGCTTGTGATAGTAATAATTTCTCGAAATAAATATCTATCTATCTATCTATCTACATGGGGTATTCAGGTGAGCCTTTCAAAGGTTGTTACGGGGGAGTGTTGAACCAAATCAAAACACATTATTTGTATATTGATTGTCAAAAGGGTTTCAACTCATGAATGACTGAGTATATTATTTGCAACTGTCAGGAAATGATAAGGGAGATTATCAAAAAGGCAATATTTGCATGCTACCACCAATACTACAACTACCGCTACTGCTAGTGCTACCACTATTTTTATTACTACCACAGCATTCCATTTACAATATTTAAGGAAAACTTCAAGTAAATCAAAAGACGTTGTGTACGTGTATGTTGTCAAAAGAACGTGTATCAACAATTGATTTGGATATTAAGTTGGAACTTCCAGAGAATGCTAAAAGAGGAAAATCACCTGACCAAAAAGCGGTATGTGCACGCTACTGCTAAAACTTCTATCTCTGCTTTATTTATTAATACTACTACTACTTAAACTACTACTTCTATTGTAACTGCTTGTGAAGGCAATACGTCAATACTGCAGCTGCTACTAGTACTACCGCTATTACTATCATACTATTACTAGTAATACAAATACTACTACTGTGACTGCTATTACAATTATGCCTAAGCGTATGCAGGTGAAACTTTCAAGGAATTTGGGGGGGATGAAATGAATTACAACAGACTGTCTCTATGCAGGTTGTCAAAAGGGCGCAACAGTAATATCTTAGGGTTAATTTGGTGTATGAGGTTGAAAGTAACAGGCAGGGGCGTCCCTAAGGGGGGGGGGGCGCCCCCTCCCAAATTTTTTTGGAATTCGGTAAAATTTTCGCCAAGGGCGAAAATTTTCGGCAGAATTTTTGCGAAACTGGCTGAAATTTAGCAAAATTCTTGATTTCTATAGAAAATTCGGCATAAATCAGGTAGCGATTTGGTCAAATTTACGAAGATCCCCCCAATAAAATGAGTCTCTGGACACCCCGCTAACAGGGCTTATTTTAACGGATGGTGAACTAACCAAAAGAAGATTTTTGCGTCCTAATGCTACTGCTTCTATACATACTACTGCTACTGTTATTACTACTTTTACTACTACTACTGCCACTAAAGATAAGGCTACTACTATTGGTTTTACTGCAACTACTACTGTGGCTGCTACTGAAACTAAGGATATTAAGACGAAAAAGTGGGAAATATTGAAACTGCATGGAACTAAATCAAAACACACTAACAACGCAGGTTTGTTAAGAGGACCTATCAGAAATGCTAAAGGAGCATTTGATGCTATTAAGTTTAAAACTTTCATCGTGTGTTGAAGGGTATATTGAACAAACCAAAGGTGCTATGCGCATATTGCTACTACTGTTACTACAACTATTGCTGCTACGCAAGCTAAGAGTTTTAAGGTTATGCTTTCAAGGAATATTTTGGCGGATGCTGGACTAAATCAAAAAGTTCCAGTACCTTTTTTAAGAGTCAAAAGAGATTGGAGGGCAAGCAGACCTCTTCGCAAGCCCATTTATTTTCTAAGCACATCCAGTCAAAATTTTGAGACATCCATTTCGTTCAGCCCAGTAGAACAGATCAGCAGCTATGTCTCTAGGGATTTTGGGTATTTCAACCCCACACTATTATTTAATTGGCCCATTATGCTTTAAAATTAAATCAAAAGGCACTGTGTGGATGGTTGCCAATAATACACCTCAGCAGTATATCGAGAACGACTGGGGGGGTACTAAGCTGAAATTTTAGGGGCAACTACTATTACTACTTCTACTCTTGCAATCTAAATAAATAAAAGAGTGTAAATGCATCCAAGTTGTCATAGAGCATATAAAGAATGCTCTGGGAATGGTATTATGTTTTATTTTCAGGTCAACTTGAGGATATATAAAATTAAATTAAAAGATACTATTTGTGTCAAAATTTGATATTAGTGAAATAGTTTCTCCAACCTACAAATAGTGAGCCAAACTATGGATTCTTATACCAAAGACCGTAAAGATATATAAAAAAAAATCCCATGAAAAAAATATATCAATAAAAAACGAACATAACATAATTAATTTTTTTCTACAAAACTAGTCTGTCAAAGAAAAGTAAAGAGCTCCATTAAACCAGAAATAAGCCAAAATAAAGTCATATAAACTTCCAAGCGTACAATATCACAAATCACGATCAATAATTAAATGAAATCCAAAACGAACAGAAATTACAATAAATAACCTAGTCAAAATCAAAACAAGCAAATTTAACATGAGTAGGGCTGACAACCGCCATGCCTTCTCAAGACCAGAACATAATGTTTGATTTACTGAAAAAAAAAGATCATGGATTGCCAATTTAATATACATATGTTGGTTTTTATTCTTTAAAGTTTCAATAATTTTTTTTATTTAATGGCCAGAACAAAATTTGCATTTTACTGAAAAAACATAAATGTTTTTACTTTTATAACTTTAATAAATCAAAAAATATTAACATTTTGATTACTAGATATCAGTATATGCATATTAAACTGACAATGCACATTCATTTGTATTTTTTCAGTAAAGTGCAAATTGTGTTCTGGCCTTGGGGTTTTGCGCCCAACTTATGTTAATTTCTGCTCGTTTTGAGTTTTACTTGGTTAATTATTGTAATTTCTGTTCGTTTTGGGTTTCATTTATTTATCGATGTTGATTTGTGGTAGTTTCACGCTTGGTAGATTATTTGATTTTATTTTTGCTCATTTTTTGTTTAATAGGGTTCTTTACTTTTCTTTGAAAAACTTATTTTGTGGAAAAGGTTCTTTTAATTACTCTCTGTTCGTTTTATAATGACATAGTCTTTTCAGGGAAAAAGAAAATAATACTTTAAATCTTTTCGTTTTTAAAAGATTTTATAGTTTGGCCTGCTATTTGTATGCTGGAGAAAAATTTTCAGCAATTTTTAACAACATACAGCCTTTGAAAAATCTGCACACAAATAGTACTGTTTAATTTAGTTTCATACCTCCTCTAGTTGACCTGAAATGGAAAACTTGATACCATTCGCAAAAAAATCTGTTTACTTTCTTTGATAGCTTGGATACACTTACGCTATTTTGATTTGGTTAAATTTTAAGAGCAGAAGAAGCCCCGAAACTTTGAACATAATAGCCTCAGTCGTTCTTGGGATACTGCTGAGATGCCTTATTGGGATTTAGCATTATCACAGTGCATTTTGATTTATTTTTAAGGCAACATTTAGTTTTTTAAACATAATGGGCAAATGGGAGGTGTGGGCGTGGGAGGGTTGGAGTAGAGGGGAGATTAGTTGCCCTCCAATCACTTTTGACTATTAAAAAGGGCATCGGCCCTTTCTATTTTCACTCGAATGAGCCCTTTTCGAAGTTCCTACGACAACTCCTTCGATACAAAGTGCCCTGGTCCAAACAACAACAACAACAAAAAATAATACATTATACCTACATAAATCTTTGCTATAAAAATGTCAAGCCTTCCAATCACTTTCGACTATTAAAAAGGGCACCAGGCCTTTCGATTTCCAATCAAATGAGCCCTTTTGGAAACGACAACGCTTTCTATAAACACCTTATTTGCCTCCAGGGTATAAATTACAACGAGGTCTGTTAAGGTGGTTGTCATCCTCTAAGACCGAATTTACAGAACTTTTAACTACGTTAAACAAAATGGCTGTCTCAAAATTTTGAATGGATGTGTTTGGGGAAATGATGGTCGTGAGAGGGGCGGTAGCCACTCTCCAATCACTTTCAGCTATTAAAAATGGCCCTAGCCCTTTCAATTTCCGATCAATTGAGCCCTTTTGAAGTTTCTACGATAAAACTTTCAATAAAAATCTTATATGCCCCCAGGGCATAACTTACAACCCTTGCCCCAAGGACTGTGGGGGGGCTTTGGTTGGGTGTTTTGTTGTCATCCTCAAAGACCTAATTTCCAGAACTTAAAACTACGTTGAATAAAATGGCTATCTCAAAAGTTTTGATTAGATATGTTTGGGGAAAAGGCTGGCGTAAGAGGCGGGTTAGTTGGCCTCTAATCACTACTGTCATTCTACTATTAAAAGAGCAATAGCCCTTTGAATTTCCAATCGAATGAGCCTTTTTGAAGTTTCTACGACAAGGCCTTCTATAAAAAACCTTATGTGCCCCCAGGGCATAACTTACAACCTTGCCCTAAGGGCTGTGGGAGACTGTCCTCAAAAACATAATTTCTATCTGGAAATCAACTACGCTGAACAAAATGGCTATCTCAAAATTTTGATTGGATGTGTTTTGGGAAGTGGTTGGCGTGGAAGGGGTGTTAGTCGCCTTCCAATCACTTTCGACTATTAAAAAGGGCACAAGCCAATCCAATTTCCAATTGAATAAGCCCTTGTCGAAGTTTCTACAACAACTTCTTCGATAAGAAGTGCCCTGCTCTAAAGGAAAAAAATTAGTGAATAATATATTGTGCCAACATCGTTTTTATATACCCCCAGGGAATAACTTAAAACCTTGCCCTGAGGGCTGTGGGGGAGCGTACTCCTCTTTACTTAGTCCCCGTTTCTTGTCTCGTTTGCGAGTGTCCCCGTTCTTTCCTTAGGCAGCGCGATCGCCCTGCTTTTGATTTATACAACAACCTTCTATATAAACCTTATATGCCCCAGGGCATAACTTACAACCCTTGCACTGAGGGCTCTGAGGGGGTTATCGTCCTAAAAGACCTAATTTCCAGAACGTTCGACTACGTTGAACAAAAGAGATATCTCAAATTTTGATTGGATGTGTTTTGGAAAATGGTGGGCGTGAGAGGGCGTTAGTCGCTATCCAATCACTTTCAACTATTAAAAAAGGCACTAACCCCTTTCAATTTCCAGTTGAATGAGCCCTTTTGAAGTTTCTACGGCAACGCTTTCAATAGAAACTTTATATGCCCCTAGGGCATAACTTACAATCCTTGCATTGAGGGCTCTGAGGGGGTTATCATTCTAAAAGGCCTAATTTCCAGAACTTTCAACTACCTTGAACAAAATGTATATCTCAAAATTTTGATGGGATGTGTTTGGGGAAATGGTGGGCCTGAGAGGGGCGTTAGTCGCTATCCAATCACTTTAAACTATTAAAAAAAAAAAGCACTAGCCCTTCAATTTCCAATTGAATGAGCCCTTTTGAAATTTCTACTACAACGCTTTCAATAAAAACTTAATATGCCCGCAAAGCATAGCTTGCAACCCTTGTCCTGAGGGCTGTGGGGGGAGGGGCTATCATCGTTAAAGACCTAACTTCCAAAACTTTCAACTACGGTGAATAAAATGGCTATCTAAAAAATTTTGATTGGATGTGTTTTGGGGAAAAGATGGGCGTGAGAGGGGGTTAAGTTGCCCTTAAATCACTTTCGACTATTAAAAAGGGCACTAGCCCTTTGAGTTTCAAATTGAATGAGCCCTTTTTCAAGTTTCTACGACAAAGATTTCAATAAAAACCTTTATGCCCCAGGGCTTAACTTATAATCCTTGCCCTGAGGTTGTAGGGGAGTGCCATCCTCAAAAATATATTTTCTATTCGGAAATCAACTACGCTGAACAAAATGGCTATCTGAAAATTTTTATTGGATGTGTTTGGGGGAATGATGGGCGTGGAGGGGGGGGGGGGCTAGTTGCACTCCAATCAATTTTGACTATTAAAAAGGGCACTAGCCCTTGGAATTTCCAACCGAATGAGCTTTTCTTGAAGTTTCTACGACAACGCCTTCTTTAACCTTATAAAAAACCTTATGAAAAATAGTAAATAGTGCATTGGGCCAATCGTTCTTTAGGTTGAGGGTTGTGGGCGAGTGTCTTCCTCAAAAACATATTTTCTATCTGGAAATCAAATACGCTGAACAAAATGGCTATCTCAAAATTTTGATTGGATGTGTTTGGGGGAATGATGGGCGTGGGGGGATAGTTGCGCTCCAATCATTTTCAAATATTAAAAAGGGCACTAGCCACTCCAATTTCCAATCGAATGAGCCCTTTTTGAAGTTTCTATCTACGACAACTCTTTCGATACGAAGTGCCCGGTTATGGAGGAAAAAAAAAAATTAATAATACATTGTGGCAACATCGTTCTTTACTTAGGCAGCGCTAGCGCGCTGCCTATGTTAGACGACAAGTAAAGGGCAGGCCGAGTTCACAGTTAGCATCATCTAAGAACGCAATGGTAATCACGTTTCAGATTTCAAATCACGTTTCATCTCTTTTTTCGTCTTTCAGAATTTCGAACTTGCTATTATAGAACACAAGAACCTCAGAGTTTTAGTGCTTTTGAAAAAAAAAAAAAAACACAACAAAAGACACTCTGCCACAACAAAAATACCATTACGCTCTGCGAAATGCAACTTTAGCCTGATTGTAGCTAATATGGTATAGGATAAATCCAATCCCTTTTTAAGTCTTTTCTGTTAAAAAATCAAAAGCAGTCCAGATATTTCGTATTAATAAAGCATAAAAACTAGTACAAAATAATAAAAAATTATACATCTCTAGCTGGAACAAGCAAAGCACATACTTATGAAAAAGAATAATCAAGTCACCGTAGCTTACCACCATTGCCAATGAATCATAAATTCTTTATCCTTTTGCCGTGGATTGTTCAATTGACTTTTTTTCACACAGCACAAAAAAGTCTCTGTTTAGAGAACAGCGTTTTTTTTTTTCAAGAATGGTCCAACCCTTTATTACTCCAAAACCATACATCTCGCTCTTTTCGAGTGAGAATCACTCAAAGATAAAAATATGACTCTTTGCGAAACAATCGTAACACCAAGAGTTTCCTTTGGTTACAACGCTTGGAAATTGTAACGAAAAATGTAGCAGTCAGAAAAATCATGGCATGTGAGACTCAAAAGCCCGAGCAAAAAGAGAGCTTACAAGAGTGACTTAAAATCTGCAAAGTTTTGGGCTCTTACTCAGGGGTGAAGCTTGGTTATGAGTTTGGAGGAGAGGGATATAAGGAATGTGCCAATAAAATCGTTCAGTGTGCCGAAAAACATATAGGCTAAATTAAGACTCCTAAAGTTCCAAGACGTCGGCACGCAGTGCCAAAGCCTTGGAACTTTTTTTTCTTGGGGGGGAAAAGGGTTAAAATATTACTACTACTGCTAACAACTCACCGCAGCACCAAGCTCTCTGAGGCCAAAACAGCTAGGCACACTTCTCCTCCAGCCTAATCTATTCAAAGCCCTCCTCGTAATTTTTGATTGGTAACTTTTTTTTGTATTATTTGAGCTTCCCTATGATTCTTCATTTGGGGAACCAGTTAGATGTTAACTTCAGTACTGTTTTAATTTATTTTTCTATTTTGAAGTCCTGAAAGCTACATAGAATGGACCCTCTTTGGAAGAAGCATAACAGAAGCAGCAGGAATAATGACATTTGCCTTTATGTGCCATCACAGCACATTTCTGCTGGTTGGCTCTCTTCAAGATCCTACTCCTGTTTCGTCGGAACCAAGTGACTCACGCTTCAGTTATAGTTTCTACCCTTATCCACTCACTCTTTGGCATTGGTGGCTATCTCACATTTTTTTCACTTTCACAAGGGAATCTTCTCGAGAACTACTGCTCGAATGACCACCTGGTAAATACTGCTCGAATAGCTTTTTGTATCACTATCCTTCTTACATATCCAATTGAATGTTTTGTGGCCAGAGATGTGATAGAAATTACATTTTGTTTACTTTCCCAAGAGTCAACTAGGCAGCGAAACAGAGTACGACAAATGCTTTCAACTTTACTCCTGGTAACAGCAGCTTGTTTTATTTCATTTGCCACGGATTGTTTTAGGTGTTTCGTTAGAAATAAAACGGTATTATTGCTGCTATTCCATTAGCGTTCATACTACCATCCCTTTGCTATATAAAGCTGAGTTCCTTGAAATGGAAATCTTGGATGAAGATCAAAGCACTAGCACTAACAATATTTGGTTCTATTAGTGGCACTATCTGGTATTATCTCTATTCTGACTGGGGAGTCTAGAACTTGTATTCATGGTGAAGAACCTATTTATTGCATATCAAATAATCAAACTGTTAACTCAACGTTCATTTGAATGAATAATAAATATATTTTTTGATAAAAAAAAAAAAAAAAAAAAAAAAAAAAAAAAAAAAAAAAAAAAAAAAAAAAAAAAAAAAAAAAAAAAAAAAAAACCATACATACAGTAATTTTTCTATGGCTGTGGAGGCGTTGTCTAGGAAAACTGCTCTTTAGTATATTATTTAAGGCCTGGTCTCCGAACACAGCTGTGGATCAAATCAGAAATTTCGACAATGTCGTATTTTTAATCGATCTGGCGGAAATTCCCAAACAATCAAATTCAAGGTTCAAATAGTCTTATACCTCCTATAACATTCATTCAAGCGCCTTAACGTTCCTTAAGCATTATAAACGCAGCATCTGCCCTAGGATTCACGTTTCTGTTACCCCTAAAGGCTTATATTACATTTCGAACTTCTATAAATTAATAGCCAAGACCCTTTGCTGCACTCCTAAAGAGGAGGGTCAGCAGACAATAAGTGTTCAATCTGTTGCTCCCAATCTAAGCTTTATTGCTGATCCTCCTATGAGATTAGCTTAGCAAAACATTTTTTGACAATTACCTCCGAAGTGTGAAGTATGGTGTATTTCTCTAAAGAGATACCGTCTTATTGGTCCCCAGTGGGGGTGATCAAGTCTCCACGAGGACAAGACCTTGGTAGCGTGGTAGGCAGATTCGTATCTACTCAAGAGGTTGCTAAAACTACTTTAATAAACGAATAAACAAAATACAATACTAGAGTACACTTGTGAACAGTCCTCTTGAAGCCGTAGAGAATCCGAGCTATAGTCAACTTGCACCGGCTGGCACCGTTGATTTGGAAGTGGCTGCTACACTTTCCAAGCTCGCCGTCTAGGTTGGCTAGTGGAGGTTACTGGAACTCTCCGACGGCAGTGATGTGGAGGTTATTGTTCAACTCTCCCAGCGCACCGTATATTATAGAAAGATGGAGGTTGCTCGAACTCTCCCAGCGGTGTTCCTCTAACCAGTTGTCACTGTTGGTTCTCAAAGCTGAACTGTCCACAAGTTGTCTTTTCCCCCTTCTTATCTTCCAAGGCCCAAGCATACAATTCTGGTCCCATGACCCCCAAAGTAGCCTCTCATTGGCTGGCAGGTTTTGGTCATGTGATTTACTACCTTGAATAGAAAAGAAAGCAGAAACAGGTACATAAAACAACACATACCTAACTATACCCTTGAATTGGAACATGCACTAAATACCAAAGATATACCCTTAACGTAATAAAACTCTAAATACAAGAAATACACTTATGTCTAACTTGCGTAAGCCTAGCAACAATCTTTACATTTCTCCCCCTCTCTTTTATTGAAAAAAATAAATTTTTATTACTTTTTTTTTTCAAACATTTTAAATCAATTTTTATTCCTTCCCTACTCACATTTGCTATTATTCATTGTCCCCTTGTTCGACTATTCTAAAACCACTTTTTTTCATTTTCTATAATCAATCCATAATTTCCTTATTTGAGGAGAATCACCGTGGAAATTCCGATAAGGATTAGGAAAAAATTAACGTGCCGCCAGTCATGATCCCAATACTCATGGACTGTGCTGATTCAATTTTTCTATGTAATTTTGTTTTGCTCAAAATAGATTTTAGGCTATTTATGCCTTTTTCAGAATACATCTCTCTCTCAAGAAAGCTATGAATTTTTTTGAAGTCTATTGATTCGAAATCAAAATTAAGTTTTGTAGCATTGAAAAGAATTTTACTATGAGCGAATTTAGTCAAGTTGACCTCTGTTTTGCCTTCATACAATTCTGGAACGGAGAATTTTTCATGGGCAAGGGAGCATTCGTCTTTTAGTTGAACAAGGACGGATCCTACAATTTCTAATCGTTGTTGCTTTCTTAATCCTTGGCATATGACAAGAATGTTCAATTTAGTTGAAATTGGTGTAACAATTAAGAAATGAGTTTTCCCAACAGGAGTTATAAGAGGATTATGAACCTTTCGTATATTAATATCGCATTCATTTTAATGATTTCTTGGTTATTTGTGAAGCAACCGAAGGAACAGTCAAGAAGCGTGCTGTGACGTATAACTAGTCTGTCTTTGCAAATTACCCTTTTTGCATTAAAATTACAAGAGTTGATGAAGTTTTCATTTTGCAAAAAATACATTTTTTCTTCTTGATCTATTCCAAAGTATGGGGAAGTTGGTATGAGGGAATGAAATAAATTTGTGTCATTAGTGGGATAGGGAATGCTTAAAACTTCAAAAAGTTGAAAGCGTCCTGATCTTTTAATTAAATCTAACGAACACGAAACTATCATTGATATAGTGTCACTCACGATACTGCATTCCGTGTTTTTATATAATTCTAAAAGACCGCTATTTTTGAAGTCTACTGCTAATGTAGTGTCATAGGGTAAATTTTCTTCAATTCTTGTAAGAACGTCATTAATATACACAGGTCCAGGATTTCAATCGGAAAATGACGCACTTCTGCTTGAATAACAGAATTTAGCACTTTATTTACATAAGAACTCAATATTTTTAATTTGCTTCAAACAATTTAAAACTTGAAAATCGATTTTATATTTTACGAGGTCTAGGTTCGTAAATGAAAGAAGTATGTCTTGTTGGATTTGCTCTAAGGTATTCTCTACAATTTCAAAGGTAAGATTTTTTTGTATTACCATTTGATTTTGAATATCACTAATTATTGAGACTGATTTCTCCATTATTTGGAAGTTTGTTTCCTCTCCAACTTCCAATTCCTTAATTTTCGATAAAGATTATTAATTTGGTCGTCAGTGGCAGTTCCCGCGATATTATTCAGAAGATGTCCGATACCGGGGTAATAGACTACGTATTTTTCGATTTTTCTTATTTCTTTTTGTTAAAGAAAACAAGAGTTTTATATCCTTCTGGAGACTCTCAATTTCAATGTTAAGAAAGAGAATGTTTTTATTCAAGTGCTGTTTGATATCTTTTTCTATTGCATCTATAGATATGTTTTTCCGTCCATTGGTAAGTTTCTTCTCCCATAGGCTATTATTAAATGTAACTTTTTGCAGTTGATCAATGAAATTCAGCAGTTGGTCAGAAGTCTCTTTTAGATCTTTTATGTTAATAAACCAAATTATTTTGTGCGAACCAGTCACTGGTTAAATATCTCTCAAATATCGAAAGTAATTTATCTCGTATACTTATCTCGCTTGTGTCGTCCTTCAAGTAACTATGACTATGGTGAAAACATAACAGTAGAATAGTGACCCAATTCATATTTATTGCTTGTACTTGATCTGAAAATTGGAATTTTGGTCAGGGAAGTAGATTTATTGAATTGTGTTGTGAATTGAGACCCTTCAGTTAGACTTTGATTATTGTAAAGATGACTTCAAAATGTTTTGTCATTCGGATTCCGACTAAAGCTGGTGGGGATATTGACACAGGTCATATACATACAACTTTGCCGACTCGGCTTTTAAGACAAGCTAGATTCTATGTTTACAGTAAACAAGCTGTGTTAAGATAAGTGCAGATAGCGAGAAAGGTATCTCAAGTTCCTCAGTTGATACCTCGTCAACATCGAACAATTCATCTTCGAATACGTCGTCCTCATCAAAGGACAGCGAAACTTTCAGCAACTTCTGCAAAACTCTTCGAGTGAACAGGATAAGAGGAAAAAAAACTGAATGTGGGATAAAAAGATTGCAAAGAGTCATTAAAGGCATTAAACCATTAAGGAAACGCAAGAAATAATTACTGGTAAGAACTATTATTATTTCGTTTCATTATTATTACTGAAAACCAGCTTGAAACGGCATAGTTTGGCGTTTCTCACGCAAGGATCGTCTTGGTTGGGGTGTCAAAAGGGATTCTTCTGGAACTTCGATTGTCCCCGTTTCTTTGCTATCATTTCTTTCAGTAGAATTTGTTTCCTGCTCTTGCGTGATTTCCCTGAATACTTCTTGAGCGGGAGATTTTCTCCACACCCTCCTCTCGGATTTCTTGATTATCGGTATCTCTATCAGTTGTATTTGCAGAATTTTCCAAACTATCTGTACTCAACCTTAAGCAAATCCTTGGCGACACCTTGCCTTCTGGAGTGGTTTCCTCATTATTTAATTCTTCCCAATTTTTTTTTTCGTTTCCTCTTTGACTTTGTTATACTTTTCTTTAATTGTTGGGTTGATTTCCAAAAAGACTGCATTATTGCTTATTTTTTTCATGCGTCGCGCATTAACTAGTATTCTTTTTGCTGTAGAAAGTTCTTGTAGAAGAAAACAATTGCCACCTCTAGTTGGGGCTAGAACAAAATAGGGACCACGATAGGGAAGTTGTAGCGATCCTCCTGGGTTTCTTACATATACTAAATCTGAAATGTTTATTGAACTTTCTACCGAGCTTTTATCATGTTGTGTGCTTGTACAACCCTTTCTTTTTTCAATTCTTTGAGACAGATTTGGTGAATAATAAATATCTCTTCCAGGAGATGTTTAACATAATCCTCGAATGTCAAAAAATCTTTCTTGAGTTGGGCGTTTGGTAATTACATCAAGAGGGGTTCTTGGCACTACTCCATGGCAGATGAGAAAGGGAGAAAATTTTTCTAGAGGAGCATACCGAAGAATTTAACGACAGTGCAGTTAAAGGGGCAATTTCATTCCATTCGTTTTTTGTAGAATTACAGAATGTTTTCATAATAGACTTAACTGCTTTAACCCTGTTTTCAACTAAACCATTCGACATAGGGTGTCTCGGTGAACTGTGTCTAATTTCAATTCCGAGATTTTCTGCCATAGAATTTAGGACCTTCGATCGATAAGACATATGATTATCGCATAAAATGATATCAGGGATTCCATATTTTGAAATTATCTCCTTTACAATGAAGTTACGAATTGTTTGAGCATTAATGTTTGGGACGGGTACTACTATTACATATTGCTAAAATGCTCTACGGCTATTAGGACATGCAAATCTCCATTTGCACATTCATATGGCATGGGCCCTGCACTATCTATAGAAAATGCATGAAAATAAGTGCGATGGAGGAATATTTTCAGCCAAACTTGGGTTCAGCATAGGACCCGTTATATTTCGACGGAGACATGAATCACAATTTTTGACATAATTTTGTACAAGCACCGGCAAGTTTTCAAAAACTGCAAATTCGCGTACTCGTTTTTCTAGCGTTTTTATATACCCTTGATGGGCACCTAACAATAATTTTGTTATGCATTAAGGCAATGGTTGTGGAGATAAGTTCTTTTGGTACCAAAATTTTTATATTTATTTACACGTCTTTTATCTCCAGTACCATCGACTGCATAAACTAGCCCATTATGAATTACCAGTTCATATTTTAGAAGCCATTTTGGTAATACGTTTGCTTCATTTGCCTCAATTTTTAGCCTGGGAGACTCTATACCAGATTCATGATCATGATTTCCCTGTGTGAGCACAAGCTTGTGCCACCTTGCGCGCCGGAATGCCACCCTTTTCTGCATCCTATGGATGCAACCCTTTTTTGCATCCCTTTAGAGGGGCCCCAATGGCTTCCCTCTGGATTACATGACCCCTTGTCATGACTTGCTCGTGACCAATAGGCACGATAGGCCTACCCTTACGGTCGACCGACTATTACAAATTACAAGAATTTGGGTCCGAGTCCTGAGACTCCATTTCCCGAAAATCAAATCGTTTTCCGGGTACAGTTTCCAAAAATTTGTACGCTGCTTTTATTTCTGATCGCGCTTTTGAGCCTGTCTGAGTTCCTTTTCTCCTAGTCCAATAAATCAACATATTCACCTTGAAGGCAGTCAAATTCCTGTTCTAATTCATCAAGATTAACTTTTCTGTATTTTTCAACAAATTCAGAACTAGGGCGGCTCAAATAGTCGCTAGGATTTTTAACTCCAGGAATGTGATGAAAGGTAAATTGCTCACTGTCTATTAAAACAGCAATACGGTATAACTTGCTATTTACGTCTTTAGCTCTCTTTAAATAAGATAGGGCCCTGCAATCTGTATAGCAATGTGTATGAGCGGACCATAGAAAGGTTTTTTGAAAATGTTTAATCCCGGAATAAAGTGCGAATAATTCTCTATTATGATTGTCATATCTAGATGCGGGTCCGCTGAGAATTTTAGAATAGCTTGCAAACTTTTGAAAGCGATCTGTGGTTTTGCATTTTACACAAAGTAGAGCGCTAATTGCTTTCATGCTAGCATCTGTGAACAAATGAAAATCCTCTGATTTCGATGGAAAACGGAGTAGAATTGTGTGTGTGGGTTAGTAAGTTCGGATTTTAGTTTTTCAAAAGCCTCCATTTCGGTGGGTCCCAAAAACAAAATGGGACATTTTTGCGAGTTAGGCGAACAAAGGATATGAAATTTCTGCGTAGTTAAGGTAAAAACTTCGTAGAAATGAAGTCATGCCTAGGAAACTACGAACGTCTGAAAACGTCCTTAGGCGGTGTCATCGCCCTAATCGCTTCAACCTTTGATTCCTGGGAGAGATCCCTTCGGGTGAGACTTTGAATCCTAACAGATTGACTGAATTTGCAAAAAAAAAACAGCATTTTGATAAATTGAGTTTAAGGTTGAATTCTCGTATCCTTTCAAAAACAATTTGTAAATGTCTCAAATGATCTTCAAATTTTTCGCTTTCCGTATGTATTGTTAGGTCATCTACGTACCAAACTCAGAAAAAATCAGAGAAGTTTATTTCGTCATTTGTTTTTACTAGGGACGTCCCGAAAAATTATTCCCAAAAATTCTAAAAATTGTCTAGGACTGCTTTTAGCTCCCATTGGTGCTTTTAAAAATCGGTATGACATACCTTTAACATTGAAAGAAAATAATTGGCGACTTTCTTCGGATAAATTTGCATGCATAAAAGGAGTGTTTGATGTCTAATGTAGAAAATTGTTTTTTCCCTGCCATATCAGTTATAACTTCTTCAATTCTGCGAATTTCCCATGACTATCTTTAATACCTTTATTGACTTCTCTAAGATCAATTAAGAACCTACTGTTTTCTTCATTCCAAAAGATGTTTGGTAAGATTTTGCCCTCTTTATTAGGTTTGCCAATGATAAAAACAGGTGAGTTGAATGGTGATCGACCCACTTCAATAATCTTAGCTCGAAGCATTTCCTTAACGTGTTTCATTATTACTTCCTGCATTAAAAATGGTAATGGAAATTTTTTTGCTTTTAATTGGAACTGTTTCATCAACTGGAACGACAAATCCATCTAAGTCATTACCCCCAATATCATAAGCAGTGCGAGCGAATACATCTTTAAATTTACAAATGAAAGTTTTAAATTTTTCACTATTTTATCGGTTAATTCTCCGGTATTGACATGTTTTAAAAATTCATCATTAGGCCATTCAGTTTTTAAATCTACCTGAGTTTTATTGCTTTGAGAAAATTCATTTTCAACACAGGCTGCAATTAACCCAGAGCTTGAGGCTAAGTCGTCTGGGAGAAGCTCAAAATGTCCCATTAATTTACCTCTTAATAAGGTTACTTTATCTTGGGTGGGGTTAAAAAATACTAGGGAAATGAGGAATGAGACACTTCACTGATTGACCCTGAAATACAGTTTTGCCACGCTGGTGAAGGCGTGAACATCAGACAATCCTCTTGAGCTACAGGACTTTGGTTACTATATTGCGGTTTCACTTTGATTATTCTAAAAGAGTTTGGTGAAATGGTTATCTGTTTAGCTACATATACATTTCCTGTACAAGCGTTACTAGTGTTTTCGGCAAAAAATGCGCTAAAAATTTTTTCTTGATATAGAATATTGGAGCCTAAATTGATTTGGTTTCGACGGGTATCAAGAGAAATTTTCAAGCAATTTAAGAAATCATAGCCTACTATTAGAGGAAACTTAAGTTCACTAATAACGAGAAATTCCCAATGAATTTTTCTTTGTTTCACTCTGTCAGATATAGCAACAAGAATTTTGATTTTCCCAAAACAGGCAAAATATTTCCACTCAAGGATTTTTACAGCTGAAAATGACGTTTTAATTTTCTTTCGTATTTGCTCAGGAAGGCTTTAGAATAAATTTTCCGATAATAGTGACCTTTGACAACCGGTGTCAATAAATGCTAAAATTTTAATAGATTCGCACAATTTACATCATACATAAATGGAAATGAGACACCGCTGGTTGATTCTGGTATACTTAAATAACAATTTTGTGAATCAGAATGGTTCACAGAAGGAAATATTATTTATTAGAGGACTTCGCATAATGTTCGACTCGGCTCGGTAAAGTCGAATTATTTAGTTTTTTGGTTTGCTTGTGGTAGATTTATAGGCGTTGGAGCTAAGCAAAATTTTGTCTTGTGCCCTATTTCACCACAAGCGGATACACGTTATAGGTTCCTTACATTCAGATTGTCTATGTGGACCCCTACAATTCCAACACATTTTATGCGAGCATTATTTCTACACTAAAATCGTTCCTGAAATAATTACCTCTAGTTGATCTTGACATAGAGGGAGTTCGGCTTTGTGACATATCATGGTTAATGTTTTGACTGCTGACTGCTGCAGTTAAAACTTCATTAGGACTACAAAATTTAAATCTATTGTTTCAAATTTCCTAGCTAGTTCTAGTAGTTCATCATTATCGCAATCTGGTGAGGCTTGTTCCATTACTCGGCGCGCGATATTAGTTTTTAAGCCACTTTTAAAAATGTTTGATATGAGACTACTGGCGTCGTTTTGGTCGGCTTGACTTGCAATAATCCTTTGCCTTACCAACTATTCTAGAATAAAATTGAGAGACTAATTTGTTCTCTTTCTGTTTTTCTCTAACTAATTCTTGTAGTTTTTGTCCTACACTTTTTTCTGGGCAAAAGGCTATTTTAAGGGTTCTTTCGAGGTCTGAAAGATTTTTGATACTGTCCGGATCACATTATACAGAAAATCTCTGAATCTCCCCTGGTGTAAACAGATAGCCTGAGACACCATAGAGGCGTCCCCCCTTGGACTGACTCTTTTGTATTTGTTTTAGAGTTAAGATCCAGGAATGAATATCGCCTGGATTGCGAAAGTATAGGAATTGGCGGACATTGTTCTATATAATAATTAACAGGCATAGGAGGAGTTTTGTTGGTAAATATCAGAAACTAACTCTCTGCGAGGTCAGACGAGCCTCGCATCTGCTAGCCTAGCTTCGAGGTCTTTAACATGGGCCTCTAAGTCGGCCGGCATGGTTTTAAATTTAAGGCTAGGAAATAGAGACAGCTTAATGAATTATTAGAAAGGAGTTTCTAAAAAGTAGTCAACAACACCGTGAGTAGCTGCCACCAATGTGAAGTATGGTGTATTTCTCTAAAGAGATACCGTCTTATTGGTCCCCAGTGGGGGTGATCAAGTCTCCACGAGGACAAGACCTTGGGTAGCGTGGTAGGCAGGATTCGTATCTACTCAAGAGGTTGCTATTAAAAACTACTTTAATAAACGAATAAACAAAATACAATACTAGAGTACACTTGTGAACAGTCCTCTTGAAGCCGTAGAGAATCCGAGCTATAGTCAACTTGCACCGGCTGGCACCGTTGATTTGGAAGTGGCTGCTACACTTTCCAAGCTCGCCGTCTAGGTTGGCTAGTGGAGGTTACTGGAACTCTCCGACCGGCAGTGAGTGGAGGTTATTGTTCAACTCTCCCAGCGCACCGTATATTATAGAAAGATGGAGGTTGCTCGAACTCTCCCAGCGGTGTTCCTCTAACCAGTTGTCACTGTTGGTTCTCAAAGCTGAACTGTCCACAAGTTGTCTTTTCCCCTTCTTATCTTCCAAGGCCCAAGCATACAATTCTGGTCCCCATGACCCCCAAAGTAGCCTCTCATTGGCTGGCAGGTTTTTGGTCATGTGATTTACTACCTTGAATAGAAAAGAAAGCAGAAACAGGTACATAAAACAACACATACCTAACTATACCTTGAATTGGAACATGCACTAAATACCAAAGATATACCCTTAACGTAATAAAACTCTAAATACAAGAAATACACTTATGTCTAACTTGCGTAAGCCTAGCAACAATCTTTACAGAAGTGTGAAACTGTCACATCCGACCTTTAGACTAAAGAGTAGCGCTAAAAAGATAGAAGTTTCTTATACTTACGATGTAGAACGAAGCTAAAATTGAAATTAAGGTTCAATAAAACGTTTAAAAAAACAACAATAATACGTAAGAATAAAAACAAATCGGAAAAATTTAGAAAAAACAGATAATCACAAAGTGAAAACATGTTTTATTAGTTGTAGAAACTGGTGGGAAGAAATGCTTTTGTTCAAGTTCACGATTCCCCTGATACACGCTCTCGTTAAGCATAGCCACATTAGATGTAATTTTGAACTTGAAAAAAAAAAAACAAAAATAAAAGGGTTATCAATCTCAATGAGAAACAGAGGGACTCTTTAAGGTAATCCTTATGGCCAGTAAACAAAGAAACCAATCAAATAGGAAACCTCTGTTTGAGTATAAGCTCAGAAATTTTCCATGAAACTTTGAAGTTTTATGCATCCCTGTTCAGGAGAATGATGTGTTCTATTCATAACCGAGAACTTGGAAATCCTTTCGGTTTTATTGAATTGCATCTACAAAATTCAATCACTCCAGCTGGGAACAATTTGGACGCCCCCTTACACAAAATCTGTTAATCATGCTAAAAGCTGCTTATGAATGTCTTTTTTATCTCTTTGGTTCCATGAACCAGTATATTACAAGATAGTCATATTCCCATTTCCAAAATATGAACAAGAGACTATGGTTTATCTTACCAGGACTGAAATGATTAAATTCAATTGCAGTGTCATAGAACGTGAATGAACTGTAAACCCATTCAGTATTCAGAACTGTCGCTATCGTAGACATAAAGTAAATCACCAACGCTATCAAGTGTTTTGTGTTTCTCGGAATTCCTTCAGTGTTGCAATATGGCAAAATTAGCGTAGTATGTATCTGATGTCAGTTTCTGGAAAAAAGTAACTTTGAATTTTGAAAAAAATGTCAAGCAGCTAAAAACATTAGATGACCTTGGTGATTTTTCTTTTGAAAACTAGGGTCAGTTTCTACTCTTATAAGCTCCCTAAACTCCTTGCTATGACTGTCAAACGACCATCCGCTCTCAGCCAAGATAAGGGAAAAGTTTTTTGAAGTCACCGAAAAGTTTATTGGGAAGAAAGAGCGATAAATATCTCATCAAATTAAATTATCTAATAACTTTATCTCTAAGGAAGTAACTACATTGAAAATTGGGTTCAGCAAACACTAAATGAAAAAAAAATAATTTAAACGAAAGAAAAACAAATGTTTAAATTTAATAAAAGACCATCACAAGGTGGAAAGGTTATTTATTAGTTGTCAAAAAATTAGTTGTCAAAAATTGTCAAAAAATAGTTGTCAAATTAGTTGTCAAAGTTGTCACAAAAATACTTTTTTTTCCATTCCATGATTCCCCTGACAAAAACCACTCTTTCAGCCCACACCTTAGATAACAATATGCATTTGAATAAAGAAGAAAAAAATTATGAATATCGATGAGAAACAGAGGGACTCCTGAAGTGTTTTATAACAAGGACTATTTTTACAATATGATGCATGAATATATCCTTTATACCGTCTTGGCCCTTTCTTTCTTACAAATCGGGACCTTACTGGGCATCATTTAGATAGAAGCCTGTATCTTTGATAAGAGTTACTTTAACAAAATATTACTTATAATTGTGCTTAGGTGACTGTAGATTTCGAAAAAATGTAAATGAACACACACACGCAGGATGTACAAGCCCTGTGTTTTATGCTTATTAAGTTTAATTTTGTATTTTTCGTAATTAACGTGAATCATAATCACTACATATTTAGGCTGATAACACTGGAAAACACAGTTTTTTTTTGTGACTGAAAAGAAAGTTTTTGACGCTTAATCATTATATATCCCAAATCTTCCATTTTCCCCATAGTATTTTTAAGATTTATGTTGCATTGCCTGGAGTTGAAAGAACTGAGGTTTCTAATTTTTTGGGATGTTTGCTAATACAAGTTTCAGTTCTCAGTTCATAAACAATGGTACCTGTGTGTTGATTTTTTGAAATTTTGAATAGGATTTTTACATGTTTCGAAAATAAACTTCTAAATTAAACTTTTGATTGTGTTTTGAATTAAGTGTAAGAAATAAATTACTAATATTATTGACACACTAGAAACTTCGGTGTTCTAAATTATATTTCTCTACGCAGCATAATTAAGGGTTGTATATACTCGTATGATAAAGTTTTACTTTTTTTCATAATTCTTTTAAAAGCACTGCTAAAACGCAAGGGTTGTTGAATTTGAATGAGAAGTATTTTTAAGGAACCTTAAGACTTTAGCATATAGAGTGAGGATTGAGGAAGGGGCAGCCCCCCCCCCCATACGCGGAATAATCTCTGTTCGTCGTCTTAAATTCTGATGTTGCTCCTTACTTTCAGTTGAAGAAATTTGTTTTTTTTTATCTGATTTCTTAATAAATTCTAAAATAAAAAAAAATCCCTAAAAGTAAACTAAAAAAAAACACTATACAAAACTGCAAAGATGAAAAAAAAAATCTGATTCCATTTTTCATTTAAGATTGAATATGTTAATTAAGACAACCTATTTCAGTTTCTCGTCCCGAAAACAGATAAGTTTATTTTGTCAGTGAGATGTTAATTAGGGATTGTTCTACCAAGGATAGTGAAAATGAAATTTGTAGGTTTGAATTGGTTAAGCGGAAACTTACATGACCATATATTTATATTTTCAAAAATTGTGAAAACTCGAGAGTTCAATTTTTAATTAAAAAGACATCCTGTTTTATGGGGGACAGAGGAGACACTTGCCTCGGGTGCAGAAATTTTAGGGGTATAAAATTTAAAGTAAATAATCTAACTTTTATAATCATTTTGTAAATTTTTGAAATTTTATGTTAGAATTAATTGTGCAATATGGATATGAATGGGTCTTCACAACGTAAGATTTATCTATCAAATATTATTAGCGATTGCAGTGTCGGTGGCCAGTAATGAGCGGTCGTTCAGTAAACTTAATCAATATTAACGTAACTCAGATGGACCTTGGGACAGGAGTTACTAAATGATTTATCGGGATAATTAATTTGAGATGATCAATTGGGATGAGAAAAATAATAATTTTGCAGAGGCTAATATAAGAAAAGTCAGATTTAAATAAACAAAATATTTTCTCAATAAATAAATATTTTGTTAAGATTCGGCCTGAAAATTTTTGGGAGACAAAGAAGGAGGTACTAATCAAGATTTTACCCTGAGTGCAAGAGAGGCCAGAACCGCCGCTCAGTTTTGTACCCTAAGAATGTGGGTAAAAAAAAACAGCAGAAAATATTTGAATAGACATAATAGCAAGTTGCTTAAGAAGGCTTATCTTTCCTTTGAACGTGGATTGTCTTTGGGAATCAGTTGATGCTTTGATTGTAACAAACAAAAATCAGTGCTAAATTTAAATAATTGTACTTACTCGTCTATTTTCATGACTCAGCGTGGCAACATCGACGAAAGTGTGATACTGCTCTAAAACTTGATAATTTTGGAAAAAACGATTTGAAAATCTTAAAAAATGGCTTTTGTTCAAGTATGAACAGACCTAAGCCTGGTACAGTGGGTACAGTACAGTACAGTCTGGTACAGTGGTGGGTACAAAATATATTATTTTGGTTTCCTTGGTAATTTAAAAAATACATCTTGTCCAAATAAATTAATATTTTAGATTATATTATTAAGTAGATGATGCTATCTTATTTTCCACAAATTTTGCTCTTATATTGTAATTTTAAACTCTTAACCCTGATATTGTATTTTTTTTTCTATCTTGGATACCAAAATAGTACTGATGGATCAATCTATTATAGGACTTCCCAAAACAGCAAGTGAAGAGAAAAAAAAAATCTTAAAAATCTGTCAGCATCAGGTCTAAAAACGGCGTCAGAATAAAAAAGTCCTTAGCGTGATTCTAAAATAACATCTCAAATAAGCTTTCTCCAATTACCTAAAGTAAAAGTTGATTTTGAATTTTAATAAATTTTGCTTTACACAAATATAAGGATGTTTTAAGAAAAATAACTTACAATTTATTTTTGGAAAACTGTTCTTAAGAGTTAATCTAATTTATAAAATCCAGAGAACTGAAAGATAAAATCTGTTTTCCATCAGTATCACGGCTTAGGACCCTTTAACAAACTTAAACAACCGAAAAAAGGCTCAAGGATGCTTCTGTTACTTCTCTTTGTAAAGTCCCTGATATGGGATTTTAGAGTTAAACAGGTAGCGGTGCAGTATTTGCAATAAAAACTGATATTTCAAGTCGATAAAATCATTATAAAGCAAGAATGCAGCGCCAGTTATACGTCCGTCAGTTGCACATTCTCAAGTTGATCAATATTCAACTTTCAAGCATCAAGTTTGTGACCGACCAGTTCAAGTTGAGACTTAAACTATGGGTTTTTGAAAACAGAAAAGATGGAGAATTGAAACAGCAGTTTCCTATCTGTAACGTGAACTTAGTAAATGATACAATTATACGGCATTTGTGCCGAATTAGTATTAGCATATATTCAACTTTTTCAACCATTTCTTCCTATTTTATTTTTTGTTTTCTGTAGTACAAGTATGACGTTAAAATAGCGGAAAAAAATGTCATTTTAAAAATCATGGCTTTGGACCATTTATTCCTAATAGACATCAACCCATAGCTAGGACCATCAATTCTAAGTATAAAGTTTTTTTTCCGTCAAAATCATGGCTTATGGCCATTTAACAAAATTAAACAAGAGAACAATGATTTGTGACTGACCTGTTCAAGTTGAAACTTAAGCTATGGATATTTTAAAACTGAAAAGATGGAGGACTGAAACAGCGGTTTCCTATCTGTAACATGAATTTAGTAAATGTTACGATTATATGGTATTAGGGACAAATTAGTATTAGTATTTATTCTAGTTTTTCCAACCGATTTCTCCCCATTTCAATTTTTTGTTTCTGTTGTACAAATACGACGTTAAAATAGCGGGGGAAAATGTCATTTAAAAATCATGGCTTCCACACAGGGAAATGGGCGAAAGAAGTGGCTTTACTGGGCTCAACAAGACCAAAAGGTGGAAATTTTTATATTCTTAGGAGGGGGCCCTGGTTAATGAAGGAGAGTTAAAACAATTCAACCTGGAAAATCCAAATTTTTACCGGGTTCAGTAGTTTCTAAGGAACGACACCAGGAAACGAATTTATATCTATAAAAAGGGTGGAACCAAATTTTGTCTTTAGACTGCAGACTCAACATGCAGTGACGAAAAAGCACCTGATGGTGAAGAATATAGCTAAAAATGGTGTAGACAACTATAGTAGTAGCATTCAGTCAGTACAGCACCTGATCACAGAAGCCCGGGATACCACATGTTTAAGAGACACCTTTGATAAATATATTGTCAACACACCTAGTAAAGTATGAACCTCGCCCCCCCTCCCCGATTACAAAATGCTATAGATCACAAAAAAGTAGAATCATATACTTTTTAACATCCATATGCCTTTTAGCTGCTATAATTCACGGAAATAACTATCATAAGTAATTTTGCACGGAGATGATACTGATTCTTGCTTCTATTGAAACCTACCAGAAAAGGTAGAAAAAAGAAGCGTTATTTTACATCTAGAACTCTCTTTTACTGCTAAGTTCATTTTTATTAGCTCGAGATGCCATAACGATGCTGTTAAACCCATAGCAAAGGGTATCTTGGAAATGTCGTGTACTTGCTGTTTACGAGATGAGGCTTATAACAGAGCTGATAAAGTGCTAACCAAGTGCGGCCCGAGACAGACCTTACACACTGTTTACCAAACGAGGTTTGAGAAAGAGTGTAAATGATGCTGATCCAAGGGAATTGGAGACGGAGAGCGTAAAAGGTATTGACCAAATTATCCCCAAATGGCTGTGAGCCCAATAAGTAACTCATGCTTTTATTTGGGAATTCGATATTATGGAAATTAAAGAACGTAACACAAAGTGTAAACTATACATTTTCTGTTACAATATAGCCGTACAGCCAACGTTTAAATGCGTCTTTTGCATAATTAAATGAAAAAAAAACAAGTTTTTTTCAACTGAAAGTAAGAAGCAACATTAAAATGCAAAGCGAACAAAAATTATTCCCTATATGAAGGGTTTACCTCTTCAATACCTCGCTCTTCATGCTAAAGCTTATAGCACCTAAAAAAAAAGCTTTCTATTCTAACTTAACGTTCCTTGGGTTTCAGGAGTCGTACTTAAAAATTGGGACAAGCAATAAAACTTTACCGTAAAGAACAAAGTATTGAATAGGGTCCACCCCTTCCTATCCGGAATCATTTCTGCTCGTTTTGAGTTTTAATGTTGTTCCTTACTTTCAGCTGAAATAATTTGTTTGTTTTATTTAATTTCTGATCGTTATTCAAATAACGCCGGTGAATCTGGCTCACCCTTTATGAAAAAATCCTTCCCCCACCCTAAGGATACTCCTCCTTGGAAAGCTTCTCTCACGTAAAATATAGCCCCGTAAAATTCTCTCCGGACAATTCCATCGTCACTGAAAAATTCCCCGTTTCCGTAAAATTTCTTACGGATGATTCAGCCTGAAAATCCTCCTTAACATAATTTCATTTGAAAAAGACTTTAATTTTTAACCATTTTTCCTATCACTCCGGAAATCCCCCTTCTGTAGAAACTTTTTCTCGGAAATCCAAACCCACTGAAAATTTTCCCCGGAACACCTCCAGATACAAGATTGAGGTGGCAAAGAGAAAGTAAGACATAAAAATAATTTCGTATAGGATTTCTGTCAACCCCCCTCCCCCGGTGTAAAATTCCCCTGGCGAGCTCGACCCGGAAATTTTCCTACCCACGGAAAATTATTCCCATTGAAACCCATCTCAAGCTCAAAATCCTCCCCTCCCCGAAAATGTCTGTAAACTTCCCAATAACAAATGCTATATGCAAACAATGGGTGCATTCTATAATTTAAAGACCTATCCCGAGGGGTCGTGGGGGGTCATGTCATATCCAAAGGCATATTTTTGGAGGCAAAAAAGTCCATAATTTCACATTTTTGCTGATTGTAGCTTGAAAACCTCTATAGTAGGGTTCTCTGATACGTTAAATCTGATGGTGTGATTTTCATTAAGATTCTTTGACTTTTTAGGGCGTGTTTCTTTCTTATCAGAAAATCAAGAAAATTTCTCAGGCTCATAGCTTTTGATGGGTTATACCAAGCTGAATGGATCTTATATATTAGGAATCAGCATAATAAACAGATTCTTTTGATATTTCTATTGATATCAAAATTCCGTTTTTTTTTTAGGGTTTCGGTTACTATTGAGCCGCGTCGCTCCTTGCTTACAGTTCGTTTATTCGGTTTCTATATTTCTGGAAATTTACCTATTATTTCCCTATAGGAGCTACGTTTTTGGGTCCCTGTAAAAGTTGGGATTAAAAAAGCTGCCTTGAAAATGTTGATGCAACGCCATATGAGGATGTGAGGACATCTGATGGTGTTTTGGCGTTAAAATGATAGCAGGCTCTCCTTCGATTGATTTTCTTCCATTAAAAGGGCGCTTGAACTATGCTTGTGCCCAAGCGAGCTCTCTCTCAGTCGATTAAAACCTTCAGTTCTGTAAGATTACCCCCCGCAAAAAAGATGTAAAACGAAAAACATTTCACCCTTTTTTCGGTCAACGCTTTTGAGTCCAGGAGCCATTTTCAGTGGAAAAAAAAAAAAAAAAATACTAAGGAAAAAAGACCTTTCTTTTAATACTAGGATTTTTTTTTATTATTACTATTTAAAGTTTTTTGTGTTTTTGTTCCACTGCCTTAATTAAATTAAACCTATTTTTTCTCTCTCAATTTTTTTTTGTAAATGGAAAAGCAGTGTGGCCTAAGAAATTATTTATGATCATTATAATAGCCAGTTATAAAAATTGTTTCATGATTAATTTAAAACAAGGTTTTACTCTGAATAAAAAAGGTATGGAATAAATGAATTATTCAGTTTAACAATAAAAAATGTAAGTACATACAGTAAAGGCTTTGAGGAGGCTTGATGAATTATCAATGATGTGCCACCCGCTGTACCTTCAAACGCCCAGATTTTCCATCCCTTTTATTTTTCGTATAGCTTGCCTTACAAAGGGCCTAAAAATGGTAAGATATTTATCATATAAAGAAAGTTGTGCGGAAGAATTTCCCCAGTTACTTTGGTAATGAATTTCAGTAGCACTTTAAGGATATGCACTTGAATATTTATGAATTCTTTTATATTATTATAAAGAACTTGAAGAGAATTAGGTAGTTTTTTGTCATTACTTCAGCCACTTTTGAATTTGCAAGAGATTTACAACACTTATTAAAAAAAGATCAGTTTTTTTAGTACTTTTAAAAAAAAGTCTTGTTGTTCTAATTAAACGGCCCTTGTGTTTTAGGAGTCATTATTAAATAATTTGGAAAAAAGTCAAACTTTAGCGTAAAGAGCGAGGTGTTGAGGAGGGGGCAATCCCCTTTATATACGTAATAATTTTTATTCGTTTTAAGTTTTAATGTTGCTCCTTACTTTCAATATAAAAAAACTTGTTTTTTTATATTTAATTTCTAATATTTTTTAAATAAATTAATTAAAAAAAAAACTTTCCGAAAAATAAGTTTTTTCAAAGAAAAGTAAAGGCCATTTTAAACTTAAGCTCAGCAGATACAAATACCTTTTAAAATTCAAACTCAAAACGACCAGAAATTACTATTGACGAATAAATGAAACCCAAAACGAACAGAAATTAAATAAACAATCATAGCAAAAACATACAACAAGTAATAATATAAATGAATAAATAGATCTTAAAGCGAGTAATGCTTAGATTGAATATGAATATCAAGCTTAAAACGAAAAAAATATTTTCCTATTGAAGCACAAATGAAACTTAAAACGAACAGAAATTAAATAAACAATCAATGCAAACAAACATACAATAGATATTAATGTAAATTAATAAATAAATCTCAAAACGAGTGAAACTTAAATTAAATATGTAAATCAAGCTTGAAACGAACAAAAATCACCACAAACAAGAGTTTGGGTATCACCTCCTTCTCTCACTATAAAAGTCTAAAACCTACTGCGTCATTGGTGCTTTACTGAAAACCAATTTTATGGCAAATATTTTCTTTTGTACTTAATATTGAAAATAAACATTAAAATTATAGTAACATTTTGAACTAATGAGCTTTCAGCAGTTAATATCATTATACATCAAATATTCAGTTTAATTTATTAGCTCTTTTTGAAGTTGTTAAAGACGAACATAGTTTTCCTATTAACAAGTGTTTGAATACTGCCTCCTTCCCTAACTGTAAATAAAAACCAAAAGCCTACTGCTTCATTGGCGCTTAACTGAAAACGGATTATATTACAAATATTTTCTTTTCCAGTTTTTACAGTATTGAAAATAAAAATACAATTATAGTGAAATAAATTCTTGAACTGATGGATCTTTCAACAGTTAATATCATTATACATCAAATATTGAATTTGATGTTGTTTATACTTTCCAAGTCTGTTCAAGACGCATATAGTTTTCAGTAAAGCGCCAATGACGCGGTAGGTTTTCTTTGAAAAGCTTATTTTTTGGTAAGTTTTTTTTAATTAATTTTTGTTCGTTTTTCATTCCAAAAAATTTCAAGGTTTTAAAAATTCCTTATTTCAAAATAAAACTAAAAAAAAAAAAAAAAAAAAATCAAATATTCATCAAAGTAACAAAACTGATATCAAAGTAACAATATCAAAGTAAAAAATGGGTTTGTGTCAACCTCTGAGTTTTTACTATCTGATGCTTGAACTGTTTTTAAAAAAATTACTATCTCAAAATGTTATCGGATGGCTTTGGGGAAAAAGGGTGTGGGGGGACTAGATTAAGCTTCGGTCTCTTTTGACTCTTTAAAAGTGAACTAGAACTTTCTATTTTCAGTCAAATGAGCCTCTCTTTGAACTTTATACGAGTATCACTTCTATAAGAACCATATATATTCCCAGAGTATACCTTACAACGCCTATTCCTGGGCCCTGGGGGGTTGTGTCGACCCTGGAGTTTCAATATCTGATGGTTGAACTATTTTGAACAAAATGGTAACCTGTAATTTTTATCAGATGGGTTTATCCATCCGATACACCCGAAGGCGTGGAGGGCGGGAGGGGCTACTTGTCCTCTGATCTTTTTTCATTCTGAAAAATGAACTACAACTTTTAATTTTCGTTCAAATGAACCCTCTCTAAAGTTTATACGAGCATACCTTCCATAAGAACCATACATGCCCCCAGAGCAATACTTACAACGCCTGCCCCAGCCCTAGTGGGGGGGGGGGGGGGGGGTGTTTACACAGGAGTGTTTGTTAACTGATCTTTGAACTATTTTTAACTAAATGACCATACGTAAAGGAGTTTTTGTTATATGACCTTTGAACTATTTTTAACAAAATTGCTACCTCAAATTTTTATCAGATGTTTTTTGGGGAAAAGGGCTTGGGGGGAGTTGCCATCTGATCACTTTTGACTCTTAAAAAAGGCACAAGAACTCTCGATATGCAATCGAATGAGCCCCCTTTGAAGTACGAGTACCCCTTCTATATGAAGTGCCCCTGGGGAAAAAAATTAATGGAGTGTGGGGGGAGGCTAGCTACCCTCCAATCCCTTTGGACTCTTAAAAAGTGAATTACGACTATCAATTTCCAATCAAATGAGGAATTTTATAGGATTTAATAAGAATTTTATCCTCTAGGAATTTTATACGAGCATCCCTTCCATAACAACCATATATTCCCCCAGGGCTTAACTTACAACGCCTACCCCTGGCCCTGGGGGGCTGTGTCGACACCGGAGTTTTTTGTTATCAGAACTTTCAAATATTTTTAGCAAAATGTCTATTTCAAAATTTTTATCTGATGCATTTAGGGCGTGGAGGAGGGGGGGGGGGCTAGTTGCCCTTCGATCTCTTTTGATTCTCAAAAAGTGAACAAGAACTTTCAACTTCAAATTAAATGAGCCCTCTACAAGTTTATACGAGCATACCTTCCATAAGAACTATATATGCCCCTAAAGCATTACTCAAACCCCTGTTTCCGGGCCCTGGCGGGTTCCATCGACAGAGGAATTCTTCTTATCTGACCTTTGAACTATTTTTAATGAAATGGCTATTTTAAAAATTTTATCGGATGGGCCTGGGGAAAAAAGGGTGTGTGTGTGTGGGGGGGGGGGCTAGTTGCCTTCGGATATCTTTTGACTCTTAAAAAATTGAACAAAAAAAAGAAGAACTTTCAATTTCCAATCAAAATGAGCCCCTTCTGAAGTTTATACGAGCATCTCTTTCATAAGAACCATATACGCCCCCAGGACAACATTTACAACGCCTATCCCCCGGGCTCTGGGGGGTGATTTTGTTATCTAATTTTTGAACAATTTCCCAAACACTGGCTATCTCAAAATTTGTAGCGGACGGGTTTGGGGAAAAATGAGCGTGGGATGGGGCTAGTTTAACTCTCTTGACTCTTAAAAGTGAACTAGAACTTTCAATTTCCTATCAAATGAGCCCTCTATGAAGTTTATACGAGCATCCCTTTTATAAGAACCATACATGCCCTTAGGGCATAACTTAAAACGCCTTCCCCTGTGCCCTAGGGGGTTGTATTGACACCGGAGTTTTTCTTATCTGACCTTTGAACTATTTTTTTTTTTAACAAGATGTCTATCTAAAAATTTTCATCAGATGGGTTTTGAAAAAGAAGGCATGGGGGGGGGGGGGGGGGGCTAGCTTCACTCGGATCTCTTATGACTATTAAAAAGTGAGCTCGAACTTTCAATATCCATCAAATGAGCCCTTTCTGAAGTTTTTATACGAGAATCCTTTTCATACGAACAATATATGCCCCAGGGTATAACTAACAACGCCTGCCCCAGGGCCCTGGTGGGTTGTGACGGCACCGGAGTTTTTTATCTGACTTTTGAGAAATTTTTAATTTAATGGCTATCTCAAAATTTTTATTGGATGCATTTGGGGAAAAGAGGCATGAGGGGACTAGTTGCCCTCCAATCTCTTTTGACTCTGAAAAACTTAACTAGAACTTTCAATTTCCAATCAAATGAGCCGTCTCTGAATTTTTTACGAGCATCTCTTCAATAAGAACCGCATATTCCCCAGGGCATAGCTTACACACCTGCCCTCGGGCCCTGGGGGCTGTGTGTGACCCCTGAGTTTTTGTTACATGGTCTTTGAGCTATTTAAAAAAAGCTATCTCAAAGTTCTCATTCGATGGGTTTGATGAAAAAAAAGGGCGTGGAGGGGGGGGAATAGGTGCCCTCCATTCTCTTTTGACTCTTAAAAAATGAAATAGAACTTTCAATTGCCAATCAAATGATCCCTCTTTGAATATAATACAAGCATCCCTTCCATAAGACCCATATATGCCCCCAGGGCATAATTGCAACGCCTGCCCCCGGGCCCTGGTGGGTTGTGTTGACACCGGAATTTTTGTTATATGATCTTTGAACTATTTTTCACAAAATACCTATCTTAAAATTTTTATTAAATGCATTTGGGGGGGGGGGGAGCTGGCTACCCTCCAATATCTTTTGACGCTTAAAAAGTGAACTAGAACTTTCAATTTCCAATCAAATGAGCCCTCTCTGAAGTTTATAGGAGCATTCCTTCCATAAGACCCATATATGCCCCCAGGGCATAACTTATAACCCTTGCCCCTGAAGACTGTGGGGGGAATGTCCTGCTCAAGAATATATAATTTCCAGAAATTTCAACTACGTTGAACAAAATGGCTATATCAAAATTTTGATTGAATGTGTTTGGGGATATGGTGGGCGTGGAAGGGGTGTCAGTTGCCTTAGAATCACTTTCGACTATTAAAAAGTGAGCTAGCCATTTGGTGTGCGTGTAATTGAACCACCGTGTAACTGAACCCCAATCAACTGAACCACCGGGCAACTGAACCCCATTCAACTAAACCCTCGTGTAACTAAACTCCCGTGCAACTCAACCCCATTTAACTGAACCCCCGTGTAACTAAGCCCCCATGTAACTAAACCCCCGTGTAATTGAACCCCCGTGCAACTGAACCACCGTACAACTGAACCACCGTGCAACAGAACCACCGTGCAAGTGAACCACTGTGCAACTGAACCACCGTTCAACTGAGCCACCGTATAACTGAACCATCGTGCAACTGAACCACCGTGCAACTGAACCCTCGTGTAACAGAACCATCGTGCAACTGAACCACTGAACTCAGATTTTCAGTTCTCTAAAAATATTAGGCAATATTATTGGGTAAAACACAAGTTAGAATTTTTACATGTTCAACCTTGTTGAAATTGATTGCTTCTTAAATTCATGATATAAACACCTGTCAAAAGTATTCACGAAAAAGCTTTGTTTTATTTTTGCAAAAGAAAAAAAAGATCCGATGTCACAAACCATTCAAGCTGATTTATTTCTCTGTTTTTTTGGATGAATCAGACCTTTTGGACGTTAAGTAATAAACATATGTGTCGAAAATATTTTACCTTTGAGATTCTAGATAACGAATTTTGATCAGATGTCCTTGAGGAGATTGCAACTAAAAAGGACATGGGAGGGGGACTGGTTGCACTCCAGCCTTTTTTTTTAACATTCCTTCAACTTGCCCTGAAAGTTTTAACTTCATATCCTCAGGTTTATACCCCTTAGCTGTTCTCGTTACATTGCAGGTACAACGTCTTTTAAAACTGGATGCACATTTTGTACCTCTTGATTTAAGGTTTGACCTTAATGCTGCATTTAAGGTTTGACCTTAATGCTGACTTAAGGTTTGACCTTAATGCTGCATGCTTTTTTTTAATTATAGGATCAAACATGCCATCTTTTCTTGATAAAAAAACTTATATGTTAACAATAAGGAACTTGTATAACTTACAGCCCTTGCACCAGAGGCTGAGGGTTGTGAACCATAGTTATTTAACTATGGTATAGTTATTTAACCTTTGAACTGTTTAAAAAAAAATGGCCGTCTCAAAATTTAGATCGGATGTATTTGGGGAAGAATAGGGTGGGGTGGAAGCCCACTGATCACTTTTAAATCTGAAAAGGTGGACTTTAAATTTTGATTTCCAACCGAATGAGGCCCCCCCCCCAAAGTTCAAAAATTTTGTCTACAAAAACCTTATGTGTTAGCAATGAGCGACTAGCTTAACATGCAGCCGTTGCCCCAGATGCTGCTGGTGGGGTTGTTAAACCCCAAAGGGATGGTCATTTGACCTTCCGACTATTTTGAACAAAATGTTTGTTTTTATTTTGATCAGATATATTTGGGGGGGGGGAATGTCGGTTAAGAGAGAAAGATTGGTTGTCCTCTGATTACCTTTGATTCTTCAAAATTGAACTTGAACTTTCAATTTCCAATCGAATGAGCCTCCTTCAAAGTTTTTACGACCATCCCTTCTATAAAAACCTTAAATTTTAACAGTTGGTAACTTGCAATAGCAAACACATTGCTGATACAGGTGTATCAGCAATTTTTTTTGGAACAGCTTAGCGTATCAAGATGAAACTTCTAGGGCATCTACCTGCTACTACTGCTATTAATACTGCTGCTACTACTGTTCCTACTACAACTAATTCAACACTATTATTACTACTACTGCTCCTACTACGACCTCTGCTACTATTAAAATAGCACTATTATTGCTACGCATATCAAGTTGAAAATTTGACAGAATGGGTATTTGAGATGGAACTTGAACTAAATCAAAAGCCACTATGTGCCAGCAGATTTTCAAAATGGCGTATCTCAAAAAGGGATTTGTGTATTAAGTTGGAACTTTCAGAGAGTGCTCAAAGGGAAAGTCAATTCACCAAAAGGATATATATGCACGCTAAGGCCGGGATTTACCACTAGGTCCCTAGGCCCGGACCTAGGGGCGCATAAGGCCAGGGGGAGCAATAAATTATCACTGATTAATTTTTCCTGACAAAAACTGGACTGATGTGATTATCTTTGCAAGGTGCACTCTGCCTTTACGCTGCCTATTCACAGAAAAGTGACTTTAAAACAACACAGGAATTCCATGGTCACTTATAAAGTGTCAGATGTCTCCAAAGAATGGTAGCTGAGAGTTCGGTATTACCCCTCTCTTTCATCACTTTTTACTCATCAGTTGTGTTCTGTTAATTGCTTACATGAGTCCCAAATTTTTTGGAATAACCCCGAAAATCTTGAAAAAACGGAGCGGCAAAAACGCTTGGTTCTTAAGCTTCAAAGATTTAAATCCTGTCCTGTGCACGCTACTGCTAATGCTATTACTATTTTAATTATATTTACTACTACTGATACTACAACAACTTCTACTACTACTAGTTCGATTTCTACTTCTATTGTAATCACTTGCAAGCTAAAAGTATTAAGATGAAAATTAAGCAACTACATGAACATATAGGTTATCAAAAGGATATATCAGCAATGGGATAGCAACAGCTAATTGTATTAAGTTGAAACTTCTAGAACTTGATGAGAGGAATCGTCAGCTGACCAAAGGCAATATGTTAATACTACTGCTGCTACTAGCACTAGTGCTATTACTATTAATACTACTGCTAATACTATTACTGGGACTACCAATGCAGCTGTACCTAACGGTAATTAGCGGTGTGAAGGTGGAATTTTCAGGGAATATTGAGGGTGGAAGGTGAATTGAATCGCATCACGCCATCTGTATAAAGGTTGCCAAAGGGCGCATCAGCAATATCCTAAGGACACTTCGGTGTCTTGAAGAAAATAAAAGGTGCTATGTGCATACTGCTACTAATTCTACTAGTGCCAATGCGCAAGCTAAGGGTATTAAGGTGAAGCTGTCAAGGAATATTTCGGCGGATATTAAACTGAATCAAATTGGCTATGATTATGCACATTCTCAAAAGGGTTACACAGCAATATCTCAAGAACGGCTTCCATTAATAAGTAAGACCTTTCAGGATAAGTTGTGGGTGGGGACTTCGAACTAGCCAGAAGGCTCCATGTATATGCTACTAATATACTACTACGATTAATATAACTAATAACGCTAAGAGCATTAAAGTGAAAATTTAAAGAAACTTTTTCCGAGGATGTTTTAATTAAACAAAAATATTATTTGCACGCAGTTTTTCAAAAGAGCATATAAGCGATGTCGGTATTTGTCAATTAGCTGGAACCCACGCTATATATTATATAGGGAAGATGCTTAAGAAACTAGTCAAACGGGTTTCTTTCAATAGAGAATAGGATTGCAGACCGTGGTTTGTCACTGCGTTTACAATATTTAAACATTTGTTTTTGGGGTTTAGGGGGAAAAAAGGAACCTAGGTTAGGTTGCGTATTTAATATATGCTATGCTTTACTCCCCACCCCTAATGTGCAAATATATAGCCAAAATATGTTTCTAAACTATTATATTTTCATCCTATTTTGTTTTATTTCATTAGCATTAACCAAACTTCACTTCTTGCGTGGGATCCAGCTAATTATTATGTACTGCGATATCCTATATATCAGAGGCAACGCTATAGCGTTGCCTATAGTAAAGGCCATACGGCTCCAATGTTTTACTGTTATTATTTTTTTTTTTCCCAGAGGCACTTCATATGAAAGGGGTCGTCGTAGAAACTTCAAAGGGGGCTCATTCGATTGGAAATCGAGAGTTCTAGTATCCTTTTTAAGGGTCAAAAGTGATTGGAAAGCAACTAACATTCCTTCCACGCGCACCAGTTCCCCAAACACATCCAATCAAAATTTTGAGATAGCCATTTTGTTCAGTGTAGTTGATTTCGAGATAGAAATTATGTTTTTGAGTAGGACACTCCCCAGAGCCCTCAGGGCAAGGGTTATAAGTTATGCCCTGCGGGCATATAAGTCTCTTATGGAAAGCTTTGTCGCAGAAACTTCAAAAAGGGACTCATTTGATTGGAAATTCAAAGGCCTAGTGCCCTTTTTAATAGTCGAAAGGGATTAGAGGGCAACTAACCCCCCTCTCACGCCCATCTTTTTCCCAAAACACATCATATCAAAATTTTGAGATAGCCATTTTGTTAAATGTAGTTGAAAATTCAGGAAATTAGGTCTTTGAGGATAACAACCCCCCAACAGCCCTCAGGGCAAGGATTGTAAATTATGCCCTGGAGGCATATAAGGTTTTTATAGAAAGCGTTGTCGTAGAGACTTCAGAAAGGGATCATTCGATAGGAAATGTAAATGGCTAGTTCCCTTTTTAATAGTCGAAAGTGATTGGAAGGCAACTAACACCCCTTCCACGCCCATCATTTCCCCAAACACATCCAATTAAAATTATGATATAGCCATTTTGTTCAACGTGGTTGAAAGTTCTGGAAATTATATGTTTGAGCAGGACACTCCCCACAGTCTTCAGGGCAAGGGGTATAAGTTATGCCTTGGGGCCGGCTCCCCCCCCCCCCCAACTATTTTTTCCAAAATGCATCCGATAAAAATTTTTAGATAGCTATTTTGTTAAAAATAGTTTAAAGATCATATAACAAAAATTCGGTGTTGACAAAACCCCAGGCTGGGGGCATGCATTGTAAGATATGAGTAGTAACCTATCAATATATATCAAAAATACATCAAAAATACATGGAATTTCACAAGAATATGCACGACAGTTTCACATGCACATTGCAAAAAAGCGTGCAAACCTTTTATACCTATAAAGTGGCCAAACAAGTTTTGAAACTATAGTCAAGGTTGTATAAGACAATCAGACTGGTTTTTGCTATTGATATCAATTGCACAAGAATATACACTTCAGTTTCACGTGGACATTTTAAAAAGCTGGCAAAGCTATAAAGTAGTCAAACACGTTTTGAGAGTATAGTTGTTTTTTGTTGTTTTTTTTTTTAAATCGAAAACTAGAAATTGTCAAATTGCGTATTTAGGAATGATTTTGTAGGAAAAGCTGTTTATCACCCATGCATTATCCACTGTTCCATTTCTTTGAAGTATGTGCTATCAAGAGTGGTTTATGATTTTTTGGACAATTGCCTTTAGTCAAGATTAGTTTGTTAGGAACGTGTCGGCAGATAGCATTTGTGAATTGGATCGTATGAAGGCGGAGAAAAAAAAGGGTTATAGCATTGGCGAATTGGACTATAGGAACGATATTAATTGAAAAATAGGAAAAAAAACAGAGCTAGATAGCATTTGCGAATTGGATCGTATGAAGGTGGAGAAAAAAGAGTATAGCATTTTCAAATTGGTGATTATCAGTTAAGGTAACCCTCGGGGTTGTTAACTCATAGCTTATTTATTATAAATTTGGAACAATGTCAATCTATGGAAATGGTTAAGGATGATAAAATGGTCTTATGACTTGACCTAGCTTTACTTCTTCAATGTGTACTGTATACTACACAAGTGGTGTTTGAACAGTGTTGTCAATTTAAAATAGAGTTTAACGTTATAGTATACTAAAAAATTGATACTAAGAGAGATGTAGATGGCAAGAAAAGAATTTTAATAACGGATAGCTTTACTTCTTCGATGTGTTTTGTATAATACACAAGTGGTGGGGTGATGGCAGTGGGGTGTCTTAGAGTACTTATAGTGCTGTACTGTGGGCCGAATTGCTTGCGAAGAAACCCGAATGAAGGAGTTGAAATGTGTTCTTGGGGAGATGGGTTGATGGCAGAAGGATGTCTTAGAGCAGTTTAGTGTGATAGTGGGGTGAGAGTTGCTAGCGAAAAACCCGTGTGGATGACTTGAAATAAAATTTTTTAACAAGAAATCTCTGAAAAAATATTTTTTGGGGGATGGGGTGATGTCAGCGGGGTGTCTTAGAGTAGCTATAGTGTGATAGTTTGGGGGCAAATTGCTTACAAAAAACCCGAGTGGATGACTTGAAAATAGAAATTTTAACTAGAAATGGCTGAAAAGTGTTTTGGGGGGAGATGGCTTGATGGCAGAAGGATGTTTTAGCGTAGTTATAGTGTGATAGTGGGGGGCGAATTGCTAGCGAAAAAACCCAAATGAATGAGTTGAAATAAAATTTTTAACGAGAAATGTCTGAAAAGTGTTCTTGGGGGATGGGTTGATGGCAGAAGGATGTCTTAGCGTAGTTATAGTGTGATAGGGGGGGGGGCGAATTGCTTGCGAAAAAACCCGAATGAAGGATTTGAAATAAAACTTTAACGAGAAATGTCTGAAAAATGGTTTTGGGGGGATGGGTTGATGGCAGAAGGATGTCTTAGAGTAGTTATAGTGTGATAATGGGGGGGGGCGAATTGCTTGCGAAAAACCCGAATGAAGGATTTGAAATAAAATTTTTAACAAAAAATGTCTGAAAAGTGTTCTTGAGGAGATGGGTGGATGGCAGAAGGATGTCTTAGCGTAGTTATGGTGTGATAGTGGGGGCGAATTGCTAGCGAAAAACCCGAGGGGATGACTTGAAATAAATTTTTTAGCAAGAAATCTCTGAAAAAATATTTTTTTTTTTTTGGGGGGGGGGGGGTGGGGTTGATGTCAGCGGGGTGTCTTAGAGTAGCTATAGTGCTCTACTGTGGGTCAAACTGCTTGCGAAAAACCCGAATGAATGAGTTGAAATAAAATTTTTTAACAAGAAATGTCTGAAAATGTTCTTGGGGAGATGGGTTGATGGCATAAGGATCTCTTAGAGTAGTTATAGTGTGATAGTGGAGGGGCAAATTGCTAGCGAAAAACAACTGGCAGAGAAGGGTGTCTTAGAATTGTTATAGTGCTGTACTATTGCATGAATTGCTTGCGAAAAACCCAAATGAATGACTTGAAATAAAAATTAAAAAAAAAACTGTCTGAAAAATGTTTTTGGGGGGATGAGGTTATGGCAGCGGGGTGTCTTAGAGTACTAATAGTGCTGTTCTGTTGACCGAATTGCTTGCGAAAAAACCGAGTGGATGATTTGAAATAAAGTTTTGGCCAGAAACGAGAAATGTCTGAAAAGTGTTCTTGGGGAGATGGGTTGATGGCAGAAGGATGTCTTAGAGTAGTTTAGTGTGATAGTGAGGGCGAATTGCTAGCGATAAACCCAAGTGGATGACTTGAAATGAAATTTTTTAACAAGAAATCTCTGAAAAAAATATTTTTGGGGGGATGGGTGACGTCAGCGGGGTGTCTTAGAGTAGATATAGTGCTCTACTGTGGGTCGAACTGCTTGCGAAAAACCCGAACGAATGATTTGAAATAAAAATTTTAACGAGGAATGTCTGGAAAAGTGTTCTTGGGAGATGGGTTGATGGCAGAAGGATGTCTTATGAGTAGTTATAGTGTGATAGTTGTCGGGCGAATTGCTAGCGAAAAACCCGAGTGGATGACTTGAAATGAAATTTTTTAAAAAAGAAATCTCTGAAAAAATTATTTTTGGGGGAGGGGGTGATGTTCAGCGGGGTGTCTTGGAGTAGTTATAGTGTGATAGTGGGGTGGGGGGGGCGAATGTGCTGGCGAAAAAAACCCGAATGAATGACTTGAAATAAAATTTTTAACGAGGAATGTCTGAAAAGTGTTCTTGGGGAGATGGGTTGATGGCAGAAGGATGTCTTAGAGTAGTTATAGTGTGATAGTGGAGGGGCGAATTGCTAGCGAATAACCGAGTGGATGACTTGAAATAAAATTTTTTAACAAGAAATCTCTGAAAAAAATATTTTTTGGGGGATGGGGTGATGTCAGCGGGGTGTCTTAGAGTAGATATAGTGCTCTACTGTGGTTCGAACTGCTTGCGAAAACCCGACTGAATGAGTTGAAATAAAATTTTTAACGAAAAATGTCTGAAAATGTTTTTGGGGGGATGGGGTGATGGCAGAAGGGTGTCTTAGAGTTGTTATAGTGCTGTACTGTTGCACGAATTGCTTGCGAAAAACCCAAATGAATGACTTGAAATAAAAATTTTAACAAAAAAAATGTCAGAATTTTTTTTTTTTTTTTGTGGGGGGGGGGTTGATGGCAGCGGGGTGTCTTAGAGTATTTATAGTGCTGTACCGTGGGAAGAATTGCTTGCGAAAAAACTCGAATGAATGAGTTGAAATTAAAATTTTAACTAGAAATGGCTGAAACGTGTTTTGGGGGAGATGGGGCGATGACAGAGGGGTGTCTTAGCGTAGTTATAGTGTGATAGTGGAGGGCGAATTGCTAGCCTAAAATCTGAGCTAATAAGGTTTTTTGACCGTAAACTCTAGTTTTTTGTAAGAAAATTATGGAAAATACAATTCTCTGGTTCAAATGTGAAACGTAAGTCCATTTTGGATCGAAAAATAAAACTATTTCCGTAAAATCTGGGCTAATAAGGGTTTTTGACCGTAAACTCTAGTTTTTTGTAAGAAAATTATGGAAAATAGGTGAAACTTAAGTCCAGTTTTGGATCGAAAAATAAACTATTTCTGTAAAATTTGAGCTAACAAGGGTTTTTTGGCCGTAAACTCTAGTTTTTTGTAAGAAAATTATTGAAAATACAATTTGTTGGCTCATAGGTGAAACTTCAGTCCAGTTTTGGATCGAAAAATAAACTATTTCTGTAAAATTTGAGCTATTAAGGGTTTTTGATCGTAAATAAACTATTTCTTTAAAATCTGAGCTAATAAGGGTTTTTGACCGTAAACTCTAGTTTTTTGTAAGAAAATTATGGAAAATACAATTCTCTAGTTCAAATGTTTGAACTAGAGAATTGTACTAGTTCAAATGTTTGAACTAGAGAAATGTATGAGTATCCAGTTTTAGATACTCATAATGAAGAGGAGTGATGGTTCAAATTCAATATTTTTTTTTCATAAAAACAAACTATTTTTTTTGAAACTTCGAAATTATTCAACTTTATTTATTTTTTTTATTTTTTTTGTACGTATCTTAAAATGACAAAATATGCTTACGGCTCTAACAATTGTACTCTATGATTGCTCAGAGACATGATGTGGCTTTCCCACTGGTATTCTATGTCCGGTTATCGGACACTACCTAGTCTATTGCATGTATTAAATCCGTATTTTTTACGCAGTGGAACGATAAACACATAAGTCATATCTTGAAAAAAGTGAAGATGGAGCATTTTAATAAAGTGTGTTCACATGACAATGTTATTGTAGCATTGAATGCCGACAAGGAGAAGTATTTAAACTATGAAACAAGTACAAGTGGTAGCACTATTGGAAATGTATGCATGCATTGTCATGACAGTAAGGAATTAAATTTCTTTGGAGTACCGCAAAAATTCAACTTTTATGTTGGAAGATATGCGATATTGAGATCTCCAGAGATGATTGCACTCAAAAAGAATGCCAACATAAAAATATCGTTGATGATAGAGGACAACTCCTTGCTACTGATGCAGGTAACACATTACCTACTGATACATCCAATCGTCAGCTTTTGGGTATTAGCATTCGACGGAAGGTCAAAAAAAGAAAAGCCTACTCTTCTACTAATATTGTAAACCATATCTTGTGTACGTACCGAAAACTGTTATCTTTGTAAAAATAATGTGATAATAGACAGTGAAATTGCCAGAAAAATAAAAAAGGCATTGGCAGAAAATATCACTATGGAATATAAGGATGAATCGATGAAAAACAAAGCACCAGCAAACGTTACTACCATTGATCAAACAGTCAATGAACCAAATAATACCAAAGACGAAAAGAATATTGACCCTGTTGATGACACACTAGTAAAAATTGTGTATTATTCCAAATGGAATAATGATTATTCTACTGATTACGAACTAAGAGAAGACAATAGCTACAATATCAAGAGAGAACATGGTGAACTATTTTATGGAACAGATCCAAAATGTCCAAAGTTGATCATTGATATTAATAATGTATCATAATATATTTTTGTAGTAATATTCTACATAGCATTATTTCATTAAAAATATATTATGCATTACATTGTTATGTGTTCATTATTTTTAGAGATTGCTGGCATATCAAACGTTTAGAATGTCTATTAAAACATCAGAGATGTAAGAAAAGGAATTTGCACACATCTATTGTCAGACACATGGGATAACATTGACAAATCTAGGTATCAGAATGAATAAATTCTTTATCAACATCCGTGGTTGGATATGTCATTATGTCATTATGAAAAAATTGCAAGTAAGTAAGTAAGTAAGTAACAAACTCTTTCTTGAATTCACCTCTTGGGGATACAATACAGAAATTTAATTCAGGAAATTATGAAAAAAATTGAACAAATTCTTTATTAACATTCATTATCGATTGAAGTCGCTTCCTAGACAGACAATACAGCATTTCACAAAATCTAAGTATAAGAGTGATTAAATTCTATATCAACATCCATTTCTCGGATACATAGGAAAAAGTTGACATAATCTAAGTATCAGAAAGAACAAATTTATTTTCAAAGTTTTTATCGGAACATCAGATAACAGTCAAAAAATTCAAGTTCTATTCATTTTTACCTCATGCGTCGTTACGTTGAATTTAGGTTAGACCGGTTTTTCTTTCTATAGTAGACTAGCGTATATTTTTAGAGTAGAAAAAAAATTCTGGTTAGTCTGAAGTTGATTGCGAGAGTGTTAGGACTCTAAAAATGGATAGATTTGAGAAAGAGCGAGTCATGGGGAATCTAGTGTTTATGGAAAAACGTTTGATTCTAGATGATGATTTTTCTAGAGCTGTCTATTCAAAGGAAGATATTTTCTCAGGGAATGCTTGTCGATATAATGAAAACTGATTCTCCATCATTAGACTATTGCATGAAGCTTTTACGTTGTGGTCCAAATGCATTTACACAATTTATTGGTATATTAATCACGACACGGCAAAATGATACTGTGGATATGCTTTTAAACACTAGTTTACACGAGGTTACGTGCGCGCACGTAACCTCGTCTAAATTAACCTTAAAAAATGAAATAAAGCTATGTCGACTTTGCATATTTTATTCAATATATCCGACAAAGGATGCTGAAAAAGTATTTATTCACTCTGATATTTAGATTTTGTTAATTATAATTGTTGTAACTGATGAAAGATGTTGATAAAAAATAAATTATTCACTCTGACACTTAGATTTTGTCAATTTTACCCCATGTACCCGAGAAAGGGATGCTGATATAGAATTTAATCAATCTGATACTTAGATGTTGTCAATCTTATTCCCATGTACCTGAGAAATGGATGTTGATATAGAATTTAATCAATCTGATACTTAGATTTTGTCAATTTTATCCGATATTTTATCCTATGTATCCGAGAAAAGGATGCTGATATAGAATTTAGTCACTCTGATAATTAGATTTTATCAATTTTATCCGACATATCCGATAAAAGATGTTGTTAAAGCATTTATTCATTCTGAAATTTAGATTTTTTCAATTTTATTTGATGTATCTGACAAAGGATGTTGATAAAAAAATTTATTCGCTCTGACACTTATATTCTGTCAATTTTATCCGATGTATCTGACAAAAGATGTTGATAAATAAAATTTATTCACTCAAACACTTAGATTCTGTCGACTTTTTCCTATGTATCCGAGAAATGGATGTTGATATAGAATTTAATCACTCTTATGCTTAGATTTTGTAAAATTGCTGTATTGTCTGTCTAGGAAGTGACTTCAATCGATAAAGAATGTTAATAAAGAATTTGCTCAATTTTTTTTCATAATTTCCTGAATTAAATTTCTGTATTGTGTATCCAAGAGGTGAATTCAAGAACGAGTTTGTTACTTACTTACTTACTTACTTACAATTTTTCATAATGACATAATGAGATATCCAACAACGGATGTTGATAAAGAATTTATTCATTCTGATACCTAGATTTTGTCAATGTTATCCCACGTGTCTGACAATAGATGTATGCAAATTCCTTTTCTTACGTCTCTGATATTTTAATAGACATTCTAAACGTTTGATGTGCTAGCTTACTCTAAAAATAATGGACCCATAACAATGTAATGCATAATATATTTTTAATGAAATAATGCTATGTAGAATATTAATACAAAAATATATTATGATACATTATTAATATCAATGATCAACTTTGGACATTTTGAATCTGTTCCATAAAATAGTTCACCATGTTCTCTCTTGATATTGTAGCCATTGTCTTCTCTTAGTTCGTAATCAGTTGAATAATAATTATTCCCTTTTGAGTCATACACAATTTTTACTGATGTGTCATCAACAGGCTCAATATGCTTTTCGTCTTTGGTATTATTTGGAACTTTATGACAATCTGGACATTGGGGGGTAACTAATCATCATTGAACACCATCTTTCTCATGAAAAAAAGTCCTAAATTTCTAAACTAGGGTTTAAAAGCATATCCACAATATCATTTTGCCGTGTCGTGATTAATATATCAATAAATTGTGTAAATGCATTTGGACCACAACGTACAGGAGGAGTAAATCATCCTTGAACACCATCTTTCTCATGAAAAAAGTCCTAAATTTCTAAACTAGTGTTTAAAAGCATATCCAAATTATCATTTTGCCGTGTCGTGATTAATATATCAATAAATTGTGTAAATGCATTTGGACCACAACGTAAAGGCTTTATGCAATATTCTAATGATGGAGAATAAGTTTTCATTATATCGACAAGCATTCCCTGAGAAAATATCTTCCTTTGAATAGACAGCTCTAGAAAATCATCATCTAGAATCAAACGTTTTTCCATAAACACTAGATTCCCCATGATTTCGCTCTTTCTCAAATCTATCCATTTTTTAGAGTCCTAACACTCTCACAATCAACTTCAGACTAACCAGAATTTTTTTCTACTCTAAAAATATACGCTAGTCTACTATAGAAAGAAAAACTGGTCTAACCTAAATTCAACGTAACGACGCATGAGGTCAAAATGAATAGAACTTGAATTTTTTGACTGTTATCTGATGTATCCGATAAAAACTTTGAAAACAAATTTATTCTTTCTGGTACTTAGATTATGTCAACTTTTTCCTATGTATCCGAGAAATGGATGTTGATATAGAATTTAATCACTCTTATACTTAGATTTTTGTGAAATTGCTGTATTGTCTGTCTAGAAGCGACTTCAATCGATAATGAATGTTAATAAAGAATTTGTTCAATTTTTTTTCATAATTTACTGAATTAAATTTCTGTATTGTATCCCCAAGATGTGAATTCAAGAAAGAATTTGTTACTTACTTACTTACTTACTTACAATTTTTTCATAATGACATAATGACATATCCAACAACGGATGTTGATAAAGAATTTATTCATTCTGATACCTAAATTTTGTCAATGTTATCCCATGTGTCTGACAATAGATGTATGCAAATTCCTTTTCTTACATCTCCGATGTTTTAATAGACATTCTAAACGTTTGATATGCTAGCTTACTCTAAAAATAATGAACACATAACAATGTAATGCATAATATATTTTTAATGAAATAATGCTATGTAGAATATTAATACAAAAATATATTATGATACATTATTAATATCAATGATCAACTTTGGACATTTTGAATCTGTTCCATAAAATAGTTCACCATGTTCTCTCTTGGTATTGTAGCTATTGTCTTCTCTTAGTTCGTAATCAGTAGAATAATCATTATTCCATTTTGAGTCATACACAATTTTAACTGGTGTATCATCAACAGGGTCAATATTCTTTTCGTCTTTGGTATTATTTGGTTCATTGACTGTTTGATCAATGGTAGTAACGTTTGCTGGTGCTGTGTTTTTCATCGATTCATCCTTATATTCCATAGTGATATTTTCTGCCAATGCCCTTTTTATTTTTCTGGCAAATTCACTGTCTATTATCACATTATTTTTACACAGGTAACAGTTTCGGCACGTAGACAAGATATGGTTTACACTATTAGTAGAAGAGTAGGCTCTTATTTTTTTGACCTTCTGTTGAATGCTAATACCCGAAAGCTGACGATTGGATGTATCAGTAGGTAATGTGTTACCTGCAACAGTAGCAAGGAGTTGTCCGCTATCATCAACGATTATTTTCATGTTGTCATTCTCTTTGAGTGCAATCATCTCTGGAGATCTCAATCTCGCATATCCACCAACATAAGAGTTGAATTTTTTCGGTACTCCAAAGAAATTTAATTCCTTACTGTCATGACAATGCATGCATACATTTCCAATAGTGCTACCACTTGTACTTGTTTCATAGTTTAAATACTTCTCCTTGTCGGCATTCAATGCTACAATAACATTGTCATGTGAACACATTTTATTAAAATGCTCCATCTTCACTTTTTTTTAAAGATATGACTTATGTGTTTATCGTTCTACTGCGTAAAAAATACTGATTTAATACATGCAATAGACTAGGTAGTGTCGATAACCGGACATAGAATACCAGTGGGAAAGCCACATCGTGTCTCTGAGCAATCATAGAGTACAATTGTTAGAGCCGTAAGCATATTTTTTCATTTTAAGATACGTACAAAAAAAAATAAATAAAAAAGTTGAATAATTTCGAAGCTTCAAAAAAAAAGTTTGTTTTTATGAAAAAAAATATTGAATTAGAACCATCACTACTCATCATTATGAGTATCCAAAACTGGACTTAAGTTTCACATTTTAACTAGAGAATTGTATTTTCCATAATTTTCTTACAAAAAACTAGAGTTTACGGTCAAGAGTATCCAAAACTGGACTTAAGTTTCAAATTTGAACTAGAGAATTGTATTTTCCATAATTTTCTTACAAAAAACTAGAGTTTACGGTCAAAAACCCTTATTAGCTCAGATTTTACAGAAATAGTTTATTTTTCGATCCAAAACTGGACTTAAGTTTCATCTATGAGCCAACGAATTGTATTTTCCATAGTTTTCTTACAAAAAACTAGAGTTTACGGCCAAAAACCCTTATTAGCTCAGATTTTACAGAAATAGTTTATTTTTCGATCCAAAAACTGGACTTAAGTTTCACCTAGAAGCCAACGAATTGTATTTTCCATAATATTCTTACAAAAAACTAGAGTTTACGGTCAAAAACCCTTATTAGCGCAGATTTTACGGAAATAGTTTTATTTTTCGATCCAAAATGGACTTAAGTTTCACATTTGAACCAGAGAATTGTATTTTCCATAATTTTCTTACAAAAAACTAGAGTTTACGGTCAAAAACCCTTATTAGCTCAGATTTTAGGCTAGCAATTCGCCCCCCACTATCACACTATAACTACGCTAAGACACCCCTCTGTCATCATCCCATCTCTCCCAAAACAATTTTCAGCCATTTTTGGTTAAAAATTTTATTTCAGCTCATTCTATCGGGTTTTTTTCGCAAGCAATTCGGCCCACGGTACAGCACTATAAGTACTCTAGGAGACCCCGCTGCCATAACCCCACCCACCAAAAAACATTTTTCAAACATTTTTTTTTGTTAAAATTTTTATTTCAAGTCATTCATTTGGGTTTTTCGCAAGCAATTCGTGCAACAGTAAGCACTATAACAACTCTAAGACATCCTTCTGCCATCACCCCATCCCCCCAAAAACACTTTTCAGACATTTCTCGTTAAAAATTTTATTTCAACTCATTCATTCGGGTTTTTAGCAAGCAATTTGACCCACAGTAGAGCACTATAGCTACTCTAAGACACCCCGCTGACATCACCCCATCCCCCCAAAAATATTTTTTCAGAGATTTCTTGTTAAAAAATTTCATTTCAAGTCATCCACTCGCGTTTTTCGCTAGCAATTCGCCCCTCCACTATCACACTATAACTACTCTAAGACATCCTTCTTCCATCAACCCATATCCCCAAGAACACTTTTCAAACATTTCTCGTTAAAAATTTTATTTCAAGTCATCCACTCGGGTTTTTCGCTAGCAATTCCCCCCCCCCCCCTATCACACTATAACTACTCTAAGACATCCTTCTGCCATCAACCCATATTCCCAAGAACACTTTTCAGACATTTCTCGTTGAAATTTTATTTCAAGTCATCCACTTGGGTTTTTCGCTAGCAATTCGCCCCCCACTATCACACTATAACTACTCTAAGACATCCTTCTTCCATCAACCCATATCCCCAAGAACACTTTTCAGCCATTTCTCGTTAAAAATTTTATTTTCAAGTCATCCACTCGGGTTTTTTCGCAAGCGATTTGGTCCACAGTACAGCACTATAAGTACTCTAAGACACCCCGCTGCCATCACCTCATCCCCCCAAAAACATTTTCCACACATTTTTTTTGTTAAAAATTTTTATTTCAAGTCATTCATTTGGGTTTTTCGCAAGCAATTCATGCAATAGTACAGCACTATAATAACTCTAAGACACCCTTCTAGCATCGCCCCATCCCCCCAAAAACACTTTTCAGATATTTCTCGTAAAAATTTTATTTCAACTCTTTCATTCGGGTTTTTTGCAAGCAATTCGACCCACAGTAGAGCACTATAGCTACTCTAAGACACCCCGCTGACATCACCCCCCCCCCCAAAAAAAAATTAAGAGATTTCTTGTTAAAAATTTTTATTTCAAGTCATCCACTCGGGTTTTTTGCTAGCAATTCGCCCCCCACTATCACACTATAACTACTCTAAGACATCCTTCTGCCATCAACCCATCTCCCTCAGAACACTTTTCGGACATTTCTCGTTAAAAATTTTATTTCAAGTCATTCATTCGCGTTTTTTCGCAAGCAATTCGCCCTCCCACTATCACACTATAACTACTCTAAGACATCCTTCTGCCATCAACCCATCCCCCCAAGAACACGTTTCAACCATTTCTCGTTAAAAATTTTATTTCAAGTCATTCATTCGCGTTTTTTCGCAAGCAATTCGCCCTCCCACTATCACACTATAACTACTCTAAGACATCCTTCTGCCATCAAGCCATCTCCCCCCCAAAACAGTTTTCAGCCATTTCTAGTTAAAAATTTTATTTTCTAGTCATCCACTCGTGTTTTTTGTAAGCAATATGCCCCCAAACTATCACACTATAGCTAATCTAAGACACCCCACTGACATCGCCCCATCCCCCAAAAAATATTTTTTCAGAGATTTCTTGTTAAAAACTTTTATTTCAAGTCATCCACACGGGTTTTTTGCGCTAGCAACTCGCCCCCCACTATCACACTATAACTACTCTAAGACATCCTTCTGCCATCAGCCCATCTCCCCTAGAACACATTTCAACTCATTCATTCTGGTTTCTTCGCATGCAATTCGGCCCACAGTACAGCACTATAAGTACTCTAAGACACCCCGCTGCCATCACCCCACCACTTGTGTATTATACAGAACACATCGAAGAAGTAAAGCTATCCGTTATTAAAATTCTTTTCTTGCCATCTAAATCTCTCTTAGTATCAACTTTTTAGTATACTATAACGTTAAACTCTATTTTAAATTGACAACACTGTTCAAACACCACTTTTGTATTATACAGTACACATCGAAGAAGTAAAGCTAGGTCAAGTCATAAGACCATTTTATCATCGTTAACCATTTCCATAGATTGATATTGTTCCAAGTTTATAATAAATAAGCTATGAGTTAACAACCCCGAGGGGGTTACCTTAACTGATAATCACCAATTTGCAAATGCTATCTAGCTCTGTTTTTTCCCTATTATTCAATTAATATCGTTCGTATAGTCCAATTCGCAAATGCTAAACCCTTTTTTTCTCCACCTTCATACGATCCAATTCACAAATGCTATCTGCCGACACATTCCTAACAAACTAATCTTGACTAAAGGCAATTGTCCAAAAAAATCATAAACCACTCTTGATAGCACATACTTCAAAGAAATGGAACAGTGGATAATGCATGGGTGATAGACAGCTTTTCCTACAAAATCATTCCTAAATACGCAATTTGACATTTTCTAGTTTTCGATTAAAAAAAAAAACTACAACTATACTCTCAAAACGTGTTTGACCACTTTATAGCTTTGTCAGTTTTTTAAAATGTCCACGTGAACCTGAAGTGTATATTCTTGTGCAATTGATATCAATAGCAAAAAACCAGTCTGATTGTCTTATACAACCTTGACTATAGTTTCAAAACGTGTTTGGCCACTTTGTAGGTATAAGAGGATTGGTCGCTTTTTGCAATGTGCACGTGAAACCTTAGTGTATATTCTTGTGCAATTGATATCAATAGCAAAAAACCAGTCTGATTGTCTTATACAACCTTGACTATAGTTTCAAAACGTGTTTGGCCACTTTGTAGGTATAAGAGGATTGGTCGCTTTTTGCAATGTGCATGTGAAACTTTAGTGCATATTCTTGTGAAATTCCATGTATTTTTGATATATATTGATAGGTTACTACTGATATGCCCTGGGAGCATATATGGGTCTTATGGAAGGTATGCTCGTATTAACTTCAAAGAGGGGTCATTTGATTGAAAATTGAAAGTTCTAGTTCACTTTTTAAGAATCAAAAGAGATTGGAGGGTACCTAGCCCCATCCCTCCCGCCACGCCGTTTTTTCATCGAACCCATCCGATAAGAACTTTTAGATAGTCTTTTTTTTAAAAAATAGTTCAAGGACCATATAACGAAAACTCCGGGGTTGACACAGCCCCCAGGGCCCGAGGACAGGCGTTGTAAGTTATGCCCTGGGGGAATATATGGTTCTTATTGAAGAGATGCTCGTAAAAACTTCAGAGAGGGCTCATTTGATTGGAAATTGAAAGTTCTATTTAACTTTTAAGCGTCAAAAGATATTGGAGGGTAATGGAAATAATATGTTTGAGCAGGATACTCCCCACAGTCTTCAGGGCAAGGGTTATAAATCATGCCTTGGGGACTGGCTCCCCCTCCCCAACTATTTTTTCCCAAATGCTTCCAATAGAAAACTTTGAACTATTTTGTTAAAAATAGTTCAAAGATCATATACAAAAAGTTCCGGTGTCGACAAAACCCCCCAGGGCCCGGGGGCATGCATTGTAAGATATGCCCTGGGATCATATATGGGTCTTATGGAAGGTATGCTCATATTAACTTCAAAGAGGGGTCATTTGATTGAAAATTGAAAGTTCTAGTTCCCTTTTTAAGAGTCAAAAGAGATTGGAGGGCACCTAACCCATCCCCCCTCCACGCCCTTTTTCATCGAACCCATCCGATAAGAACTTTGAGATAGTCTTTTAAAAAAAAATAGTTCAAAGACCATATAAAGAACACTCCGGAGTCGACACAGCCGCCAGGGCCCGAGGGCAGGCGTTGTAAGTTATGCCCTTGGGGAGTATATGGTTCTTATTGAAGGGATGCTCGTAAAAACTTTAGAGAGGGCTCATTTGATTGGAAATTGAAAGTTTTAGTTCGTTTTTTAGAGTCATAAGAGATTGGAGGGCAACTAGTCCCCCCCCACGCCCTTCTTTCCCCAAATGCATCCAATAAAAATTTTGAGATACTCTAAAACCTACGCGTCATTGGCGCTTGGCAGAAAACTGTATGCGTCTTGAACAGCCTTGGAAAGTATAAACAACACCAAAATGAATATTTGATGCATAATGATATTGATTGTTGAAAGATCCATCAGTTTAAGAATTTATTTCACTGCAATTTTATTTTTATTTTCAATGCTGTAAGAACTGGAAAGTAAAATATTTGTAATGTAATTCGTTTTCAGTTATGCGCCAATGACGCAGTAGGTTTTTGGTTTTTATTTACAGTTAAGGAAGGAGGCAGTATCCAACACTGGTTTGTAGTGAAACTATATTCGTCTTGAACAACTTTAACAAGAGCTAATAAATTAAACTGAATATTTGATGTATAATGATATTAGTTGCTGAAAGCTCATCAGTTCAAAATGTTACTATAATTTTATTGTTTATTTTCAATATTAAGTACAAAAGAAAATATTTGTCATAAAATTGGTTTTCAGTAAAGCGCCAATGACGTAGTAGGTTTCAGACTCTTACAGTGAGAGAAGGAGGTGATACCCAAACTCTTGTTTGTAGTGATTTTTGTTCGTTTCAAGCTTGATTTGCATATTCAATTTAAGTTTCACTCGTTTTAAGATTTATTTATTAATTTACATTAATATCTAATGTATGTTTGTTTACATTGATTGTTTATTTAATTTCTCTTCGTTTTAAGTTTCAGTTATACTTGAATAGGAAAATATTTTTTTTTCGTTTTAAGCTTGATTTTCATATTCAATCTAAGCATTACTCGGTTTAAGATCTATTTATTCATTTATATTATTACTTGTTGTATGTTTTTGCTATGATTGTTTATTTAATTTCTGTTCGTTTTGGGTTTCATTTATTCGTCAATAGTAATTTTTGGTCGTTTTGAGTTTGAATTTTAACAGGTATTTGTATCTGCTGAGCTTAAGTTTAAAATGGCCCCTACTTTTCTTTGAAAAACTTATTTTTCGGAAAGTTTTTTTTTAATTAATAGCTAGAAATGTTCTTGAAACTTTTAAAGGAGCTAATTTGACATAAAGTTAAAAGCTGTAAGGCTGTTCTAGAGCTATACAAAAATGTGGTTCAATTCCACTTTCTAGGGCTATAATGATAGAAAGTACGTGAGGGCTGCGGTTGAAGATTGTATGCCAACCATCTAAGACCAAACGAGGTTCTTGTCCATTATTCAGAAAAAACAAGAATTTGGATCTGCAAGGTCAGACAATAACCGGTCTGTATTCGGAGACAATTAACTTAGGCTTAAGGGAAAAACTACGGTAAATTTTTCGTTATTCATATTATTGACTCACGAATAAAGTAAACATACAACTCAATTTCTTTTTTTTATGATCTTTCCAAATATAATAATCATTTTTGTCGGAAATGAATCTCACCCCCACCCCTATATATACCAATTCAGGGTATATATTTGCACATTAGGGGGGTGGGGGTAAATTTTATTTCTGATGTAAATGAGAGGTAAGTTCAAACTCTCCTCCCTCCCCTAATGTGCAAATATATACACTGAATATGCATATATAGGGGTGGGGGTAAAATTTATTTCTGACAAAAATGATTATTATATTTGGAAAGAGCATAAAAAAAAGGCATCGATTGGTATGTTTACTTTATTTGTAAGTCAATTATATGAATAACCAAAATTTACCAAAACTACGTTGTGGTTTTGTTTTAATTAAATATTGAATATATAGAGTTAGTATTTTGGTTAGGTTAGCTTACATTTTGCATGCACCGTCTTTATATTTAACCCTCACCCCCTAATATGAAAATATATTGCCCAAACTATATATATATCCTATCTATCCCCCAAGCGTCTCACGTGTTTTCAACCCGTATATCTGTATGTTGAATCAACTTGGGGATTTTCTGAATAATGGACAAGTACCTCAAACGAGTACTGAACTAGATTTCAAAGCGTGAACATCTATTTGAACTGGTTTCTTTGAACTTGAAAATATAATTAACTCAGTGATTTCGTAACAACAATTGGTTTGGGATTATAGTGACGTATAATCCTGTCCTATGTTTACCAATTAAATTGTTGGTGATAGACTTTTGGCGAGAAGTGGATATTTTTGAGATTGGATAATTACTGATTAGATATTTACTTTTCGTGAATTGGGATGTCAGAAAACGGTGGTTAAGCTTAGCAGGCTCCACGTAAAGATAAGTCTATTTCCTGCCTTTATTTTTTTTTCCTGCCTTTACTTTGAAACCGTGATGCCCTTGTTTCAGGATGATGACCTTGCCCTGGCAAGCTTTGCGAGATATCCTTTATGGCCAGTCAGAATTCTTCGTTCTGTCGCAGAGAAATCTGGTCGATTTAAGTACCAAGTATTTTGTTACGGATCGCATGAAGTTGAAATGGTTTTGGAACAAAATTTAAAAAATTTCGAATCTAACAAAACCGAAGCTATGAAAAAAGTTGGAAAGGGAGTTAAAGGCGCTTTTGAGGAACTCGCTCTCAGCCCGCTTGTTTATAAAAATTTGGCTACAAGCTCAGATACTACGGGACTTATTGAGCGAACTCTTAAAGATGTAGCAGTAACAAAAGAAAATATGAAACAGGCTATAGCGCAAAAAGTTAACGAAGCACTTAAAATTCACCCCTCGACCACACCATCTGCTGCTGAAATTGAAAAGATAATTGGCGTAGTTCACGATGCGATAATACTGGAATATACTCCGAGATTTGACAGGATTGAAAAAGACCTGAATATATGTCAAAATCAACTGGAATTACTTGAAAATCGAGTTGCTAGAGTTGAAGCCAAGATCGATGATGCTGACCAAGAGTTGAGACTGGATTCACTACTGTTCAACGGTGTCAAGCAATCCCCCGGCGTTGAATTAAAAGATGCAACAATGAATATTATACGCAATAAGATGGCGTTCTCAGGTCTTGCTGATAGTGATGTTATATCTGTGCATAGGTTTCGGTTGAACTCTGTTGATAGCCGCCCTGATAAAATTGCTCCTGTTTTAGTGAAGTTTAAAGACCGTCACACAGCTGTGAAAGTTTTTGCTTGCAAAAAAAACCTTGTGAACACGAAGATTTTTGTGGCTGAGAACTTAACAAAGAAAAAAAGAGAATTGTTGAATGCTGCAAGGGAAAAATACGGCAATAAGTTCGTGTGGTCAAACCAAGGTCGGATCTACGTCCGTCCGGAGAATGCAACTTCTGCTCGTAGACTTTGGTCTCTGAATGACATATTCGATCGTGATTGAGTGTCTTTTTTTTTTTTTTTTTTTTTTTTTTTGTATTTAAATTTTGAGTCTTTATATGTGTTTTTTTTTGTATTTAAATTTTGAGTCTTTATATGTGTTTATCTATTCTTATTATTATTCAATTATTCCTATTCAATTTATGAGTCTTTATATGTGTTTTTTTTTTGTGTTTAAATTTTGAGTCTTTATATGTGTTTATCTATTCTTATTATTATTCAGTTATTCCTATTTCCTTTCTTTCTAGTTTATGTATGGGTTTTATCCCTAATGAAGAAAACAAGATCGTGGCTTTTTATTTTACTTTCTTATTATGGTTAGTTTACTCCCAATACCTCGGTTAGAGTTGCTTGAAAAAAATTCGCTCTTAGTTGATGATGTTTTATCACATCAGATAGGACTCCATTTTCAAGATCGAGTTGATGAATGCCCCAAGCCACTCCGTCCTAGCCGCTACGTTCGTTTTGAAGAGTTTGGTCAAATTAAAAAAGAGTTGTATAGTTTGTGTGTTGCTCAATGGAATTGCCACATAACGTCGGCTTTTGAAGAAATTGTTCAGTTTTTAAGTAATGTTGATAGTGTGATTGATGTTTTGGGAATTTGTGAATCATTCTTGAGTTTGTATAGTCTTCTCTCTTCCTACGCTTTTCCAGGTTACCAACTGATATCGAAGTCGCGGCATTCAATGGGGCGCGGGGGACTTGCATTTTTGGTGAGAGAGGGATTGAATTTTGAGGAAAGGGAGGACCTTTATTTATGGAATGAAGGTAAGATTGAAATTTTTTCCATTGAGATTGAAATAAATAATGGTAAAAAGTTAATTGTTTGCCTGGTTTATAGACCCCCTGGTGCTCATCCGGAGGAATTTTTTCAGGAGTTTGATATGTTTTTAAGCAGGGCCCAGTCTAATCGATCAGAGTGTGTTATTCTGGGTGATTTTAATTTTGATTTATTGAATTTAAATAGTGTTAATTTAGAATTTTTAAATCTTGCATTATCTCATGATTTGTACCCAGTGAATCTGATTCCTTCCCGTATCACTGCTCAGTCGGCAACATTAATTGATAACATATTTGTTTCTTCAAATCTATTGAGGCAAGCATTCTGTGATGTTCTCCTTCAACCTGCTTCTGACCACCTCCCGATTGTTTGTATGATAAATAGTATCAAAACTTCGACTAAAAACCCAAGTAAGAGAGTTTATAGAGATATGAGAAATAATAACTTGAGAAAGCTGAAAGAGCAAGTTAGTACTATAGCATGGGATGAAGTTAGCGAAGAGCAGAATGCAACTACAGCATTTGACAGGTTTATGAATATTCTCTTACCGATATATGAGGCGTCTTGTCCTCTGAGGAAAATGAGGAAAAAGAAAAATGAGCCAAGAAAGCCATGGGTGACCACAGAATTGCTTGAAATGATGGAAATGCGAAACCAGCTTTTTGAAAAACATTTACAGAGCCCGGAAAATGCGAGTTTATTTGAAGAATTTAAGCGAGTCAGAAACAAAGTTAACCATAAGCGTCGCAGTGAGAAAAAAGCATATTATGCTTCTGCTTTTGATGGTAAAAGTGGTGATGCAAAAGGAACCTGGCGACTGATAAATGAGGTTTTAAAAGGGAAGACTAATGATAATGATGGAGTAAAGAGTCTGATGGTGAATGGAAGTGAAATCACTGATAAACAGGAAATGGCTGATGAATTCGGAAAATATTTCACGAACATAGGCGCGAGTATTAAGGAAGACGTAGCTAAAAAGTCTAGAAGACATCTGTTAAAGTCCTTTATTGATAATCGAGGCGAAGGGCACAGTTTTTCGTTCGAGAAGTGCACAGCAAAGGAGATCGAGAGCACAGTGAAAGGACTGAAGTCCAACTCGGCCGGAATAGATGGACTTAATCTTAGGGCTGTAAATGCTATCCTAGTTTATATATTACCTTGTCTAACTGACTTAATAAATCTATCACTCCAGACCGGCGAATTCCCTAGTGGTCTTAAACTAGCAAAGGTAATACCATTGTATAAAGGGGGGAAGAAACAAGAACTATCGAATTGGCGACCGATATCGTTATTGCCTATTTTTTCTAAAATCTATGAAAAGATAATTCACAGGAGACTTTATGAATATTTGGATAAACTAGGAATATTGTGTGACAGCCAATTTGGATTCCGCAGTAAACATTCTACTAGCCATGCTGTTCATCATCTTCTGGATGTAATCAATGGAACTCTAGAAAAAGGTCTTATTCCTTTAACGATCTTTGTTGACTTCAAAAAGCCTTCGACACTGTGGATTTTGAGTTGCTGCTGTGTCGCCTATCTAGTCTGGGGATAAAAGATGTTTGCTTGGATTGGTTTAAATCATACTTGTATGGAAGGTCAACTAAAGTAATGATAGATGACATCGTTAGCGGAGTCTATCCTGTAAAATGTGGAGTTCCTCAGGGCTCAGTCCTTGGTCCATTACTCTTTCTCGTATACATAGATACTCTGAGGTTCTACATGCCTGAAGCAACTGTTACAGCATTTGCAGATGATACTGCTTTGACAATTTCTGCACAGTCACTGGAAGAACTAGTAGATAAAGCAAACCGAACGCTGGAAAACCTTTTGGTGTTTACCTCCTTGAGTTACCTTGCTGTTAATACTTCTAAGACAAATTATATGATTTTTAGTAGGGTAGGAAAAATTGTAAATAGTGCTTCCGTAGTATTTGATAAATTGTCGCTTTCACAGGTTTTTGAAAATAAATATTTAGGATTTTATGTTGATAATAATTTGAGTTGGAAGAAACACATAAATATGATTTCTTCTAAACTTGCACGAGGTCTTGGAGTGATGCGGCGTTTGAAACACGTGTTACCCTTAAGTGTTTTAAGAAATATATATCATACTGTTTTTCATCCTTTTATTGTTTATGGTTGCTGTATTTATGCATCTAATTTTACTTCAAATATTAAAAGACTGCAGATTCTTCAGAATAAGGCACTACGAGTACTGGGTGAGTTTGTTCAGTATGAGCATACGCGTGAATCTTTTATTAGTTTTAGAATTTTAAATATTCATCAGATCAGGGACCATCAGGCGGGAGTGTTTACTTACCAGGTGCTTAATAGATTATCTCCAGAATATTTTAGAGATTTTTTTAAGTTTAATTCTGATTATCATCATCATAGGACTAGAGGTCGTGGAAGCTTAGTCTCAGAAGTAAGGAGTACGAGTCGATCTAGTTTTGCAATTAGAAATTATGCAGTTAATTTGTGGAATGGTTTCCCGGAGAGCATTAGGGAGTCAGAAAACCAGTTTCAGTTTAAAATTAGATTAAAAAAGTTTTTGTTGGGTGGGAATTAATTTTTTTTTTTTTTTTTTTTTTTTTTTTTTTTTTTTTAATGTTAAATTGTAATTAAGTTGTAAAACAAAATGTTAAAAAAAAAGTTAAATTGAGTTAATTTGTATTGAATGGTATGAAAAGAGTAGAAAGAGTGAATGAGTTTTGGTTTATGATAAAAGATTGTGTGACGCTGCTCAAGTCACAATAGTGGCTTAATAAAACGTCATACGTTCTTACCATCTCTACGTTTGTTGATAATGTTATTCAAAAATGTGTTGTAAGTGCCAGTTAAGTATGATGTATTATTAGTTGAAAATAAAAGTCAAGTCAAGTCAAGTCAAAACGAAAACCAGGTTATCAGCTAATAAAGTTGACAGATGTCATAAGGAAATATTTAAGGGAACTAAAAACTTCTCGGGAGGGTTTTAAAAGGGAAGCTATCCATCGATTGTGATGGAGGAGGAGCGTGAGTAGCTTTGTAAAGATTCTAACTTGTGTTTTACCCAATGTAAGTACGGTGGTTGAGTTGCATGAGGATTCAGTTACACGAGGTTCAAATGCACGGTGGTTCAGTTGCACGGTGTTTCAGTTGTACGGTGGTTTAGTTACATGGTGGTTCAGTCACACGTTCGTTCAGTGTGGTTCAGTTACACGGGGGTTGAGTTCCACGGGGGTTAAATTGCCCGAGGGTTCAGTTAAAGGGGGTTCAGTTGCATGAGGGTTCAGAAGCACGCGGGTTCAGTTGCACGGGGGGTTCAGATGCACGAGGGTTCAGTTGCACGGTGGTTCAGTTGCACGGTGGTTCAGTTGTACGGTGGTTCAGTTGCACGGTGGTTCAGTTGCACGGTGGTTCAATTACAGGGGTTCAGTTACTTGGGGTTCAGTTACACGGTTGTACAGTTATAGTTGAACCAGCCATTTAAATTTCCAATCGAATGAGCCCTTTCCGAAGTTTCTAAGACAACGTTGTCTATAGAAAACCTTATATACCCCCAGGGCATAACTTAAAACCTTACCCTGAGGGCTGTGGGGGAGTTGTCATCCTCAAAGACCTAATTTCCAGAACTTAAAACTACGTTTAATAAAATGGCTGTCTCAAAATTTTGATTGGATGTGTTTGGGGAAAAGGTGGGCGTGAGCGGGGGGTTAGGTGCCCTCAAATCACTTTCGACTATTAAAAAGGGCACCAGGCCTTTGAATTTCCAATCGAATGAGTCTGTTTTGAATTTTCTACGACAACGCCTTCTAATAAAATCTTATATGCCCCCAGGGCATAACTTAAAACCCTTGCCCTGAGGGTTGTGGGGGAGTGTCCTCCTCAAAAACATATTTGCTATCTGGAAATCAACTACGCTGAACAAAATGGCTATCTCAAAATTTTGATTGGATGTGTTTGGGGGAAGGATGGGTGGGGGGGGGGGGGCTAGTTGCCCTCAATTCCATTTCGGCTATTAAAAAGGGCACTAGCCCTTTGAATTTCCAATCAAATGAGCATTTTTTACGACAACGCCTTCTATAAAAACCTTTTTCGTCTCCAGGGCATAACTTCAAACCCTTGCCCTGAGGGTTGTGGGGGAGTGTCTTCTTCAAAAACATATTTTCTATCTGGAAATCAAGTAAGCTAAACAAAATGGCTTTCCCAAAATTTTGATTGGATGTTTTTGGGAAAATGATGGGCATGGGGAGGGGGCTAGATGCCCTCTGATCACTTTCGACTATTAAAAAGGGCACTAGCCCTTTGAATTCCCAATTGAATGAGCCTTTTTTGAAGTTTCTACGACAACGCCTTCTATAAAAACCTTATATGCCCCCAGGGCATAACTTAAAACCCTTACCCTGAGGGTTTTGGGGGGAGTGTCCTCCTCAAAAACATATTTTCTATCTGGAAATCAACTACGCTGAACAAAATGGCAATCTCAAAATTTTGATTGGATGTGTTTGGGAGAATGATGGGCGTAGGGGAGGGCTAGTTGCCCTCTAATCACTTTCGACTATTAAAAAGGGCACTAGCCCTTTGAATTTCCAATTGAATGAGCCTTTTTTGAAGTTTCTACGACAACGCCTTCTATAAAAACCTTATATGCCCCCAGGGCATAACTTAAAACCCTTGCCCTGAGGATTTTGGGGGAGTGTCCTCCTCAAAAACATATTTGCTATGTGGAAATCAACTATGCTGAACAAAATGACTATCTCAAAATTTTGATTGGATGTGTTTGGGGGAATGATGGGCTTGGGGGGGGGGCTAGTTGCCCTCCAATCACTTTCGACTATTAAAAGGGCACTAGCCCTTTGAATTTCCAATCGAATGAGAATTTTTGAAGTTTTTATGACAACACCTTCTATAAAAACCCTATTTGCCCCCAGGGCATAACTTAAAACCCTTGCCCCGAGGGTTGTGGGGGAGTGTCCTCCTCAAAAACATATTTTTGATCTCGAAATCAACTACGCTGCACAAATTGGCTGTCTCAAAATTTTGATTGGATGTGTTTGGGGAAATGATGGGCGTGGAGGGGGGATAGTTGCCCTCAAATCACTTATGACTATTAGAAAGGGCACTAGCCCTTTGAATTTCCAATCGAATGAGCCTGTTTTCAATTTTCTACGACAACGCCTTCTATCAAAACCTTATATAACCCCAGGGCATAGCTTAAAACCCTTGCCCTGAGGGTTTTGGGGGAGTGTCCTCCTCAAAAACAAATTTTCTATCTGAAATCAACTACGCTGAACAAAATGGCAATCTCAAAATTTTTATTGGATGTGTTTGGGGGAATGATGGGCGTGGGGGGGCTAGTTGCCCTCCAATCCCTTTCTACTATTAAAAAGGGCATTAGCCCTTTGAATTTCCAAGTGAATGAACCTTTTTCGAAGTTTTTACGACAACGCCTTCTATAAAAACCATATATGACCCCAGGGCATAACTTAAAACCCTTGCCCTGAGGGTTTTGGGGGAGTGTTCTCCTCAAAAATATATTTGCTATCTGAAAATCAACTACGCTGAACAAAATGACTATCTCAAAATTTTGATTGGATGTGTTTGGGGGAAAGATGGACTTGGGGGGGAGGGGGACTAGTTGCCCTCCAATCACTTTCGACTATTAAATAGGGCACTAATCCTTTGAATTTCCAATTGAATGAGCATTTTTTTAACTTTCTATGACAACACCTTCTATAAAAACCTTATTTGCCCCCAGGGCAGTAGTAAGTACATATGGAATTTGCTTGCAGGTATAGGAATTTCCATGCTATTTGCTTGCAGGTATAGGACCATGCTATTTGCTTGCAGGTATAGGACCATGCTATTTGCTTGCAGGTATAGGAATTTCCATGATATTTGCTTGCAGGTATAGGACCATGCTATTTGCTTGCAGGTATAGGACCATGCTATTTGCTTGCATGTATAGGACCATGCTATTTGCTTGCAGGTATAGGACCATACTATTTGCTTAGGAAATACTTTTGCGGAGACACATAGCAATTTCAATGTTATTCTACAGGGCATTACACCTTTTCAAAGAGATTCAGAGCTCCCTCACATTCTGGGCCAACCAGATATGTTTATAGGCCAACCGGACATGTCTTTCACTTTGATGAAAGACAAGTTTTTTTGACATAATTTACGTGGACTAGATTTCTATTTCATGATATACATGTTTGTTTTTTTTTTAGAGTAAATCCGTGTCAGAAAAACCGGTGTGTCTTTTTTTAGCTGCCAATATATTCAATTATTTTTTGTATATATTCAGGTTTCAAATTAGGATTTTCAACAGTTTTAATAGTTCATTCAACTTATCAGTATCGGTATTTTTGCGATCATTTACATAGATATGGAATATTCTAAGCAGCTTCTGGTGAGTAAAATTTTCTCATTATTATAATAAAAAGAAATTGTCTCGCCATTAAGTTAAGGAAGAAATTCCTTCCTTACACTTTTTTTTTTCACCATGTTGTTACCTCTTTTAAAAAGCTTCCTTCTTTTAAATATTAAACAGTCCATGCATTTCAATTTAGTAAATATTCAAAAAAAAAGAGAGGCATGTTCACTTTGATTTTGGTTCATTGTATATGAAAAATTAAAATAGAATTTGCATATTAGTTTCGACAGATATGAAAGGTCGCCTCCCTCCTCAATATCTTGCTCTTTACACTAAAGTTTGAATTTCGTTCAAGTCACAAAGGTTGGTTAAGATATCTCTTTTGAAAATGCTAAAAAAAAAATTGTTTTACTAGTAAATTCAAATTTCAGGGGGGGGACTTAGCCCCCTCCCCTCCAACAATACAAAATCTTAAGAATATAATGAGTATATGTGCGATATGCGGGGATGCGCGATTCAAGAGTTTCCTTTTATGGCCAAATTAAACGAGACGTATTTGATGAAAGTAAAAAGGGTTTAACAGATGATTAAGCGGCTTTTAAAAAAATTTAAGACAGGGAAGGGGTCAATGTATCAATTCTAGCACGTTCATTGTAAGGTGAAAAAAAAACAAACAAAGTATTTCTTCATTAAGGAATTTATGTATTAAGTTGGAACTTTCAGAGTTAAATAAATGATTCTTGTATGTGCGATTCAAGAGTTTCTTTTTATGGCCAAATTAAACGAGACGTATTTGATGAAAGCAAAAAGGGGATTTAACAGATGATTAAGTGGCTTTTATAAAAATTTAAGACAGGGAAGGGGTCAATGTATCAATTCTAGCACGTTCATTGTAAGGTGAAAAAACAAAACTATTTCTTCATTAAGGAATTTGTGTATTAAGTTGGAACTTTCAGAGAGTGCTTAAAAGGGAAGGTTGAGTTGCACGAGGGTTCACTTAAAGGGGGTATAGTTACATGGGGGGTCGAGGGCAATTTATCTGTAAAAGAGGGCTTATTACTAAATTTTTTCTTCTTTTTTAAGGATGTTGAGATGGATTCTTGCCCTCCCTCCGAAAAGAGACCAAGATGGGATGATATCACATCAATGCAAGTTGCAAGGCCAACAGTAATCAGATTTGCTAGTTCGTTGGACTGGCCAGGAGTCTCTATGCAACCTGACAAGAAATTCGAGTCAGCCTTATCTGATCAAGATGGGGGGGACACTCCTCTTCAAGCCTTGCCAGGGGCTTCTGATGTACAAGTACAGCCAGAATTTGTAAATGTATATATTTTTTTTCCGTATTTTTCAAAAATAAGACAAATTTTCTCAACCGCATAACTTAAATTTGTTTCTAAACTATTCTATATTCTTTCATTAACCAAATTAGCAGTATATAAAAGAATTGTTGTAACGCCGAAGTAGCAAATAGCTTATCATGCATTTCTATAAAACCTTACCTTGTAACTTCTCTTTTAAGCAAGATGTTTTTCTAATGCAATAATCCATTATTTCTTTAAACAAGCTAACTATATAAACAAATCGCTATTTCATTGTTGACAGTTGAATAGTCATTCTTAAACTAGGCTAGCTTTTGAGTGTATTTAATCCGTTTATCAAATATCCCATCAAGAAGGTTGAATTTTTAATCCTACAGGCATAAATTTTGAATTTTAACCGTTCGTTACAAAAGTGAGTCTCAAATAACATGTACTGCCTTTTTTTTCGTATATTCGATAATTCTAATGCTTCACTAAATATCAACTGAATTATATTTTAACCCGTCAAAAATTATGAGAAAATTAAGAATTTTTGAAGTAGAAATTCAAACATCGCATAAATTGTTTTCACACCGCATTTCTGTCTGACGCTGTTTTCGCAGTATGTTATAGGCTAATTGAATATAGGATAAGGGGTTAGCAACGCAATTTCAACCTGTAAGAATATTTCAGTGTGTGTGTGTGTGTGCGTGTGTGTGTGTGTGTGTGTGTGTGTGCATGCATGTGTGCATGTGTATGTGTGTTATTAACAAAATTTGCCCTAAAAAAAAGGATCATCCAAATATTTTAATCGCACTTTAATTATTGATATGGAAGGGGAAAAAGTTCTTTGCTTACAAAGATTTATTTAGTCCAGGTTAACTACATCCGATACTTCAATCAAATCCGTTGCTAAACGACATAGGAAAATTCGGATTATCGAGAAATATAACTTTTTTTTCTTCTTTTAATTGTTCAGATGGTGGGACAATGACTATGAAAAAATTAACATAGTTTATTAACTTTATAAAAAATAGTGGTTGTTTCACATGGAAAATAAAATATTTTTTCTACAGATTAATGAAATAGAACTGCCGTTGGATAATGAAACATCGGAATTTGCAGGGCCAATTCTATCACCGCCAATGGATTTCAGAGACGAACCTACATTATTTGTAGATAATATGGAATGGCAAGGTAGTTTTCTTAACGATTTTTTTGGGGACATAGCTAGCCTAGACAACGTAAATTGCGATACTGATATGATAGAGGATCCGGACTGGGTAGATCGATTTATGCATGAACATTTAGGTGATGTAACTGAACCGGGTCCTCGTAAAGAAATTACGTCGTAGGAAAATACAGGCTGGCTTGATCAATTGTCCCCAAACACCTTGGAATATGTACTAGGAGACCTCATGCCACCTCCAACCATCGCAGTTGCACAGACCGGGGTATTGACAATTCTGAGTCACCCTCCACCATTCCGCTTAATGATACAACAATGCAAATTGTTGGGCTTAATTTTTCCGGGGACACTTTTAACGATAACTTTACTATTAGTGAACAAATAGGTACAGGACATGAAAATAGTGTTATGTCCCCGGAATTGCGTGAATTTTATTTGTTAGAGTCTGCTCTAAGTCATCTGCAAACATATAGGGTAGATTTTAACCCCCCCGAGGAAAACGCGGGCATTATTTTAACTGACCCTGTAAAAGTTCTCCATAGCTATATCGACAGAATTCAAGCAAAAATTGAGATTCAGATTCAGAAATGGGGGGGGCCAAGGGGGGGTTAAAGCATCGGTGAATCAAAAAGTTTATTTACAAAAGGGGACATCAGGGGATATTTTTTATTTTCATTTTTCAACTGGCAACTAGACTTTTTACCCAGGTCTAAACGAATTTGAAGACAACTTTTTCAACTTGGTGAATAAATTGATATCGACTTTGGACACGTTTAGCGAGAGGAGAAGTGGGTCCACAATTTTATACATTGAACACATGGATCTGAATCTCAGTAGATTTAAAAAAAACTTTATTTTAAGGGGGGCGGGGCTGCTCGACGAATAAAATGCCATCCAGATTTGTCAGCTACGGGAGGGGTTCAGGGCTTCAATTTTGAAACGGGGCTGCAATGTTTTAAGTATGCATTTTTAGCGGCAGCCCATAAAACATTAAAAAAAGAATCGTCAATGAAAAATCTCGACGGACTTGCACGTAATGGCGGAAAAAATTTCCCTAAAGTAAATTTTGATTGTTTAGAGTGAAAGTATCCGGTGTCCTTTAAAGAAATAAGCATATTCGAGAAAGCAAATGAAAATCTTGGGGTGGGGGTGGTTGTTCTCCAGTATGACACAGAATTTGTAAATGGGGGAAAAAAACCAAATAAAAAAGGGGTTTTGTATTCAGTGAGGACACCGATGGTGGAAAATGTTAAAAATTGGGTATGGGTTATTTACGAGCCTCCCAAAGATGTAAATTCTTATGGTCATTTTTTTCCCGTTACAGCAATAAGTCGACTCTTATCTCAAGGCACGAAGAAAGGAGAATGTTTCTATTGTCCCATGTGCCTTTCCTCATTTAGATCTGAGCGAACATTCTCAGATCACATGGGGCATTGCAAAATTCATGGGAATCAAAGAATTGAAATGCCGGCAGAAGGCAAAGATATTTTACAATTTAAAAATTTCCGAAATTCCCTGCTACAAGCTGATAAAATATCTTTGGATTGTGAAACAAGACTGGTTGAGGTATCAGACCCATCAAGGCCAAATATAGTCAAGGAACACAAACTAGTTGCGTGTTCCTACGCACACGCCCGTCGTGATTCCAACAATAAAATGCAATTGAAAGTTTTTTTTTTACTATGGATGAGGAGGGCAGCATGGAAAAGCTATTGGTTTCTTTAATGAAAACAGCGAACGGAGCAATTTCACGATTACGTCACACCAATTACCCGATGACATTGTCAGATAAAGAGCAACTGGCGTTGGAAAAGGGGACAATTTGCTGGGTATGTAGGGGTGTTCTTGCCCCAAAAGACGCGGTGCAGGACCACAATCACCTTATTGATCCCAATTCAACGGGAAAAAGTAACTTTCGGGGGTGGGCACACAATTCATGTAATTTAAAAATTAAACAGCAACTTTTCTTCCTGTTTTTATACATAACTCTAACTATGATCTGAAGTATGTGCTACCAGCATTGGCACATCTTCAAAGAAATGGAACAATAGATGATGCATGGGTGATAGACGGCTTTACCTACAAAATCATACCTAAATCAGCGGAAAAGTTGCTCGTTTTGGAATTTATGTGGAAATTTGTTGAAGCCGACGTTGAGTACACGAATAAAATTCGCTTTTTAGATTCATACAGTTTTTTCCCCAAATCATTGAGCGAATTAATTCAGGTGCAGAAAAACGATGACGGTTGCAACGCTTTCCCCCTGCTCAAGCAACAATTTCCAAATGATTTATATGATTTGTTAACGGTCAAGGCCATATATCCTTATGACCATTATTGTTCCATGTCGAGATTCGCCGAGGAAACTATTCCTTGTATTGAATCGTTTTATGACAGTCTTAACGATCGTAGTTGCACCCCCGAGGAATACAGTTTTGCTAAAAAAGTTTGGGCAGAGGGAGGGTGTAAAAATGGGTTTGACTACTGCAAGCTGTATTTGTCGAGTGACGTGTTAACTCTGTTAGACATTATGTGTAAAAATACGGACAAAATCTATGAGGAGTTTAATCTTGATTTGGGGTATTATTTTTCTTCGCCTCATCTAGTGATGGACCTTATCCTAAAAATTAGTGGGGAAAAAATAGGGCTAATCACTGACATTGATCAGCATCTGTTCATAGAAAGGTCAATGAGGGGGGTTTTGTTTTTCACGGGGATCGTATCTTGGAAACTGATCCAACAGGAGAGAAGACGGGGACAAAATCGGATGCAGTTTTCCTCGATATGAATTCTCTCTACCCCTCGGCCATGTCCCATTATGCGCTACCTTGCGGTGACTATAAATGGCTCAATGACCCTCAAGCTCCCCATTTCCCCAACATTGACAGTGTTGAGGAGAATGGCCTGGTTGGATGGTTTTTTGAAATTGATGGAGAGATACCAGTCGAGCTTCACGATTCAGTAAAGGATTTTGTTTTCCCGTGCATCAATAGACCTGTGACTAAGAACTCTTTGAGCCCTCGCAATAGGCGTTTAGTCGAGGTGGACGGATTGCATTGGACACCTTCAAAACAAAAACTTATTGCTGACCTTCTGCCAAAAAAAAACATAGTTGTACGTCATGTAGCTTTAAAATGGATGTACAACAACGGTTTCAACGTCATAAAGGTTCACAGAGCACTCCAGTTTAGCCAAAAACCCTATTTGAAAACGTTTGTTGACACTTTTGTCAACAAACGTTCTGCAGCGCAGACGAAGGCTGAAAAAGAAATTTATAAACTCATTTTGAATTCGGCCTTCGGCAAAATGTGTGAGAGTGTTCGTAATAGGAATCGTTGTGACGTCGTGACCGACCCCAAACAATGTGCTCGAATTATTGCCGATCCAAATTACACTTCTTTCACAATCATTGGCCTGGACATGGTACTTTTGAATAGGAAAAAAGACGCATTGTCTTGAGTAAAAATATTGCTGCAGGCAGTGCGATCTTGGAGATCTCTAAAAAGCTCATGTTGGAATTCTACTACAATGTGGCTAGGGTACAGCTGCCGGAAAAGGGGCAAGTAGAGGTCTGCTACGGGGACACGGATTCTCTACTGTTAAAAGTAAAAACCTCAAATCTAATGGATGATTTGGCGCAGGGTGAAATTATCAGCTCACGGATGGACTACACCAATTGGGGTGGTCTTTACCCAGATGTAGTGAAACGTCGGGCACCAAATCAGCTTTTATAATTTAAATCTGAAACGGGAAGCGACTTGATTTCCCGTGGTATGTTTGTAAGTCCAAAGGTGTACTCTATACAGACACACAACGAGGAAATCAAGAAACGTTGCAAAGGAGTGCCCACACGCTATGTGGATAAGAATTTCGACATGGACATTTATAGGAATTGCATTGTTGAAAATACAATTCCACGAGCCAAATTGCTGGCAATTCGTTCTCTCAAATACAGGAACTTTACTGTAAATATAGAAAAAATTGCCATGAGTACCATCTCCGATAAGGTCTATGTTTGTCAAGATGGTGTGACCACCTTCCCCCTTGGTCACTATTTAACTTCAGACCGGGCCGAATGTGTTACCCATAGGGAAAGTCTCGTTTTGAATAAAGTCCTGTAAATTATTTCCTAAAAACCTTTGGGGGGGGGGGGGGGGCCTCACGGCCTTGGGGGGGGGGGGGGCTCGCGGCCCGGGGGGGGGGGCGTCCGCCGCCAGCGGGGGGGGGGGGAGCGCACCGCCACTATCAAAGTTATCTTTTTTTTTACTTAGAGCAGATTTTTTTTGTAAGTGTTTCATTCAAAAAAAAAGTGATATTTTTTCAAGTGCTCTCTAATTTAATGCTGTATTTTTTTCTCTATAAATAAACAAAAAAAAGTATTCAAGTGTTTTTTCTCTCTCTGTGCCCATGTAAATGTTGTATTTTTTTATTATAAATAAATTTAAAAAAAGTGTATTTTTTCATGTTTAATGTGCTTTTTTCAATGTATTGTTACTTTTCTATGTATATAATAAAAGAAAATATGATTCTTTCTTCGTCTTCTTATTCTTCTCGAAGAACAGAGTAGTAGTAGTAGTAGTAGTAGGGAAATTATTTAGTCATTAGACAGCCATAGTCTATAGTTAGTTGTCCAGGTGAACTGTTGAAGGGAACATGTATCAATTTAAAACACCATTCAGATCGTTTCTGTGTGGGCCCTCAATGTCGGGCAAAACAACACTCTTAACTAAAATAATTAAAAATTGCGATAAAATGTTTGTGGAAAAGCCGAAAAAAATCTACTATTGCTATAGTATTTGGCAGGAGTCATACGATAAAATAAAAGCAATTGCTGCCATGGGATTGGTGCAGATACAATTCATACAGGGACTTGATGTTTTCAACATTATTGAACCAAACTCTTGGCTGATCATTGACGATCTGGCTGAATCTATTGAACAATGGTCCCAGGAAATGCTGCAATTGTTCACTGTTCGCTCTCATCATGAACAGATTTCCGTTACTCTGGTTCTAGACAATCTCTTTAATCAGAGCAAATGTATGCAAACACTTGCTTTGAATTGCACCTACTATTTCATCTACAGAGTTGTTCGTGATTCTAGCTCGCTAATAACCCTCAATAAACAAATCTATCCAGGTGCCCCTAAATTTCTGCTCTCAGCATACAATCAGGCAACTAATAAACCCCACGGTTATATCCTATTGGATCTTAATCAAAATACACCCGAGGATCTGCGTGTAGTCACAGATATTTTCGACAATGAAATTATAGTATATCTCCCTGTGAACACTAAAAAGACCTATTAGTCGCTATCATGACATTGAAGAAACTACATGAAAATAGACATTTGTTTTCAGTTCTAAGCTCTTCAAAACCTCCGCTTAGGAAAGCAATACTCAAACACGGTATTGACAATTATTTCATTAATCTAATATCCGAACTTTGTTTAAATTTGACCGAGGGTAATGTTCAACTGCCAGAAGTAATTAAGCAACAGGCAAAGCAACATCGTTCAATTGTATGTACATTGGCCTCTAAAAAGAAAGGAAAGAATTTTAAAAGGAAACGACTTCTTCAGGCGGGCGGTAGCTTTTTCACACTTTTACTGCCAATAATTGCAGGAATTGTAAACAGTTTTCTCTACAGAATGGCAAAACCCTATAAATTGACTCCAATAGAACTCGCTCTCTCACCCGTCGAACACTTTGAGAACAATCTGAGTAAATTCCTTGACAATGAGAATATTGAGGATGATAAAAAACTGCTTTTACTTCAAGATGCACTTCGCCGAGTGGACAAACACAGGTCCTATCGGTCGAAGCCCACTGCTGCTGCTGCTGCTGATCACAAAAAAGAATCATCTTCTCAAGAGTCTGCTGCTGCTGGAACACTATTAAAGAAGGAGGAATTGTATTCAATTGTATTGAAAATTGGAAATCTAATACCCCACTCATATCGTGAAGAAAGTAAACGACTCCTAACATATCTCTTGGAAAGTGGTCATATTCAAGTTGAGAGCAATGGGGAAGGGATTATAATTCAGGGCAAGAGCTATAATCTACTTGATTTAATCTATGACATGGTTACAAATCGTAAAGGACTATTATCATTTGACGCTCATCTATACAACTTTCTGAATACATTAAACTTCCCCAAAAGTCTTATTGGCAATAGACAAATTCTAACAAAATTAAATGAACATGCATTATCATCATCATCATCATCAACAACATTGACACCATTAAAATATGAACTTGAAGAAGAAGATTTTAAATCAATTTTGGAAAATACTAGCACACCACTGATAGCTAGACAAAAGCGAAGACGTATCAAGTCAACGTCACCATTACCTCCACCAACAGCCAGTATACAAAATGGTAGCGGACGTTACACAACGTGTTTACATTCAAAATGGTTGAAGCTCTGAAAGGTGTTTATGAAAATATTGGTGAGACGGGGAGTTTAAGTTCCCCCACCACTCTTTCCAAAGTCACTGGTGTTCGCACTAAAAGTGTACAAGACTATCTACAAAATGAACCAAGTTACACTCTGCATAGAAATCATAGACTTTGTGCCAATCAATATCGAAAAACTAAAGCCTTTTACCCATTGTATATAATGCAAGCAGATCTCCTGACTCTAGATGAGATTCAAAGACGTCACAATACACCGTACAATTACATTCTACTTGCAATCAGTGTTTTTAGTCGCTATGCATATGCAATTCCATTGCGATCAAAGAGAGGTGTGGAAGTTGCCCGGGCCATTGAAAGTATTCTCGAACAGGATTCATATAAAAAAATTCAAACGGATCGTGGTAGTGAATTTGTTAATCCCCATGTTGCAAAAGTGCTAGAAAAATATAGTACACTGCTCTATCATAGTCACAGTCCTATAAAGTCTGCATTGGCCGAACGATTGATAAGAACTATTCGACTTTTAATTTCAAGATATTGTACATTGAAAAATACACCGACTTTTATTCATGATCTAGATAAAATCATGTTGATTTATAATCAACGACCTCATCGATCATTGTCCAACTCTACGCCAACGGAAGTTCATCATTCTGATCATGATACAATTGACACCTTTCTTAAACAATATTCCAATGAATCGGTTGTCAAGAAGAAGAAAAATAAATTCAATGTTGGTGATACTGTTCGAATTAATAGAACAACTAATGTTTTTGAAAAGGGGAATTACTTTTGGTCCACCGAACTTTTTAAAGTGGCAAAAATCCTAGACGCTAAACCCATAACTTATCGCCTGCGTGATACCAAAGATGAAGAGATTCTCGGTGGCTTTTATGACTATGAATTGCAAAAAGTTAAAAATGCTAGTGAAATCTATCAAATTGAAAAGATATTAAAGACACGTACTCGCAGGGGTAAGAAACAGTTACTTGTTCGGTGGCTAGGATATAACTCTGATTTTGATTCTTGGATCGGTGTTGAAGATATTGACAATGCCCAATGATTTCTATGTAACTTTCATGTCCAACGTTTCCGATCCTCTCTACAACGACTTGAATAGAACAAGTGATTTTTGGACAAAACTCTCCCCCGCCAACAAATTTGACGGTGCGTATGAAGTGGCTCTTGTCGACTGTATTCTCAAAAATACCTACGACATCCTGAGAAAGGATCGTAAATATGATATAAAAATTAGACCCTATAATTGGCCACCACCACCACCACCTTCAGGTGATCAAGAACAAATTCAAAAAATCAATTGGATGGATTATCCATATGTTGAATTACCCTACGAGGAACTCACCTGTATGAATGATTTATGTCGTTCTATTAATAAAAGAATTTCCGCTCGTAAAAAAGGAGCTTTTCATTTCAACTATTCAAAGGAGGAGGGCAAGATCTACATTAGTTCACCTATTGCCAGCGAAACGGTTATTCTCAATGATAACCTAAAGGATGTTCTTGGCTTTAAGCTCAATATAATCAATGGTAAAAGTTCCGGAAACACTAATTTCATTTTTGCTGACTACCCACCTGCCTTCTCCACAGACACTTGTATATTTCTCTACGCTTCATTTGTGGAAACATCGAGAGTCGGTAATTCAAATGTTCCCCTCCTACGAGTTCTTGAACGAAAAACCAATCAAGAGCATATTCATCACTACAATATAAAGCATCTTCAGTATATTCCCGTAAACACTTCGTATTTGGAACTCTGTCAGTTAACACTAAGAACTGAATTAGGTGATCCTCTAGCAATTTCAAAAGGCTTAGCAGTGATTACATGTCATTTTCGACCCATTGTCAACGACAGCACAATCACCTAAAATGAACAATAGGAGAATTCCATTTGTCTGTCCCGATATCGATTGCTATGTTGGTGCTTTGAGTCCACGTCAAATAGGCAATGGATTGGACTACTACAAGGGTCGTACTACAGTGTGTGGCTACGGTCTTGGTAGCTGGTTTGCTAGGCTATTTCGTTCTGCACTACCCCTTGCCAGAAAATATCTTGTACCTGTTGCATCAAATTTTGCTGCCTCCACACTACAGGACTGGGGGTCGGGCAAGAATTTCAAGGAGAGTGTTAAGGAAAATATTAAATCTTCAGCAAGAGCCGTTGGTGAGCAATTAAAATCTCGACAAAATGGGGAGGGATTGAAAAGGATGCTTTCACGTCATTCACTCATCAGTCTCCACCCAGGCAGGAAGCAAAGGACATCAACAAGGACTTTGAGGAATAAAACAACGAAGGCCAATAAGAAGAAAAAGAAAAAGATTGTTAGATCAAAGAAGGATTTCTTCTCTTAAGATGACTTATCTCCCCCACAAGGAATCATATCCATCACTTAGTTCCTCATTGAATCTATTCAATGCTGAAAATGTTGATGTCAGTGTCAAGTATGGCTACTATGAACAATTTCACCCCCAACAACCCCTCTCGGAAAATATACACTTTCAAATATTTTCCAATGAAGACTATTTCATTGATTTGTCATCAACATTTATTGATTTAAATGTTGTGGTGAAGAAAAAGTCAGATAATACAACTCCAAATGCCGGCGATGGTCTCTCCTACGAGAACTGTATTCTACACAACCTATTCAAACAAATTAATGTATTCATTAATGGAACATTGGTGAGCACTAGCAATAATTTATCAAACTATGCAAGCTACATACAATTTATGATGATGACGCCAAAGGCATACAAGGAGTTGAGAGGACAATCATTGGGCTATGAATATCGATCAGGTGTTGATACTGACGGTGAGTTGACTACTGCAGTGACCCAAGAGTATCATCTGGTTGGAAAATTAAATCATGAGATATTCAATATATCCCAATGGCTACCCCCCAATGTCAAGATTGACATAAAGTTACAGATGGCCCCATCGAATTTCATTTTGAGAAAAACACTTCCTGCAGCACCCGATGCAAATGTCATTATCACATCGGCAATTCTCCACGTCCGAAAACAACAAGTTATGAGCTCTGTTGCATTGGCAGTGGAAAAGCTAAGAGCCAATGGTAACAACATTAAACTTCTTGTTCCCCATACGATCACCAATCAACGTCACATTGCCACCGGTTCTCGTAGCTATAGCGATTCATCATTTATCAATGGAGAAATCCCATCAAAATTGGCTTTGGCCTTTGTGAAGAGTGGCAGTGCCGTTGGATCCTGGACTGAATCCCCCCATGATTTTAATTTTTTTGGTCTATCTAGCCTTGTGTGCAAAGTGAATGGTATTCCACTGTACACAGTGTTCTACTAGACCTAGCACCATGAACACAAACCAAATAATCAACGTATTTAGTATGGATCCATACATGTCCCAGTACAAGTCCTATTGCATACCTTCGGACTTCATTGAAAAAATTCCAAGTGTTAACAATACCCTTATCATTGTTAATAGCAGTCCATCGACTTTGAAGACCGGTCATTGGCTATGCATCTTTCAAACAGCGAAGAATATTGAATTTTTTGATCCTCTTGGCCTATCGTATAAATTCTACGCTCCATACATCAGCAACTTTATTGAAAGCTGGGGGAAAACCATTATTCAAAATCAACGAAGAGTACAGGATTTAACGACTAAGACATGTGGCTTTCATGCACTACTCTTTTTCATGTTCAGATGTCGTGGCTACACCTACAAGCAGTTTCTCAACATCTACGTTGACTTACCTCAATTGAACGACTTTCTAGTGGAGAATATACTTACAAGTGTATTTAATATTGATTTTAGTGTCCTAAGAATAAAATGTTCTAAAGATGTATGTGAAATTGTTTATTAATAAAAAAAAAATTTATATACATGATAAAACGACTTTTCTACTCTTTAGATTTCATCCACTACTAGGTATTTGTCGACAACAACTAGTGCAGGTAGATTATCTGAATTCACAGTGTACTGATCCTGATGTACTGCAATGTCAGGGTCACATTTTCTACAGTAGAGTGTGACTTCACTCTTGTCATATCTCTTTGTATAGTCAATGATACTATTCTCATTCATTCTATAGAATTCACATGTTTCAATTTGCTTATTTGAAGCAATTTCACAAACAGTGTCCTCCAAGTGTCGAATCACATTCCGTCACAGCCAAATAAAATCAGTGGGCTTATAATCATAACATCCAGTGTCTTCACAACGATGACGTAGAAACCATATTCTTTTGTTGTTCCAACAGTTGAATCGTTGACCCGGTTCCTCCTCCCAGAACAATCTAAAACCACGACGATACCAATCTCGTAGCAATAAACTAAAATCACGGTTAGGATTCTTTCCAATCATACCGGGATATGTATTCTCCCACTGATTACATTTATCATAATGACAATTGGAGCATAGGTGGCCTCTAGGATGAGAGTCACACACCTCTTCAAGACAGGAATTACAACCTTTAATTTGTACAGCATATCCTCTATGCAATTTACACGGGTTGCATAATCTACACTTTTCATCATACTCCTCAATCATTGTGCAATTCTCACATGATGATGACCAGCTGCCCAGTGAGTACATACATAACGGACATGTATGGAACATTTTGTTATGTGTTGACACTCACACTACCACAATGAAACTGAGCTAGCAACAACAAAAATTGTCTGAGAGAGAGAGAGAGAGAGAGAGAGGGTAAATCATCCTTGAGCACCATCTTTCTCATGAAAAAGTCCTAAATTTCAAAACTAATGTTTAAAAGCATATCCACAATATCATTTTGCCGTGTCGTGATCAATATATAAATAAATTGGGTAAATGCATTTGGACCACGATGTAGAAGCGTCATACAATAGTCTAATGATGGAGAATCAGTTTTCATTATATCGACAAGCATTCCCCGAGAAAATATCTTCCTTTGAATAGACAACTCTAGAAAATTTTCATCTTGAACCAAACGTTTTTCCATAAGAACTAGATTCCTCATGATTCGCTCTTTCTCGAATCTATCCATTTTTTAGAGTCCTAACTCTCTCACAACCAACTTCAGACTAACCAGAATTTCTTTTTGTACTCTAGAAAATATACGCTAGTCTACTATAGAAAGAAAAAAATACCATTGATTTAGAAACATTTTTATTGAACATAATTACAATAATAATATTCACTGATGCATTTTGTTCTCATCAATATATTTCGATAGGACATCTAATGCTGACCGAAGTTTATTTATATGGAGAATATTCACTTTTCCAGCAAAACATAGCTGCTCCTCCTGCTTAAATTTGCTCAATGATATCACGTATCTGGCATGCATAGTGTCCCATTCAAGACGTAGTCTACAACCAGCAGTTATTTCCACAGCCTGATTGGGTACTCGTATATCGTTGCTGCTGCTGTTGTCGGTTCCATCATTAATCTCCAATAATGTAAATCCACCACTCATTTTTTGTCCACTAATATTCTCTCAAATAAACTATTCTCTTTGAATTCAATTCTCTTACTAATATGAATTGTAGTGAAAACTATTCCTTTTATTCAAATCCCAATCACCAATCAAGTTATACTCACTCTCTTTGAAAAGGTGTAATGCCTGTAGAATAACATTGAAATTGCTATGTGTCTCCGCAAAAGTATTTCCTAAGCAAATAGCATGGTCCTATACCTGCAAGCAAATAGCATGGTCCTATACCTGCAAGCAAATAGCATGGTCCTATACCTGAGAGCAAATAGCATGGTCCTATACCTGCATGCAAATAGCATGGTCCTATACCTGCAAGCAAATAGCATGGAAATTCCTATACCTGCAAGCAAATAGCATGGTCCTATACCTGCAAGCAAATAGCATGGTCCTATACCTGCAAGCAAATAGCATGGAAATTCCTATACCTGCAAGCAAATAGCATGGTCCTATACCTGCAAGCAAATAGCATGGAAATTCCTATACCTGCAAGCAAATAGCATGGTCCTATACCTGCAAGCAAATAGCATGGTCCTATACCTGCAAGCAAATAGCATGGAAATTCCTATACCTGCAAGCAAATTCCATATGTACTTACTACTCAGGGCATAACTTAAAACCCTTGCCCTAAGGGTTGTTGGGGAGTGTCCTCCTCAAAAACATATTTTTTATCTCAAAATCTACTACGCTGCACAAAATGGATGTCTCAAAATTTTGATTGGATGTGCTCGGGGAAATGATGGGCGTGGAGGGAGGATAGTTGCCCTCCAATCACTTTCGACTATTAAAAAGGGCACTAGCTTTTTGAATTTCCAATCGATTGAGCCTCTTTTGAAGTTTCTACGACAACGCCTTCTATAAAAATCTTATATGCCCCCAGGGCATAACTTAAAACCCTTGCCCTGAGGGTTGTGGGGGAGTGTCCTCCTCAAAAATATATTTTCTATCTGGAAATCAACTACGCTGAAGAAAATGGCTATCTTAAAATTTTGATTGGATGTGTTTTGGGGAATGATGGGCGTGGGGGGGGGGCTAGTTGCCCTCCAATCACTTTCGACTATTAAAAAGGGCACTAGCTTTTTTAATTTCCAAGTGAATGAGCATTTTTTGAAGGTTCTACGACAACACCTTCTATAAAAACCTTATTAGCCCCCAGGGCATAACTTAAAACCTTTGCCCTGAGGGTTGTGGGGGGGGTATCCTCCTCAAACACTTATTTTCTATCTGGAAATCAACTAAGCTTAACAAAATGGCTATCTCAAAATTATCATGGATGTGTTTGGGGAAATGTTGGGCATGGGGGGGGGGGGCTAGCTGCCCTCCAATCACTTGGGGTTTTTGCCCTGACGGTTTTGGGGGAGTGTCCTCCTCAAAGACATATTTTCTATCTGGAAATCAACTACGCTGAACAAAATGACTATCTCAAAATTTTGATTGGATGTGTTTGGGGGAATGATGGCCTTTGGGGGGGGTCTAGTTGCCCTCTAATCACTTTTGACTATTAAAAAGGGCACTAGCCCTTTCAATTTCCAATCGAATGATTATTTTTTGAAGTTTCTATGACAACGCCTTCTATAAAAACCTTATTTGCCCCTAGGGAATAAATTAAAACCCTTACCCTGAGGGTTGTGGGGGAGTGTCCTTCTCAAAAATATATTTTTTTTATCTCGAACTCAATTACGCTGCAAGAAATGGCTGTCTCAAAATTTTGATTGGATGCTTTTGGGAAATGATGGGTGTGGGGGGATAGTTGCCCTCCAATCACTTTTGACTATTAAAAAGGGCACTAGCCCTTTGAATTTCCAATTGAATGAGCCTGTTTTGAAGTTTCTACGACAACGCCTTCTATAAAAACCTTATATGCCCTCAGGACATAACCTAAAACCCTTGCCCTGAGGATTGTGGGAGAGTGTCCTCCTCAAAAACATTATTCCTATCTGGAAATCAACTACGCTGAGCAAAATGGCTATCTCAAAATTTTGATTGAGTGTGTTTGGGGGAAATGATGGGCCTGGGGGGGGGGGAAGCTAGTTGCCGTCTAATCACTTTCGACTATTAAAAAGGGCACTAGCCCTTTCAATTTCCAATCGAATGAGCCTGTTTTGAAGTTTCTACGACAACGCCTTCTATAAAAACCTTATATGCCCTCAGGGCATAACTTAAAACCCTTGCCCTGAGGGTTGTGGGGGAGTGTCCTCCTCAAAATATATTTTCTATCGGGAAATCAACTACGCTGAACAAAATGGCTATCTGAAAATTTTAATGGGATGTGTTGGGGGAAATGTTGGGCATGGGGAGGCTAGTTGTCCTCCAATCACTTTCGACTATTAAAAAGGGCACCAGCCCTTTGAATTTCCAATAGAATGAACCTGTTGTGAAGTTTCTACGACAATGCCTTCTATAAAACCTTATATGCCCCCAGGGCATAACTTAAAACCCTTGCCCTGAGGGTAGTGGGGGAGTGTCCTCGTCAAACACATATTTTCTGTCTGGAAATCAACTACACTGAACAAAAAGGGGATCTCAATATTTTTATTGGATGTGTTTGGGAGACTGATGGGCGTGGTAGGGGGGGGGCTAGTTGCCCTCCAATCGCTTTCGACTATTAAAAAGCGCACTAGCCCTTTGAATTTCCAATCAAATGAGTTTTTTTTGAAGCTACTACAACAACGCTTTCTATAAAAACCTTATATGCCCCCAGGGCATATCTTAAAAACCTTGTCCTGAGGGTTGTTGGGGAGTGTCCTCATCAAAAACATATTTGCTATCTGGAAATCAACTACGCTGAACAAAATGGCTATCTCAAAATTATGATTGGATTTGTTTGGGGGAATGACGGGAGTCGGGGGGGGGGGGCTATTTGTCCTCAAGTCACTTTCGACTATTAAAACGGGCACTAGCCCTTTGAATGTCCAATAGAATGAGCATTTTTTGAAGTTTCTACAACAACGCCTTTTATGAAAACCTTATTTGCCCCCAGGGCAGAACTTAAAACCCTTGCCCTGAGGGTTGTGAGGTATGTCCTCCTCAAAAATATATTTTCTATCTGGTAATCAATTACGCTGAACAAAATGGCTATCTCCAAATTTTGATTGGTTGTGTTTGGGGAAATGATGGGCGTGGGGGGGGGGGGCTAGTTGCCCTCCAATCACTTTTGACTATTAAAAAGGGCACTAGCCCTTTGAATTTCTAACCAAATGAGCCTGTTTTGAAGTTTCTTCGACAACGCCTTCTATAAAACCTTATATGCCCCAGGGCATAACTTAAAACCCTTGCCCTGAGGGTTGTGGGGGAGTGTCCTCGTCAAATACATATTTTCTGTCTGGAAATCAACTACACTGAACAAAAAGAGGATCTCAAAATTTTTATTGGATGTGTCTGGGAGACTGATGGGCGTGGGGGGGGGGCTAGTTGCCCTCCAATCGCTTTCGACTATTAAAAAGCGCACTAGCCCTTTGAATTTCCAATCAAATGAGTTTTTTTTGAAGCTCCTACGACAACGTCTTCTATAAAAATCTTATATGCCCCCAGGGCATATCTTAAAACCCTTGTCCTGAGGGTTGCTGGGGAGTGTCCTCATCAAAAACACATTTGCTATCTGGAAATCAACTACGCTGAACAAAATGGCAATCTCAAAATTATGATTGGATTTGTTTGGGAGAATGATGGGTTTTTTTTTTTGGGGGGGGGGCTAGTTACCCTCAAGTCACTTTCGACTATTAAAAAGGGCACTATTCCTTTGAATTTCCAGTCGAATGAGCATTTTTTGAAGTTTCTACGACAGCGCCTTCTATAAAAACCTTATTTGCCCCCAGGGCAGAACTTAAAACCCTTTCCTTGAGGGTTGTGGGGCGTGTCCTCCTCAAAAATATATTTTCTATCTGGAAATCAATTACGCCGAACAAAATGGCTGTCTCCAAATTTTGATTTGGTGTGTTTTGGGAAATGATGGGTGCAGAGGGGGGGGGGGCTAGTTGCCCTCCAATCACTTTTGACTATTAAAAAGTGCACTAGCCCTTTGAATTTCCAATCGAATGAGCCTGTTATGAAGTTTCTGCGACAACGCCTTCTATAAAACCTTACATGCTCCCAGGGCATAACTTAAAACCCTTGCCTTGAGGGTTGTGGGGGAGTGTCCTCCTCAAAAACATATTTTCTATCTGAATATCAACTACGCTTAACAAAATGGCTATCTCAAAATTTGGATTCGATGTTTTTGGGGGAATGATTGGCGTGGGGGGAGGCTAGTTGCCCCCTAATCACTTTCGACTATTAAAAAGGGCACTAGCCTTTTGAATTTCCAATTGAATGAGAATTTTTTGAAGTTTCTACGACAACACCTTCTATAAAAACCTTATTTGCCCACAGGGCATAGCTTAAAACCCTTGCCCTGAGGGTTGGGGGGAATGTCCTCCTCAAAACATATTTTCTATCTGGAAATCAACTACGCCAAATAAAATGGCTATCTCAAAATTTTGATTGGAAATGTTTGGGGAAATGTTTGGCGTGGGGTGGGGAGCTAGTTGCCCTCCAATCACTTTCGGCTATTAAAAAGGGCACCAGCCCTTTGAATTTCCAATCGAATGAGCCTGTTTTGAAGTTTCTACGACAACGCCTTCTATAAAACCTTACATGCTCCCAGGGCATAACTTAAAACCCTTGCCTTGAGGGTTGTGGGGGAGTGTCCTCCTCAAAAACATATTGTTCTATCTGGAAATCAACTATGTTGAACAAAATGGCTATCTCAAAATTTTTATTTGATGTGTTTGGTGGAATGATGGGCGTGGGGGGGGCTACTTGCCCTCCAATCACTTTAGACTATTAAAAAGGGCATTAGCCCTTTAAATTTCCAATCAAATGAGCTTTTTTTGAAGTTTCTACGACATTGCCTTCTATAAAAACCTTATATGCCCCCAGGGCATAACATAAAACCCTTGTCCTGAGGGTTGTGGGGGAGTTTCCTCCTCAAAAAATATTTTTTATCTGGAAATCAATTACGCTGAACAAAATGGCTATCTCCAAATTTTGATTGGGCGTGGGGTGGGCTACTTGCCCTCCAATAACTTTCGACTATTAAAAAGGGCATTAGCCCTTTAAATTTCCAATCAAATGAGCTTTTTTTGAAGTTTCTACGACAACGCCCTCTATAAAAACCTTATATGCCCCCAGGGCATAGCTTAAAACCCTTGTCCTGAGGGTTGTGGGGGAGTTTCCTCCTCAAAATATTGTTTTTTCTGGAAATCAATTACGCTGAACAAAATGGCTATCTCCAAATTTTGATTTGGCGTGGGGGGGGGGCTAGTTGCCCTCCAGTCACTTTTGAATATTAAAAAGGGCACTAGAACTATCGATTTTCAATCGACTGAGCCCCCTTCGAAGCTTCTACGACGACCCCTTCCATATGAAGTGCCTATGGGAAAAAAATAATAATAAATAATAATAAAACATTGGAGCCGTATGGCCTTTACTGTAGACAACGCTACAGCGTTGCCTCTGATGCCAGGAAATCTGGCCCCACATCCACGGAGAAGCCCCATCCCCACGAAAATATCCTCTAGACAATTCAATCCCGGTGAAAATTTACCTTGGACAATTACTCTTAACCATTCCACGTGTAATATTGAGACGGAAAAGAGAAAGCAAGACATATAAAAAGAATTTTCTATAAGAATTCAGGAAAATTTCCCCAGTGCATAATTTCCATTGACAATTTCAATCCTTGGAGACTTCCCTCCCCATAGATAAATCCTCCCTATGAAAAAACCTCAAGCACAAAATTTGTCCCTCCCCCTCACTCAAAAATGTATGCCTACATCCGAATAACAAATACTATGCGAAAACAATGGGCAAATTTCATAACTTAAAGACCTTTCCCTGGGGCTTTGGGGGATAATATTATACCCAAAGACATAGTCATTGTGCCTTTAACTATGATGAACAAAATGGCTATGTCAAAATTTTGATCGGACGATTTTGGGAAAAAAGGGGTGGGGGAGGGGACCTAGTTGCCCTTCAATTTTTTCGGTCACTTAAAAAGGGCACTAGAGCTTTTAATTTCCGCTTGAATGAGCCCTTTTGCAGTATTCTAGGTTCACTGGGTTGATACGATCACCCCTGGAAAAAAAGCAAATAAACACGTATCCGTGATCTTTCTACTGGCAGAGACTTCCTTTTTTTGCAGATAGGAGCTTGAAACCTATACAGTAGGGTTCTCTGATACGCTGAATCTCATGGTGTTGTTTTGATTGATATCACTTGACTTTTAGGGGCTGTCTCCTCCTTTTTTTGAAAATCATGAAAGTTTTCTCAGGCCCGTAACCTTTGATGGGTAAAATTAAACTTAATGAAATTTATATATTTGAAATCGGCATAAAAAGCCAATTCTTTTGATATATCTATTGGTATCAAAATTCCGATTTTTAGAGTTTCAGTTACTATTGAGCCGGGTCGTCCTTACTTATAGTTTGTTACCACGAACTGTTTAATTAAAGGGCTAGTTTTTCAGAATCCGACAAATATAGGGAAATATAACGAGTTAGTTTATTTGGAACAGTATGCTAAAAAGATGTGGCAAAAACTGTGAAGCAGTAATTTTGGTTCATTTTAAGTTCTAACTTTGCTCCTCAGTTTAATCTTAAGAATTTTTCAAACTGTTTCTTATTAATAGGTCACTTTTTAACCACTGTACTTTAATAAAGTTTACTATACTATATTAAGTATTAATATGCTTATTAGTTAACCTAAAGAGAAAACTAGCCTATGATTTTCCCAAAAGTGAATTTCGATTTCAACGGGCTTTCTGAGTCGGTGAATCTGATGGTGCAATTTTCATTAAGATTCTTTGACTTTTTGTGCCTTCTCCTTTTTTCGATCAGGTAATTTTTCTCAGGCTCGTAGCTTTTGATGGGTAACACTCAACTTAATGAATCTTATAAATTTGGAATCAGCATAAGAAGCCAATTCTTTTGATGTATCTATTGATATCGAAATTCTATTTCTCAGAGTTTCGGTAACTATTGAGCCGAGTCACTCCTTACTTTCAGTTCATTATCAGGAACTGTTTGAAAATCAAGAAATAGAGATAAGATTTCTCCCATTATTTGGAGCTCATTTTCCGATTATTTAATTTGGATCTTAAGTTATGAATTTTTTTATTGTCTTACTAAAAGACCCAAAGAGACATCCTTGAGCCTGTAACCCGACGTCCCCCCCCCCACTAATTTTTTTTCAAGCCCTTTCAATCTGTACTAATAGTAACTGCAATTGAATCGTCAATTCATTTGGTGAACTTTTCAGTTCATTAACACAGCAAACAAAAGTTCATAACACGTGGTTCAAGCCTTAAGTACCTATCCTAAGGGTCTCTGTCACTTTATATTTTAGCCGACAATACATTTTTAAGACGGAAAGATTGGAGGTCTCTAGGCTCTACATGGGTACCTGGAGAAGCCTGGGGAAGGTAAGCAGAAAGGGTGAGAGAAAGCACAGGGTGGCTGGCCCCCAACCCCCATTACAATTCCAATTCCTGGGTGAAGGGCCGTGAAACGGAGATCAGCGCCACCAGTTTGGACTTTAATGGTCTAGTACCGTATCCTTTAGCTTTTTTTAAAGATTGGAGTTGCATTAATTCATCAAGCGCCAAAGAATCAAAAGCAATCGGACACAAAATAAAGAACTAACTTCAACACACGAGAAGAATGAAATCCAAAAACAAAATCTGACCTAGATTAATTATATGAAAAGAAAATACGCAGAAAAAGAAAAGGAAAGAATCTTGACCCCTATCCTGTCAACAGCCTTAAAAATAAATGTATCTTAAACCACCAGGATTTTGTTTGAATTTTGAACCTTTTTTCTTTATTGGTGAAAGCTTGACAAGAAAAATTTATTGTTCTATTTAAAATGAAATTTGTATAAAATGAAGTCAAGAAATATTAAAATACAAATAATCAAGATCGATGTTATTACGAAATAGTCTCTCGAAAGCGAAAAAAAGTTTTATTAGAAGCTTTTAATAGAGCTACCAGTGCATTTTTTTTCATCGGCCAAAGAACGAACACTTTGAATTTGAGACAACCTACAGCCTAATTTATATTTATTTTTCAAGCACACTTCTTCAAAAACAATACTCCAGTTCATCAATAGGAATTAAAAAGGAAATGCTCTTGTACACGATTCAGAGCTATTACAGCTATCTAAGCTAATAGAAAAAGTTTTCGCTTTCTATCTAAAATAGTGAGTTCGAAGACGTCGCTCCTCTTGAACCTCTGTAGCCATTAAAACGTAATTCTATGCTACAGAGAGCTAATTCTATAATATAGATTGAAAAGCTTATCAAACTTTCGAAACTTTCTCCTGTCAAATGGCATCTTTATCACTTCAGCATCGACAAAATAAAGAGTGAAATGCTGCCAACTATATAACAGGCGTTTTATTTAATCAAGCTTATCAGCAAAACTTCGTAAATAGATGATTCTACTTGGAATGCTTCTAGAAGAATTTGAGGTTTCAGAAGAATGATGCTTTTCGGCAGCTGGCTTTCAAAACTTTTACAAACAAGGGCTTTTTAAAATTTCCGTGATCGAATAATTTCCTTGTTAATCATTTTATATCATCGGAGTAAATGAATCATTTGTTGAGAGTGATCTGAATTAAAAACCAGCGGACGAAAGTGTCGTTTAATTGTTTTACCGTTTCTTGTCAAATTTAGACTATTTGATATGATGATCTGCTATGTATTTTTGATTCACTGATGATTGTTTGGGTTAATTTCTTAGCAATCAAACCAACAGAGAAAAGCAACTCAATGAAAAAAAAAAGAAAAAAAAGACAAACGAGATTGCGGCCAGTGGAGAGAAAAGGCGGAAAATTTAAAACAACGCGGATATTTCGTCTGTATCAAAACATGGCGTCTTCAGCACAAGAGAAACACAAGAAGAACAGGATAAAAAAAATAACTAAAAACAAATAAAACTACCACAAACAAAATACAATTGACGCAACTAATCCACGTAGGGAAAAGAAGCTATTAGAGTTACTTCAGTGAGAACACCAAAGCAACTGAGGTAAAAATACAAAAACATGTAATTAAGTTAATTATGCTATTGCAAAATAATCCTCTGGTTGGCTATTACTGAAGCAAATCGTTTTGGTCTGGTATGTAATATAGTCCCCTGGTGATTATTTAAGACCTTAATTCCCTTATTGACTGTTGATTCACTTTTCAAAAGATTATCATAAATTGAGTCTGTATTTAAATTTTCCGTGTCCCTATTTGTCGAAAGATTAGCAAACATATGTTTTTTACTTTATTTAGCCTCCCTCACCGATTGAGCAAAACCTCTTTCCTTAAAAATAGCTAAGGCCTAATCAAAATGTACAAATTAACGGGTTGGAAGATAATATGCTCTGCTAAGGCCGAAACAAAAGTTTCCGGTGACTTGCTTAATTTAAGAGTATTATCTATTGAATTGCGATGCTCAATAAATCTTTCAACAAATTGTTGGTGAGTCCTACCAATATAGAACTTTCCACGAGAACACGGAATCTTGTACGGTTAAACTCCCTAAATCCATTGTAATGTTAATTTTCCTATGCTATGAAAAGAGATCTAGCTCTCTGACCCGGCATGTCAGCAAAACAAATTTTTCCACAAGGGATCTTTGAAGAAGGATCTAAAATTTGGCCGTTTTGTTTTTTCTGATTTAATTCCCTGGAAATAGAAAAAAAAATCTAAAGTCAAACTTGGTATCTTTTTTTGAAAAAGGTCTGGAGCGTAAAAAAAGGAAAATTTGAAAAAATTGAAAGTACCATAAATTAAAAAAAATCTTTTAAAATTAATTGGCCCATTTGAAAATTCTATTTTTTTAAAATTTATTCCTCCATGATTGTTTTTACGTTTTCACAATTTAGACTCTTGTAGGGCTTGTATAAAAGCGACGAAGTCGAAATTGACTTCAAGTTGTAGCTGTTTTTTTATTTAGTATATTTCAAGCTTTTCAGCTTTTTATTCCGAGTCGTTAATTTTATATCTATTTATGAAAAAAAATTAAATTTTTACTTCATTTCTCCTGTTCTACATAACCCCACTATACACCCCCTGGATGGAAACATACCCAAGGCTAAGACGGGTCAGAAACATTTTTAATTCGAGTTTGACTGCTGAGAGAATCGCATGAGAATGACTAGGAGAAAAAAGATCAACAAAGGATGTACTGTTTTGTCAGAACTATTAGTTTTTGTTTTTTTAATAGATGCATGACAATGTGATTTATAAAAAATTCTGTTTTGTTGTATTTATGAAAAAATAAAGAATTCGAAATTCGCAAAAAATTCAAACTATTTGTTTCTTGACTTATTTTTCTATTGAGGTTCCCATGTTATCATTTACGTTCAGTTGTTTTGTACTTTTCAAACGAATTAGCTAGGAAGAATGCTAAACTTTGTCTTACTACGAATCGATATAGCCGATTTTTTTCTTCTAAAATTCGTTATTTTTATTTAATTTTGTCTTGACCCGGTCTTATTGACTGTTTGATCAATATCAATTAAGTTGACAGAAGAAAAATAATGTCTGTCCCATTTTGGGGTTTGGCAAATCAATACACAACAACTGACTTTTTCAAAAATGAATTTAAAAAACTTTTTCCACGAAATGAGGTTTTTTCAAAAAAAAATTAATCCATTAAACCAAAAATGAACAAAAATAGAGTCAAATAATCTACCAAGCATAGAACTACCACAAATCAGCATAAATAAACAAATGAAACCCAAAACAAACATAAATCAAAATAATTAACAGAGTCAAACTCAAAACGAGCAGAAATTAATGTGAGTAGGGATCTAAACCCCTATGCTTTCCAAAAGCCAGAATATAAATTTTACTTTACTGAAAAAATTCAAATGAACTTACTGAAAAAAATGTGCATTGTCAGTTTAATATACATATGCTCATATTTATTCCTTAAAATCTTAATTAATTTTGATTTCTTAAAGTTATAAAAATGAAAACATTTAAAAGAATTTTTTTCAGTTAAGTACTGAATTTCTGAATATTCTGGCTTTTAGAAAGCATAGGGGTTTTGATTTATTCCCCTTTCTCGTGCCCTGTAAGTTTCCAGCCAAAAAGAGGAGAATTTAAGGTTTTTAGAAATTCGCGTGTCCCCACTTGATGTAACCGATTTTTATTAATACTTTCTTTATCTTTATATGCTGATTAAAGGGGGCCTCCATTGGTCCTTTCTATAGGCCCTCTAAGTTTAAGGCAACTGGGAAAGGTTTTTTTGGGAAGTTTTAGGCGCTTAATATTGATACAACCAAAATTCTAAAATGTTATGTCTTTATTAGGGTCTAGTTGACCCTGTTTCACAAACACTGTAAGTTTCCAGACTATTTGAGACTGAACAAATTTTGGGGTTTATGAATTGACACAGCCAAAAATTCGTCTCAATCTGTGTAACAGTAATAATCTTATTTTTTATGTCTTTCTTTTTTTTTACTTTCCAGAATTGTTTTTCTTTTCGTAAAGACGATTCAGTTAAGTTTAGTCAAGTTTTTATTCCCAGGCTCTTTACTAAAACTGTACGGATGCAAGTGATCTCAGGACCTGGAAGCTGAAATCCTAATCGACCCGAGGCCTGATATCCTTTTTTTCCGGAAATTTCTGCATTTTTCTTATTCAAGTTATTATATTTTTGTATTTTATTTTAGAGCCTTCCCCGAGAAATATTCATGCACACATCCTTCTCACTAAAAAAGTTAAATCACCAACCTGATTTGACTAAATCTACATATGATGGTGGGGGGTGCATAATAGAACTTAGAAATTAGCCGAAGAAGTATGGTTTGCTTATTGATTGATTCTGCATACAAGACTTAATGATATTGAACCAATGGGATAAAAATTATATTGGGTCAAGAGATTTGAGTGGATTATAATTCAGAAACATGTAAATGGAACTTCAATTTCAAATATAAAGTGAACAAGAGGTTTCCGCTCCCTTGCTAATTTATAAACTAGATATCAAAATTCCGTTTTTAAAAGTTTCGATTACTATTGAGCCGTATCGCTTGTTTTTTTATTGTTTTTTTTTATTACGTATATGTTATTACGTATATGAGGGGGTTCTCCCCTTAGTCAATACCACGCTCTTTACGTTAAAAGTTAAAAAAAAATTTGATTCACAAACCCCTGAATCACAAAGGCCGTTTAATTAGAATAGATAGCTCTTTTGAAAGCACTAAAAAAAACTGTAGCGTAAAGAGCGAGGTATTGACTTGGGGGAGAACCCCCTCACATACGTTATAATTTCTGTTCGTTTTAAGTTCTAATATTCCTTCTTACATTTCAGTAGAAAAAACTTGTTTTTTTTATTTAATTTCTGATCGTTTTTTAAATAATGCTTGGAAATCCTGCGCCCCCTTCATAGAAATTTCCCTTACCCCAAAGAAACATCCTCCACGGAAATATTCTCAAGATTAACCCCCTCGTCTAGCCCCCCCCCCCCTCCAGAAAAAATCCTTCCTGAAAATGGTTTTATACTTCCCAATAACCAATAAATAATGCTGGCAAGTCCGGCGCCCCCTTCATGGCAATTTCCCTTCCCCCATGAAAACTTCCTTCATGAACAGATCCTCCAATATAACCACCGACCCACCCTTCCCTCCCACTACCAGAAAAAAAAACCTCCTGAAAACTTCTGTATACTTCCCAATAACCAATACTATATGTTAACATTGGGTAAAGTTCATAACTTTTAGCCCTCCCTCTGGGAACTTCGGGGGATTAAGTCATCCTAAAAGACATATTTATCATATTTTAGACCATGCTGAACAAAATGGCTATCTCAAAATTTTGATCGGGTGACTTTGGGAAAAAATAAGCGTGGGAGGGGGCGTAGTTTGCCCTCCATTTTTTTTGGTCACTTAAAAAGGGCACTAGAACTTTTAATTTCCGTTCCAATGAGCCCTCCCACGATATTCTAGGACCACTGGGTCAATACGATCACCCCTGGGAAAAAAAAAAAAAAAACAACAAACAAACAAATAAACCCGCATCCGTGATCTTTCTTCTGGCAAAAAATGTAAAATTCCACATTTTTGTAGATAGTAGCTTGAAACCTCTACAGTAGGGTTCTCTGATACGCTGAATATGATGGTGTGATTTTCATTAAGGTTCTATAGCTTTTAGGGGGTCTTTCCCCCTTTTTTTGAAAATCAGCCAAATTTTCTCAGGCGCGTAACTTTTGATGGGTAGCACTAAACTTGATGAAAGTTATATATTTGAAATCAGCATTGAAATTTGATTCTGTCGATATATCTATTGGTATCAAAAAACCCGTTTTCTAGAGTTTCGGTTACCATTGAGCCGGTCGCTCCTTACTTACAGTTCGTTACCACGAACTGTTTTTATTATTTGAAAAAAACTACGTTTTCTAAAGAGTTAAAGAGGCTGAGTTACAAGGTCAAATCTTAAAACGTACAGGGATTAGGAGGCACAGTTGGGGGGCTGCTGCCCCCCAAACCCCCCGCTTTCGCAGCCTTTAAATAAAAAAAAGTCCTTTAAACTGAAAGTAAGGAGCGACATTAAATCTTAAAACGAACAGAAATTATTCCGTATATGAAAGAGGCTGTGCCCTCCTCAACGCCTCGCTCTTTACGCTAAAGTTTGACTTTCTCACAACTCTTTTTTTTAAACAATAAAAACTTTAGCGTAAAGAGCGAGGCGGTTGAGGAGGGCACAGCCCCTTTCATATACGGAATAATTTTCTGTTCGTTTTAAGATTTAATGTCGCTCCTTACTTTCAGTTTAAAGGACTTTTTTTTATTTAAAGGCTGCGAAAGCGGGGGGTTTGGGGGGGCAGCAGCCCCCCAACTGTGCCTCCTAATCCCTGTACGTTTTAAGATTTGACCTTGTAACTCAGCCTCTTTAACTCTTTAGAAAACGTAGTTTTTTTTCAAATAATTTCTGCACGTTTTTGTACAGTTTATTACTTATTATTGCTTGACTAACTGTTAGCTGATCGTTTCAGGAGTTAAAGTTGGGGGGCTGCCGCCCCCCAAACACCCCGCTCTTGAACATTCTTATGTTAAGGCTTTTAATTCCTGAATACTCAAATCACGTCGTAGAGGGTGCCTCCTAATCCCTGTAGGTTTTAAGGTTCGAACTTGTGACTCGAGCCTCTTTATCGAAACCTTTATCGAAAATTCGGCATATTTCTTAGGCTCATAGCTTTTAATGGACAACTTTAAACTAAAATGACTTCTTTATCACCAATTGTGTGATAAATAATGGCTACTACTACTACTATTACTGCTACTTCTAACAACTCATTGCAGCACCAAACTGCCTGAGGCAAACACAGCTATACATGCTCCTCCTCTATCCCGATCAATTCAAAGATTCCCTCTTTCAACCCTCCCAAATGCTTCCCATTTCCCTTCAATTTTTCCTGATGACATCCTCTTACCCTATTCGGGGACGAACACTGTGAAAAAACACTATGGACCGTGGCTATTCTACTTTTAATATCTTCACTGTATCCACCATCTTTACTAATTATCCCACCTAGGTATGGAAAGTGTCCACTTAACTGATCTTCTCGTTACCCAACACCACCTCTTCACCTTTACTTATTCCTAACCTTAGCGACTTAATCTTGTTGACACTAATTTTCAACCTGTTCTTGTGCCCTGAAATCTCAAATCAAGGAGGCACACTTGTGCCTCTATAAAGAGGCGACCCACCACAATGTTAAGCGATTTCAGGTCCTAGAGGTCACAGAGAGACGGCGGTAATCGCATTTTGTAGCCCAAGCTCAAACTAAGAAACTTGCAAAATTTCATCCTCCTCCGACTTTATCTTCATGGGGTAAACTGGGCTGGAAATTTCGACCCTCCCACCACATCCGCCCTTTAACGTTGTCCGATTGAGCTAAAATTTAGACGTTAAGCTTTTCTAGGGCCCGGGAGCTTATTCTCGAAATTTCAGCTCAATCCGATCATTCCTTCCCTGTTTTCAAAAAACCAAATATAGCCACTTAAAATTCATTTCTTTTTTTTTCTTATCCACGCCTACAGGCCACAGTTGGCAACTGATCCGGGTGAATGAGGACTCATTCGAAGCAGAATTCGACCTGTTAGGGCCTTTTGATATTTTCAGACCGAAAAAATTATCCCCCGAATTTACATTTACGAAAAACCTCGTTTTCCTATAATAGCCCATGTTAATTTTTTCCCACCACAACCCCCCTTTAACGTTGTCTGATCGGGCTGAAATTTAGAGGATAAGCTTTCCTGGGGCCTGGGAGCTTATCCTCGAAATTTCAGCTCAATCTGATCACTCCTTCCCTGTTTTCCAAAAACCAAATATCAAGTTTTGTGGGAATTTGCTTGCGTCAAGAATAGATTCCATTTACTAAAAAACAATTACAATTGTGTCTCTTTAGTCCGGCGGTTGATACTCCAGACTGTCAGGCGGAAAACACGGGTTGGATTCACCGTCAGAGCAAATTTTTTATATACTGAATTTAAACTTTAAAAAGAAACTCAGTTTCTTTTTAAATTATTTGAAAAAAATTACGTTTTCTAAAGAGTTAAAGAGGCTGAGTTACAAGGTCGACCCTTAAAACGTACAGGGATTAGGAGGCACAGTTGGGGGGCTGTTAAAGAGGCTGAGTCACAGTTCGAACCTTAAAACGTACAGGGATTAGGAGGCACCCTGTACGACGTGATTTGAGTATTCAGGAATTAAAAGCCTTAACATAAGAATGTTCAAGAGCGGGGTGTTTGGGGGGCGGCAGCCCCCCAACTTTAACTCCTGAAACGATCAGCTAACAGTTAGTCAAGCAATAATAAGTAATAAACTGTACAAAAACGTGCAGAAATTATTTGAAAAAAAACTACGTTTTCTAAAGAGTTAAAGAGGCTGAGTTACAAGGTCGAACCTTAAAACGTACAGGGATTAGGAGGCACAGTTGGGGGGCTGCAGCCCCCCAAACCCCCCGCTTTCGCAGCCTTTAAATAAAAAAAAAGTTCTTTAAACTGAAAGTAAGGAGCGACATTAAATCTTAAAACGAACAGAAATTATTCCGTATATGAAAGGGCTGTGCCCTCCTCAACGCCTCGCTCTTTACGCTAAAGTTTTTATTGTTTAAAAAAAGAGTTGTGAGAAAGTCAAACTTTAGCGTAAAGAGCGAGGCGTTGAGGAGGGCACAGCCCCTTTCATATACGGAATAATTTCTGTTCGTTTTAAGATTTAATGTCGCTCCTTACTTTCAGTTTAAAGGACTTTTTTTTATTTAAAGGCTGCGAAAGCGGGGGGTTTGGGGGGCAGCAGCCCCCCAACTGTGCCTCCTAATCCCTGTACGTTTTAAGATTTGACCTTGTAACTCAGCCTCTTTAACTCTTTAGAAAACGTAGTTTTTTTCAAATAATCAAACAGTTCGTGGTAACGAACTGTAAGTAAGGAGCGACCCGGCTCAATGGTAACCGAAACTCTAGAAAACGGGTTTTTGATACCAATAGATATATCGACAGAATCAGATTTCAATGCTGATTTCAAATATATAACTTTCATCAAGTTTAGTGCTACCCATCAAAAGTTACGCGCCTGAGAAAATTTGGCTGATTTTCAAAAAAAGGGGGAAAGACCCCCTAAAAGTTATAGAACCTTAATGAAATCACACCATCATATTCAGCGTATCAGAGAACCCTACTGTAGAGGTTTCAAGCTCCTATCTACAAAAATGTGGAATTTTACATTTTTTGCCAGAAGAAAGATCACGGATGCGGGTTTATTTGTTTGTTTGTTGTTTTTTTTTTTTTTTTCCCAGGGGTGATCGTATCGACCCAGTGGTCCTAGAATATCGTGGGAGGGCTCATTGGAACGGAAATTAAAAGTTCTAGTGCCCTTTTTAAGTGACCAAAAAAAATGGAGGGCAACTAGGCCCCCTCCCACGCTTATTTTTTTCCCAAAGTCACCCGATCAAAATTTTGAGATAGCCATTTTGTTCAGCATGGTCTAAAATATGATAAATATGTCTTTTAGGATGACTTAATCCCCGAAGTTCCCAGAGGGAGGGCTAAAAGTTATGAACTTTACCCAATGTTAACATATAGTATTGGTTATTGGGAAGTATACAGAAGTTTTCAGGAGGTTTTTTTTCTGGTAGTGGGAGGGAAGGGTGGGTCGGTGGTTATGTTGGAGGATCTGTTCATGAAGGAAGTTTTCATGGGGGAAGGGAAATTGCCATGAAGGGGGCGCCGGACTTGCCAGCATTATTTATTGGTTATTGGGAAGTATACAACCATTTTCAGGAAGGATTTTTTCTGGAGGGGGGGGGCTAGACGAGGGGGTTAATCTTGAGAATATTTCCGTGGAGGATGTTTCTTTGGGGTAAGGGAAATTTCTATGAAGGGGGCGCCGGATTTCCAAGCATTATTTAAAAAACGATCAGAAATTAAATAAAAAAAACAAGTTTTTTCTACTGAAATGTAAGAAGGAATATTAGAACTTAAAACGAACAGAAATTATAACGTATGTGAGGGGGTTCTCCCCCAAGTCAATACCTCGCTCTTTACGCTACAGTTTTTTTTTAGTGCTTTCAAAAGAGCTATCTATTCTAATTAAACGGCCTTTGTGATTCAGGGGTTTGTGAATCAAATTTTTTTTTAACTTTTAACGTAAAGAGCGTGGTATTGACTAAGGGGAGAACCCCCTCATATACGTAATAACATATACGTAATAAAAAAAAAACAATAAAAAAACAAGCGATACGGCTCAATAGTAATCGAAACTTTTAAAAACGGAATTTTGATGTCAATAAATGTATCAAAAGAATGTGTTTATAATGCTGATTCTAAATATATAAATTTTATTAAGTTTAGTATTACTCATCAAAGGCTACGAGCCTGAGAAAATTTACTCGATTTTTTAAAGAGGGGGGAAACATCCCCTGCATTAACTAAAAAACGATCAGAAATTAAATTAAAAAAACAAGTTTTTTAAACTGAAAGTAAGGAGCGACATTAAAACTTAAAACGAACAGAAATTATTCCGTATATGAAAGGGGCTGTCCCCTCCTCAACGCCTCGCTCTTTACGCTAAAGTTTTTTATTGTTTTAAAAATAAAGTTGTGAGACAGAGTCAAACTTTAGCGTAAAGAGTGAGGCGTTGAGGAGGGGACAGCCCCTTTCATATACAGAATAATTTCTGTTCGTTTTAAGTTTTAATGTCGCTCCTTACTTTCAGTTTAAAAAACTTGTTTTTTTTTATTTAATACCTATAAAGTTCAAATATTTTGCTAACATTTCCGTCTAGTATTCAGCCTTCATATATTCTTAGACAAGTTTAGACCTATCTATGCTTTGAAAACGGACTAATATTAGTTTTTAACCAGTGTTGAAAAAGGATTATATTTTGAATTATTTAGAAGCTGAATTTATTTCAGTAGTCACGAAATAAGACAAGAACTTTTACGTATTGTGTAAATACTGAAAATAATTATTTTGTTACCGAAAAATTATATTTTTTCTGGACACGGATTAAATTTTATTTAACCCTTTTCACCCACATATTTATAGGAGTAATTAGATATTTATTGGATACACCTAAAGAATATTTTCAGAATTCTGTAATACAGATGTGGTGACCTCACAAAAACGGGATTTATTCGGGGATATTCTCGTGAGAGTCAGCCCTCGCTCAAAAATAGGTATTTGCTCTGATTATCTAGTAATAATCTTTCCTTTCAAGTTAAAAGCAACAGTTCGATGTTGCTCTTACGAGAATTAAGGACTCTCTTCTTTGGCCAGTTAGAATTATAAAGAACAGTTTTTTTCGATAATGATAAAAATAAGAAATTTTGGTCCCAGAATGGAAAGTCCCAAGAAGGTTTCAAGATTTTTTCTAGATAAATTAAATATTCCCCACACCTTCAAAATCCAAAAGAAAAAACGGCCTAAGCTGCTTATTTAAGAATTCTATGCAGCTGATATTTCCAGAACTTATTTCCAGGTCTTCCTATATACCCATAACTCAACAGTAGATCCCCAGCAAGGGAATACTCTTCTATCTTATTTTTGACACAGCCGAAATCGTAATATTATTCGGACAGTATATCCAGAGCAAGAACTGCCCGTAGGGACCATATATTTTTTATACCAGAATCAGGCTAATCCTGAACAGATTTGAACAGAATACAAGGAGGAAACAAGTCTGACAGGCTAAGGCTTTGTCATCACTAAAAAAAATTACCAATTACAGAAGCATCTGGAAAAGATATGCTACCCAGCATTTGTGCCAGGACTTATCCCGTTGGGGAAGGATTGGATAAAGCACAAAAAGAGGCGTAGAATATCAGGAAAATACAGAAAATATTTGGGATACACTAAAAAATTCTGGGGTTGTGGTTTTCCGATTTCGCAGTTTGCTTTTTTATATATAAGAGTACGAAACATGTCCTGTGAGCTCTGATATGGTGAACCTGATGGTACGATTTTCGTCGAAAAATCTCCCTTGTTAGACATGTTAGACCTCTTTTTATAATCAAAAATAATTTTTCACGACTCTAAACTTTCAATATAGCTTTAACATGTATAAATTCAATATGTTTGGAATAATAATTAAACGAAAATTCTTCGGGTGTTCATATTCTTATCAGTTATTTGTTATATAACAGCGCTATATATAAATATAGCGCTTAAAAGTTGATCATAGTTCGACTCAATAAATGAACATATTTAATTAACATGTGTTACTGTAACATGGCTCGGCCATTGTAAATAATCCAGTTTAAGTTACAACGTAGAGCTGAATAATGTGTCGTCCTGGTATGTATAAGCAGGCATACACTTCATTTAACTAAATTGAAAAAGAAAATTGACTTTCCTATAATTACTTGGCAAAAAGTGGGCTTGAATTTCAAAAAGGTGGTCTCTGACATATTTTCGTAAGCTAATTGCATTGTTCCTTAAGTATTTGGGCGAAAGTAAGCCAAATAATCACGCATTTTTAAAAAAACTGACTTGCTTTCCTTTGTTCCTGTGTGAAATTTTACGCCTTTAAAAAGAATAAAATTTTTGAGCCACAAAATCTTTTTACAAGGAGTCCCTCTGTTACTTTGTGGTGACGTCGGATTTTTTAAGCTTGAGATGCCGAAACATTTTCTTCAAACAATTGCTGCTCTTTTTAATATTGTCAAAGCTCTTTTCACTATTTGAAATTTTACTTGCGTACGCTAGTATGGTAGAACTTTTAAACCAAATATAAAAGAAGTTCAACCACAATAGGAAATGTATGTCTGACTTAAAAGCAAATCCCATTAGGTTATTAGCTCCTTCCTTATGAAAAAGGAATAACTTGAAAGAGAGTTACTTAGAGTAATTAAAAGTTCAGTTGAGATTTCTAAAATAAGAAAGCTAAAAGTATTTGAAAAGTTTCAAGAGGTAATTGAATAATAAGCATTAAGGTAAGTCGACATTTTGAATTGACAAAAATCAGAGAAATTTAGACCACTTTCAAGAATTTTGGTTGTAGCGATAACTGCAACTTATGAAAGAGTGAGCCACGGCCCATTCGGCTGTCCTCCGACAAAACCTAGTATCTACATCTGAGCAAGTTCCGGGAAAAACGCAAAAACGTCGTTTTTTAAAGATACTTCTTTTGCAAGACCATTTTTAATGTTTTGAAGAGTCACAACAATAGAAAATAATTCACTGATTCCTAATATACCAATAATGAATCTATCGTATTTTTTAAAACGTAAGAAAAAGTAGATACTAGGTTTTGTCAGTGTTTTCCTAGCGAGGTCAACCTTAAATTCCAGTGACAGAACCTAGTATATACACCTGTTTGCATTAAAAAAAAAAAAAAAAAAAAAAAAAAAAAAAAAAAAAAAAAAAAAAAAAAAAAAAAAAAAAAAAAAAAAAAATGTTAGTAATACTCCTAGCGCCTTCTAACATACCGAATTTCGACAAAATTAAGGGTATTTGAACAAATGCACATCCTACTTCTATTCTTCTTCATATGGGTCATCTTTTCAAGTCTGGAACAGAAGTGATCGGAAGGTTTTCCCGAAATTGACGCCTATTGCTGGGCATCATTGGGCATAATGTCTGCACAATGGCGTCATTTTTTCTTTGGAAATACCTCTTGGTGTTAAATCTGGGTCAGTTATTTTCTTACGGTTGAATAACTTGAAAAAAGTCAGGAATATCAACTCCATCATTATCAAATCTGGTGCGATAAAACAGATTTCGGGATCTTTTACGGAATTCAGCTTCAACAATGTCTTTCAAGTCAGGCAGCTTGACCTTCTTTGTGCTACCTCTCTTTTTTCAGGTCCAATTTCGGAAGGAACTGTCCATTTATGATAGCAATCATTTCTTTCCTTGACCCACTGACGTAAGTCAAAAAATCAACAAAATCATAGTATTTTTCCCTTTTTCTCAATTTTTACTTCAATCTTGCCGTGAATTCTGGCAGCTGCATTATGAGTGTGCCCCTAAGTACCTGAGAATGGTGTACTTAATCCCGAAATCTCGGTTGGCTATTGCACAAGGGATGTGTATAAGACCCAGTTATTATTATGACCTGAACAATTATCCATCCGGAAGATGAACATTTGACGTCTCTTTCACTTGTTGCAGCGATCAATGCACAGAGAGAGTCAACACATCTCTCAGCTCCCCTGCCTCTCAGTGTCTCATGCCACAGCACATAGAACGAGTTTCCTTACCAAACAGATCATTTATCTTTTGGATGTACCTTTATAAATGTCTTTTTGAAAACTACCAACGACTTTAAAAATGGATTCTTTATTTCCGGGCAACTCTGGAAGCAAGATCCCCTTCTGGAAGTCCACTGCGTATAATCTTTTATCGGGACTCTCGTTTTCGCTTGCGTTTTCCTGATACTTGTGGGTAGCTCTCCTAGCCATATCTATTTTTCAGCCACTCGTGTTTTCTAGAACTGTCACGTCCCTGATCAGGCAACTCTTCTTTATCTACCTCAATGTCACTGCCTTTTCCGGATATCGCTCACAAGTCGGGCAAGCATCAGACATTGGCATTTTCAGAGAGATATTCATCAGAAGCCGTCTGTATGTGTCAACTAAGATACGAATGTCAGGGTACTTTTGTAAGATATCATCGACCATAAACTGGATACTGAACGAAGAAGGTAAGTACTTCACATTTGGTGCATTTTTCTTCGGTAATGTGAGGTACATAGCTTGAAGTTGTTGATATGTGAAGTAATCTTTTCTTTGATTTCTACCAAAATCTTGTGTTGAGGCCTTTTTTCCCTACAGTTTCCACGGAAATTCTGACCAACAATGCAACTTTTTATTTTCTCAAACAATTCAGTAATAAGTGCATCAGTTTGTAAGACAAGGTTGTTTTGAATTGTTTTCTTTCATACTAGGATTTTTTTTTTATAACATTATGAGGTGCTTGTATACTGGAAGGTGTTCAAAGGTCTTTGGAAGAAAATAAAGCCTCGAATCATTTTTTTCCATTATTTCTGTGAAGCCGTTGAAGCGCAGTTGTCCTTTTCCAAAAAAGTCCTTTTTTGTATTCAGTATTTGTAATTCTGTAATTTTAATTGTTACTCAGGCTAAACTCAAATATAATTTTCTATCACGGAAAAAAAATTTAGTGGATTATTGGAAGAGAGCCGCTAACCCCTTTTAGATGGTGTCAGACCGAAATAAATAGTATACCGCTGAAATCATAATGCGTGAAAACCTTTAAATGGATGTTTACAGTCCCTCAACAAACACAACGTTTTTCTATTAGATTACCCCGTGCATTCAGTAAACTTAGTTTCTAACGTATAATTCGCCTTTTTATTGTTTTTTTGTGCTTTCAGTATAGCACAAGTTATTTTTATATGTAAGTACACGGCATGGATTGGGGGGTGATAATTTATGTTGTTTTAAGTTTCAAGTTCACTCTTTACGTTCATCACAAAAACATTGTTTTTTTTTCTATTAATCTGCCAAGCAAAAAAAAGATGGAAGATAGTATTTGGAAGCACAGCATCTTGGCATCTTTTTGGTTGCCTGGAAAGTAAGTTTAGACAAGGATTAAGTACTGAAATCAGTAACAGAAAATAAAACGGAATCATAGGCAGCGCAATAGCCCTGCCTTAGTAAAGAACGATGTTGGCACAATGTATTATTTATTTTTTTCTTGGTCTTAGACCAGGGCACTTAGTATCAAAAGAGTTGTCGTAGAAACTTCAAAAAGGGCTCATTCGATTGGAAATTGGAGTGGCTTTTGCTCTTTTTAATAGTCGAAAGTGATAGGAAGGTAACTAACACCCCTTCCGTACCCAACATTTCCCCAAACAAATCCAATTAAAATTTTGAGATAGCCATTTTGTTCAGCGTAGTTGATTTCCAGACATAAATTATATGTTTGAGGAGGACACTCCCCCATAGCCCTCAGGGAAAGGGTTGTAAGTTATACCCTGGGGGCATATAAGGTTTTTATCGAAAGCTTCGTCGTAGAAACTTCAAAAAAGGCTCGTTCGATTGGAAGTTCAAAGGGCTAGTGCCCTTTTTAATAGTCGAAAGTGATTGGAGGGCAACTAGCCCCACTCTCAAGCCCATGATTTCCCCAAACACATCCAGTCAAAATTTTGAGATAGACATTTTTGTTCAAAGTAGTTGAGAATTCTGGAAATTGGTCTTTGAGGATGACAACCCCCCCCCCCACAGCCCTCAGGGCGAGGGTTGTAATTTATGCCCTGGGGGCATACTAGGTTTTTTTATAGAAAGCGTTGTCGTAGGAACTTCAAAAAGGGCTCATTTGATTGGGAATTGAAATGGCTAGTGCCCTTTTTAATAGTCAAAAGTGATTGGAAGGCAACTAACACCCCTTCCACGCCCACCATTTATCCAAACATATCCAATCAAAATTTTGAAATAGCCATTTTGTTCGAAGTAGTTGAAAGGTTCGGGAGGTATATCTAAGAAGATGGCACTCTCCCCACAGCCCTGAGGGTTAAGGCTGTAAGTTATGCCCTGTGGCCATATAAAATTTTTATTGAAAAGTTTGTCGTAGAAACTTGAAAAAGGGCTCATTCGATTGGAAATTCAAAGGGCTAGTGCCCTTTTAATAGTCGAAAGTGATTTGAGGGCAACTAACCCCCCTCTCGTGCCCAAATTTTCCCCAAACACATAAAATCAAAATTTTTAGATAGCCATTTTGTTCAACGTAGTTAAAAGTCTTAGAAATTAGGTCTTTGAGGATGATAGCCCCTTCAGAGCCCTCGGGGCAAGTGTTGTAAGTTATGCCCTGGGGGCATATAAGGTTTATATAGATAGTGATGTTGAAAAAACTTCAAAAAGGACTCATTCGATTGGATATTAGATGTGCTTGTGCCCTTTTTTATAGTCGAAAGTGATTTGAGGCAACTAACCCCCCTCTCACGCCCACCTTTTCCCCAAATGCATCCAATCAAAATGTTTAGATAGACGTTTTGTTCAACGTAGTTAAAAGATTTAGAAATTAGGTCTTTGAGAATGATAACCCCCTTAGAGCCCTCGAGGCAAGGGTTGTAAGTTATGCCCTGGGGGCATATAAGGTTTATATAGATAGTGATGTTGCAGAAACTTCAAAAGGGCTCATTTGATTGGATATTAGAAGGGCTTGTGCACTTTTTATTGTCGAAAGTGATTGGAGTATAACTAACACCCCTCTCACACGCACCAATTCCCCCAACACATCCAATCAATATTTTGAGGTAGCCATTTTGTTCGACGTAGTTAAAAAGTCTTGAAATTATGTTTTTGAGGATGGCATTCCCCCCACAGCCATCTGGGCAAGGGTTTGTAAGTTATGCCCTGGGGGCATATAAGGTTTGTTTATAGAAATCGTGGTCGTAGAAACTTCAATAAGGGATCGTTCGATTGGAAATTGAAACGGCTAGTGCCCTTTTTAATAGTCGAAAGCGATTTGAAGGCGACTAACACCCCTCTCACGCCCACCATTTCCCCAAACACATCCAATAAAAATTTTGAAATAGCAGTTTTGTTCAAAGTAGTTAAAAGGTCCGGAAATTATGTCTTTGAGGATGACAAACCTCTCACAGCCCTAAGGTAAAGGGTTGTAAGTTATGCCCTGGGGCATATAAGGTTTTTATAGAACGCGTTGTGGTAGAAACTTCAAAAAATGCTCTAACAATTATAAATTGAAAGGGTTAGTGTCCTTTTTAATAGTCGGAAGTGATTAGGGCAACTAATCCCCCTCTCACGCCTACCATTTCCCAAACCACATCCAATCAAAATTTTGAGACAGGAATTTTCTTCAAAGTAGTTTAAAGTTCTGGAAATTAGTTCTTTGAGGATGATAATCCCATCAGAGCCCTCAGGGCAAGGGTTACAATTTATGCCCTGGGGGCATATAAGGTTTTTACTGAAAGCGTTGTCGTAGAAACCTCAAAAGGGTTCATTTGATTGAAAATTGAAAGGACTAGCGGGTTTTTCAACTGTTGAAAATGATTGAATAAAGTGACTAAAGCCCCACTCACGCCCACCATTTCCCCAAACACATCCAATCAAAATTTGGAGATAGCCATTTTGTTTAACGTAGTTGAAAGTTCTGGAAATTAGGTCTTTGAGGATGACAACCCCCTCACAGCCCTCAGTGCAAGGGCTATAATTTATGCCTTGGGGGCCTATAAGGGGTTTTTCGAAAGTTATTGGAAGGCTTGACATTTTTATAGTATTAATTAAAAAAACTTTTTCCACAAAACAAGTTTTTCAAAGAAAAGTACAGAACTCCATTAAACAAAAAATGAACAAAAATAAAATCAAATAATCTACCAAGCGTGAAACTACCACGAATCAGCATCGATAAATAAACGAAACCCAAAACGAACAGAAATTACAATAAATAACCGAGTCAAACTCAAAACGAGCAGATATTAACATAAGTTGGGCTCAAAACCCCTATGCCTTCCCAAGGCCAGAACATAATTTGCACTTTACTGAAAAAATAAATGATTTTCCTTTTATAACTTTAATAAATCAAATAATACTAAAATTTTGATTACTAAATATCAGTATATGTATAGATAGATAAATAGATAAATCGTGTATTTCCAAAGCCCAAGAGCCATATACACACAAAAATTTATAAAAATAAAGAAATCACAACTGAACAAATTACGAAGCACACATTAACATGATGCATAGCAAAAAATACCTTATGGTAATTTATCGAGAAAATAAATGTAATGCCGTATAATTAATAACAATTAATTGTAAAAACTTTTCCTTCTTTCTAATCCCTTCTCTATGTATGCACCAATACGAAATATTGTGGTTGGATTACTACTTTGTAAAATACCAGTAAGCAGCACAACAATCCTATGTAAGTAATTTTCCCTTAAATCAGAGAGCACTGGGCACTTTAGGAGAAACTGGTCAATATCTTCGTCCTCATTTCTACAAAGAGGACACACATACCAACCATCAAGATGTACTATCCCCCTGTCGAACACCATTTGCCTGCTCTTGATTGGAAGGCAATTCGCCCTAAGCTGAATCCATCGACATAAAATCATAGCCGGTAAATTAAATTTAAAATAAATTTCCTCTCCAAAACTATATTTAACCTGATTATAATGATTCAATATAGCAGAATTTAAAACCAGCCCTTGCCAATACTGAATTTCTTGACCCTCTAAGATAAATCGTACATGGCTTACTAAATTTGTTGGTAGATCCCGGAAACCAAGACCGTCATTCCATAAGTAAGGCATTCCCACTCTTTCTAGTAATGACCTAATTTGGGATGGCCACGACGTTTTTGAACCATAACTCAACATCTGATAATAAGCTGCTCTTACTAGTCTATCTTCATTACACCTAATGAGCTTCAACCAAAATCTAAGCATAAAAATAGACCTACGTAGTTTTAACGAAAACAGGCCCATATCACCTTTCAGAATCTGTGAATGAGTTGTCTGATGTAATCCAAACAGTCTTTTATAATACTGGAGCTGGAGGGACTCCAACTTCTGTGCCGCTTCTCCACCCCAAATCTCTGCTCCATATTCTATTACTGGTAAAATTTTTGGATTAAATACTCTTTTATGCATTTTTTGGTTTTTAATTCCCATTATCGTCAGATTTCTAAAAATTGCAGACTTGGCCACTTTGCCTCTTTTAATTATTTCATCAACATGACTCTTTAAACTTCCATTTTCCGATAGAAGAAATCCTAAATATTTTATTCTTTTACTTACTTTCAGTTCCTACATTAAACTGACAATGCACATTCATTTGTATTTTTTTTCAGCCAAGTGCAAATTATGTTCTACAACAACTTTCTATATAAACCTTATATGCCCCCAGGGCAAAACTTACGACCCTTGCGCTGAGGGCTCTGAGAGGGTTATCATCCTAAAAGGCATAATTTCCAGAACTGTCGACTACTTTGAACAAAATTTATATTCCAAAATTTTGATTGGATGTGTTTGGGGAAATGGTGGGCGTGAGAGGGGGTTAGTTGCCCTTCAATCACTTTTGACTATTTAAAGGACACTAGCCCTTTCAATTTCCAATAGAATGAGCCGTTTTTGAAGTTTTTAAGACTAAGATTTTAATAAAAACTTATATACCCCAAGGGCATAACTTATAACCCTTGCCCAGAAGACTGTGGGGGGGGGAGTGTCCTGCTGAAATGTATAATTTCCTGAACTTTAAACTGCGTGGAGCAAAATTGCTATCTCAAAATTTAGATTGGGCGTGTTTGGGGAAATGATAGGCGTAGAAAGGGTGTTAGTTGCCTTCGATCACTTTCGACTATATAAAAGGGCACTAGCCATTTCAATTTCCATTCGAATGAGCCCTTTTTGAAGTTTCAACGACAACTCTTTCTATAAAAACCTTATATGCCCCAAGGGCATAACTTACAACTCTTGCCCTGAGGGGTTTGGGGGTTTGTCATCCTCAAAGACCAAATTTCCAGAACTTTCAACTACGTTGAACAAAATGGCTATCTTAAAATTTTGATTGGATGTGTTTGGGGAAAGGTGGGCGTGAGAGGGGGTTTAGTTGCCCTCTAATCACTTTCGACTATTAAAAAGGACACTAGCCCTTTGAATCTCCATTCAAATGAGTCTTTTTGAAGTTTCTACGACAAGGTTTTCTATAAAAACGTTATGTGCCCCCAGGGCATAACTTACAACCCTTGCCCTGAGGGCTGTGTGAGAGTTTCCTCCTCAAAAACATAATTTCTATCTGGAATTCAAATACGCTGAACAAAATAGCTATCTCAAAATTTTGATTTGATGTGTTTCGGGAAATGCTGGGCGTGGAAGGGGTGTTAGTTGCCTTCCAATAACTTTCGACTATTAAAAAGGGCACAAGGCATTCCAATTTTCAATTGAATGAGCCCTTTTCGAAGTTTCTACGACAATTTCTTCAATGCGAAGTACCCTGGTCTAAAGGAACAAAAAATAATAAATAATGCATTGTGCTAACATCGTTCTTATATGCCCCCAGGGCTTAACTTAAAACCCTTGCCCTGAGGGTTGTGTATTAGTGTCCTCCTCGAAAACATAATTTTTATCTGGAAATCAACTACGCTCAACAAAATGGCTATCTCAAAATTTTGATTGGATCTGGTGTCTTAGCTGCCTCTCAATCACTTTGGACTATTAAAAAGGGAACTAGCCGTTTCAATTTCCAATCGAATGAGCCCTTTTGCAAGTTTCTACGACAACTCCTTCGATATGAAGTGCCTTGGTATGGAAAAAAATAATACATTTTCCCAACATCGTTCTTTACTGAGGTAGCGCGATTGCGCTGCCTATGATTATCTTTCATTGTAAGAAGTGTTTTGTAGGAATTATTTTACGTTTCGTATGAAGTATATTCGATTTTGTAGGTAATATTTTTTAAGTTGTAAAAACTATTTGTATTTGTATGAACTATATTTTATTTTATGTAAACTATTTTGTATGAACTATTTTAGACTCATATGGGAAAAGTTACTTCATATGGGAAAACTTGGCTTCTGGGAAACTTAGCGAAAGATACTCAATACTTTTTCAAAATGTATATATATTAAATTTGAGTAAATATAATGAATAAAAATCAAAGAGAGGATTAGTGGCTATAATAGACAACTAGTAAGTTGGCTACTAGTTTCTCACTTGCTTGCACTAATTACAAGTAATACTTGACTAATCTTAACGAATAAAAGAAACTGCCGAAGCCTCTAAAAAAAAAAAAAAAAAAAAAAAAAAAAAAAAAAAAAAAAAAAAAAAAAAAAAAAAAAAAAAAACCCTACTTAGATCTTTACCTCTTGGATGGAATAGAAAAGAGTTTTTTTTTTAAAATATAATACAAAATATATGTGAATTTTGTAAATGTAAACCACGGGCTCTGAAGGAGGCTTAGTGGACTATATCAAATATTTTTTTTATTAATATGCGTTCATTAAATTTGGCTTAGTAAGAACTTGTTTAATTTAATTTTCATTAAAAACAATTATTGAAAATTTCAATAATCGTTTTTAATGAAAATTAAGCAGAGGATTAGTGGCCAAAAAAAGAAGGCTGAAAGAGAGAAAAGGAGGTTGTCTAAAAAAGAGAAGCGAGTTGGGAAGAACTGGAACCAATCAGGAATCAAGCTGCACTACACTTTATCCTTTTAAAGACATAGGAATAAACCGAAGGCGACGGTGACGGCAACGTTCTTCAGTTCTGGAGACACAATCGCGATGAAATTTCGTACGTCACCGCACTTGCCAGAAAGTTATTGTCTATTCCTGCGACTAGTGTGACCGCAGAAAGACTTTTTTTGGTGGTAGGCCTGATAGTAACTTGATAGTAAGATAGTAAGAGAAATGGCCTCAGTCCACACAGAGTGGGTAAGTTGATTTTCATTCACGATAACTATAGCCGCATCCCGCAGTTCTAATATACTTCTGAAGTTTGCCTGAAGGAGCTTTTTTTCGACTTGCACTAATATTCAAAGATAAATGATTAATTTTGTGATACGGTATTCGAAGATTTGTATACAGTAATTTTCGAGGAATAAAAATACTACTAATATTGATTATTAATTCTGTCAGAAATACATGCTCATAGATATTTCAACTATTCTGCAAGAATTCTGAAATGCCCCCAGGGCATAACTTACAACCCTTGCCCCGAGGGCTGTGGGGGGAGGGGTTGTCATCCTTAAAGACCTGATTTCCAAAACTTTCAACTACGTTGAATCAAAGGGCTATCAAAAAATTTTGATTGGATGTATTTGGGGAAAAGGTGGGCGTGAGAGGGGGATTAGTTGCCCTCAAATCACTTTCGACTATTAAAAAGCGTACTAGCCCTTTGAATTTCAAGTCGAATGAGCCCTTTTTCTAGTTTTTACGACAAAGATTTCAGTAGAAACCTTATATACCCCCGAGGGCATAACTTATAATCCTTGCCCTGAGGGTTGTGGGGAGTGTCCTCCTCAAAAGTATATTTTCTATCTGGAAATCAAGTACGTTGAACAAAATGGATGTCTCAAAATTTTTATTGGATGTGTTTGGGGAAATGATGGGTGTGGGGGGGGGGGGGTTAGTTGCCCTCTGTACACTTTCGACAATTAAAAAGGGCAATAGCCCTTTGAATTTCCAATCGAATGAGCTTTCTTTGAAATTTCTACGACAACGCCTTCTTTAAAAACCTTATATGCCCCCAGGGTATAACTTGAAACCCTTGCCCTGAGAGCTGTGGGGGAGTGTCCTCCTCAAAAACATATTTTCTATATGGAAATAAACTACATTGAACAAAATTGCTATCTCAAAATTTTGATTGGATGTGTTTGGGCAAATGATGGACGTGGGGGGGGGGGCTAGTTGCCCTCCAATCACTTTCGACTATTAAAAAGGGCACTAGCTCTTTGAATTTCCAATCGAATGAGCACTTTATGAAGTTTCTACGACACTACCTTCTATAAAAACCTTATATGCCCCCAGGGCATAGCTTAAAACCCTTGCTCTGAGGGTTGTGGGGGAGTGTCCTCCTAAAATAAAAACACATTGTGCCCACATCGTTCTTTACTTACATCGTTCTTTGCCTCTGATATATATATATATATATATATATATATATATATATATATATATATATATATATATATATATATATATATATATATATATATATATATATATATATATATATATATATATATATATATATATATATATATATATATATATAATATATATATATATATATATATATATATATATATATATTGTATACAGGAGAATGATTTCGGATAATGACACTTTGCTTCGAAAAGTAATTACGTTAAAAAAAATATTTTCTTCTCGAAAAATTGCTTGAAGTGAAGGATTACTAAAACGTACAAATTTTATAAGTATTAGGTGGGTTTCTCCCTCTTAAAATTCCCACTCTTTACAGCTGAATTTTTTGTCCCACTTCCTTAAAATTACTTTTCAAACGCAATGGCCGTTAAATCGGAATAAAAAGAATAATCAAAGCACTGCTAAAGTTTAGTGTAAGGAACAAGGGTTTGCTGAGGGAGGCAGAATAATTTGTATTGTTTTAAGCATTAATGTTGCTGTTTAAGTTCATTCAAGAAAACTTGGTTTTATAGTTCTCAAATAGGGAATCCAAGAGGTATGGTCAAAATTCCTCTGTAGCTTTGAAAAATTCCAAATGAAAAACAAAATCAAGCATTTATGGAATAATGTCTTATATCAAATATATATATTTTAGAAAACTGAGGGAAATAAATAATTTTGGATGTAAAGCCTAATTAATATAGCTAGCACGAATTTTTCTTATTATTAATGCAATCCTCCCGCCTCGATACTCCAAAGAATTTGGACTTCTCGCAAGAAAGTATACTTCTGTTATTTTTGCCTCTGGAACTTCTTCATTTTTGGATAACTTTTTATAAAAATCACATTATTATGGAGTATATACATGGTTAAAACAAGAATTTTTTAAATTCAGGGAGCGACTAAGGAAGGTGGGAGGCCTTCCCCCGCCTCAAAATGAGGGGTATTGGTTTGACCTCAGACGACTGACCATTTAATTCACGCCATGACAGGGTTGGTTAAATGAAAGCATGGTTGCGAAAACTTTGCTTAGCTACATATTCCGACGTTCTTGCGTTGTCCCATTGTCGAAAAACGAGCAATCTTTATAAACGAGCAATAATTGTATATTTATGAATGTAATTATGTATTTTCCCCAAAAACGGGTCCATATTTTTCAGGAATATTGGTATCCTTGGATATTCTCACATAAAAAAAGAATCTAGATAGATCAGAAGTCTGAAAAAATTCGTTAAGAGCTTTTATTTTGGTTTCTGCTAATCAAGTTATATGCTATGTTAGTATATCATATAAACATTTCTAGCATATATGCTTGCATATTTCATTTATGCATAGCACACATAAGATTTTTGAGTTTCCAACGCACGAGTTATTTATATAATGTAATGTCTGTTGGAAGGCCCAAAAAACGAAAATTTGGAGTTGCAGTTGCTATAAATGATGATTCTTTGGAACCAACACCTGAACTATCAAACGTGATGAAATGTGAAAATTGACAACTTGGACCATCATTTTCGACAACACCAATACGGGTAGCTAAAGTAAAGGCCCTTTCTAAATTGGCTGAAGTAATCAGTATCCAAAAACGTGTCAAAAATGGAAATGAAGAGCAAAGACAAGGGCGATTAGAATATATGTGAAAACGATAATTAGAGCGTGTCAAAAATGAAAATGAAGAGCAAAGATACACGCGGTCAGAAGAAAAGCTGCGGCATGTCAAAAATGGAAATTAAGAGCAAAGACACACGCGGTTAGAAGACATGCGAATCCGAGCATGTGAGCGAGTCAAAACTAAAATGACGAGCAAAGACACACGTGATTAGAATTCATGTGACACCGAACATGTGAGCGTGTCAATGAAAATCAACCTGGACAGCGAGAATCAAAACGAGTCGAAATTGTAAATGATAGCGACAATAATTGGGTTTAGGATTTTGACATAGATAAGGTCATGAATGCCTACAATACCTTTGTTAAAAAAAAAGGTTCGGCGATATGTATTTCATAATTACGAAAGACAAGCCGTGGTAAAACGAACCAAACAAATTGAAAATGATAGTGATGATGATTGGGTTTTGGATTTTGTCATGGATATAGGCCATCAATGCCTATCGAACCTTTGAAAACTAAAAACCTGAACTAGGTAAATCGTTGGAAGACAAATAAGTTTTTGTCCCACCACCTGAACAATTAAAAAAAAAACAAGGGCTCGCGATATGTCTTTCATAATGACAAAAGACATGCCGAGGCAAAAGAAGAAGTTTTTGTCCCACCATCTGAACAATTAAAAGAAACAAAGGTTCGGCGATAGGTCTTTCATAATGACAAAAAACAAGCCGAGGCAAAAGTTTTACCAAGGCACTACTTCTAATTTAAGGTCCATTTGGACGTCATGATATCAAGAAGAGGCGCAAATTGTCTGCGTTTAGAAGACAAGCGAAAGTGAGAATCTGTATATAGAAGCGTGCCGAGTGACGGGGCACAGTGGCGAAGCCGCCAGGCTTCCGGTGCTCTCTCTCTCTCTCTCTCTCTCTCTCTCTCCTCTCTCTCTCCTCTCTCTCTCTCTCTCTCTCTCTCTCTCTCTCTCTCTATATATATATATATATATATATCATATATATATATATATATATATATATATATATATATATATATATATATATATATATATATATATATATATATATATATATATATATATATATATATATTAGTTAAAAAAATTTCCACAAAATAAGTTTTTCAAAGAAAAGTAAAGAACTCCATATCAGCATCGATAAATAAATGAAATCCAAAACGAACAGAAATTACAATAATTAACCTAGTCAAACTCAAAACGAGCAGAAATTAACACAAGTTGTGCGCAAAACCCCCATGCCTTCCCAAGGTCAGAACAAAATTTGCACTTTAATAAAAAAATATAAATGTTATTACTTTTATAACTTTAATAAATCAGATAATATTAACATTTTGATTACTAAATAGCAGAATATGTATATTAAACTGACAATGCACATTCATTTGCATTTCAGTAAAGTGCAAATTTTGTTCTGACCTTGAGAAGGCATAGGTGTTTTGTGCACAACTTATGTTAATTTCTGCTCGTTTTGAGTTTGACTCGGTTAATTATTATAATTTCTGTTCTTTATGGGTTTCATTTATTTATCGATGCTGATTTGTGGTATTCCACGCTTGGTAGATTATTTGATTTTATTTTTGCTAGTTTTTTGTTTAATGAAGTTCTTTACTTTTCTTTGAAAAATTTATTTTGTGGAAAAGTTTTTTAAATTAATTTCTGTTCTTTTTATATTGACACAGTCTTTTCAGGGAAAAAGAAAATAATAATTTAAATCTTTTTATTTTTTTAGACTTTACGGTTTGGCCTGCTATTTGTATGCTGGGGAATACAAATTTAATTCAGCAATTTTTAACAACATGTAAACTTTTAAAAATCTGGACACAAAAAGTAGTGTTTAATTTAGTTTCATACCTCCTCTAGTTGACCTGAAATAGAAAACTTGATACCATTCCAAAAAAAAATTTGTTTACTTTCTTTGATAGATTGGATACACTTCCGCTATTTTGATTTGGTTAAATTTTAAAAGCAGAAATGGGAGGGCTGGCGTGGGAGGGTGGGAGTGGAAGGGGGATTAGTTGCCCTCAAATCACTTTGGACTATTAAAAAGGGCATCGGCCCTTTCTATTTTCAATCGAATGAGCCCTTTTGGAAGTTACCACGACAACTCCTTTGATACGAAGTGCCCTGGTCTAAACAACAACAATAAGAAAAAATAATATATTATAACCAATTCGATCTTTACTATAAAAATGTCAAGCCTTCCAATCACTTTCGACTATTAAAAAGGGCACTAGTCCTTACGATTTCCAGTCGAATAAACCCTTTTAGAAACGACAACGCTTTCTATAAAGACCTTATATGCCCCCAGGAAATAAATTACCACCCTTACCCTAAGGTCTGTTAGGGTGGTTGTCATCCTCTAAGACCGAATTTCCAGAACTTTCAACTACGTTAAACAACTTGGCTATCGCAAAATTTTGATTGGATATGTTTGGAGAAATGGTGGGCGTAAGAGGGGTGTTAGTCACCTTCAAATCACTTTCGACTATTAAAAAGGGCACAAGCCACACCAACTTCCAATTGAACGAGCACTTTTCGAAGTTTCTACGACAACTTCTTCGATACGAAGTGCCCAGCACTAAAGGAAAAAATTAATAAATAACACATTGAGCCAACATCGTTCTTATATGCCCCCAGGACACAACTTAAAACCCTTGCCCTGAAGGTTGTGGGGGAGTGTCCTCCTCTTTACTTAGTCCCAATTTCTTGTCTCGTTCTCGAGTGTCCCCGTTCTTTACTTAGGCAGCGCGATCCTGCTGCCTATGATTTATACAACAACTTTCCATATAAAATTTATGTGCCCCCAGGGCATAGCTTACAACCCCTGCACTGAGGGCTCTGAGGGGCTCATCCTCCTAAAAGACCTAATTTCCTGAACGTTCAACTACGTTGAACAAAATGGAAATCTCAAAATTTTGATTGGATGTGTTTTGGAAAATGGTGGGTGTGAGAGGGACGTTAGTCGCTATCCAATCACTTTCAACTATTAAAAAAGGCACTATCCCTTACGATTTCCAATTGAATGATCGCTCTTGAAGTTTCTACGACAAAACTTTCAATAAAAACTTCATATGCCCCAGGGCATAACTTAAAATCCTTGCCCTGAGGGCTGTGGGGGGAGGGGTTGTCATCCTTAAAGACCTAATTTCCAAAACTTTCAACTACGTTGAATAAAATGGCTATTAAAAATTTTGATTGGATGTGTTTTGGTTAAAGGTGAGCCTGAGGGGGGGGGGGGGGTTAGTTGCCCTCAAATAATTTACAACTATTAAAAAGGGTATTATCCCTTTGAATTTCAAATTGAATGAGCCCTTTTTCAAGTTTCTACGACAAAGATTTCAATAAAAACCTTATATGCCCCAGGGTATAACTTATAATCCTTGCCCTGAGGGTTGTTTGGGAGTGTCCTCCTCAAAAATATATTTTCTATCTGGAAATCAACTACGCTGAACAAAATGACTATCTCAAATTTTGATTGGATGTGTTTGGGGGAATGATGGGCGTGGGGGGGCTAGTTGCCCTCTAATCACTTTTGACTATTAAAAAGGGCACTAGAACTATCGATTTCCAATCGATTTCCTCAAAAACATATTTTCTATCTGGATATCAACTACGCTGAACAAAAAGGCTATCTCAAAATTTTGATTGGATATGGTTGGGGAAATGATTGGCGTGGGGGGGGGGGTTAGTTGCCCTCCAATCACTTTCAACTATTAAAAAGGGCACAACCCACTCCAATTTCCAATCAAATGAGCCCTTTTCGAAGTTTCTACGACAACTCCTTCGATACGAAGTGCCCGGGCATGGAGGAAAAAAAAAACATTGTTCCCACATCGTTCTTTACTTAGGCAGCGATTATTTCTGCCTATGATTAAATAAAAAACACAAGGTTTTTGAACTGAAAGTAAAGAGCAACATGAAAACTTAAAACTAACAGAAATTATTACACATAGGAGGGATGTTGTCCCCTCCTCAACACCTCGCTCTTCATGCTAAAGTTTTTTAGTGCCTTTAAAAAAGCGCTTTGTTGTTTAAATTAAATGGCTCTTGTGTTTCAGGAGCCGTTCTTAAAGAATTGAGAAAAAATTCAAACTTTAGAATAAACATCGAGGTGTTAAGGATGGGGCAACACCCCTTAAATATGACATCATTTCTGTTCATTTTAAGTTTTCAAGTTGCTCCTTAATTTGAGTTGAAAAAACTTTTTTTTTATTTAATATCTAATTGTTTTTTTTTAAATATTGCGAGGAAATCGTGCTTCACCTTCACGAAACACTCCCCCTTCCCAACAGAAATATCCTCTAGACAATTCAATCCCGTTGAAAATTTAACCTGGACAATTACCGTTATTGATATCAAAATTTCGTTTTTAGAGTTTCGGTTACTATTGAACCGCGTCGCTCCTTGCTTATAGTGCTTTACCACGAACTGTTTGATATTGGTGAATCTTGTTAACTCTATGTAAACAGTCACACAAAGTTTTTCTGCTTTATGAGTATCAAAAAAATCTTTATGAAAATTGGTGAAAAAAAGCTTATTTGTTGGATGAAGATGCGTCGTGCTTGCCTATAAATCAACAAAAAATGCCCTTAGGGCATATCAGCCGAGTCATAGACCCACGTTGTCTAAAATCATAAATATTGAAAATTCTTCTTGACTTTGATTTCAGTACGAAATTGCAAATTTAGAGGAAATATTTTTTCAAATACCAGTGAAAATTTTTTGGAGACTCTTTAACCTAATGAAAGCCATCTCTGAATCCTCACTTCCCTTAGTTGAGAGTAATCTATTATTTGAATTTAAGAAGGTATATAAAAATGAAATAAAGCATATTATAGGATAAAAACATTGAAATAAACATTTTCAAAAAATTTTCCCTTAATACCCTTTCTCTTTTAGGAAACTAAGGATCAAACATTCTCCCCTTTTTTCAATTACCAACCTTACGTATATACAATGGGCAACATATATAGCTTACACTGGCCTCATGGGCCCTGGGGTTATCATATCCCTGGAGGCATAGTTGTTTGACTTTTCAACGTTTTACAAAAATAGTTCGTCCAAAATTTTAATCACATATCTTTGGGAGAGGGCAGCCAAAATAGATATTTGATGGGAATTGGTTGCCTCCGATCGCTTTTCATCATCTTCCTCAACCTGCCCTGGAATCTTAAATTTAATACCCCCAGGTGTTCTTGAGATGTTGTATATACGCCTTTTTGATAAACTAGATGCATAAAGTATCTCTTGATTTAGTTTAATATTCCCCTCAACATTCCCCAATGTTGCACCTTAATACTTTTCGAACACGCCCAGAATCAAACATTTCCCTTTTCCCAATGATAAATCCTGCAGGTGGAGAAGGGCAAATTACATAATTTAAAATCCATGTCCTGCGGGCTGTGGGGGGCATTGCATCCCCGGAGGCGTGGTTACTAGATTTTTGACTACTTTGAACATAATTGTTTTCCAAGATTTCAATCAGTGATGAGGGAAGGGGTATAAAAGGCAGGAGAGGCTGGTTGCCCCTCAGTCACTCTTCAACATACCCCTTAGCATACCCGGAAAGTTTTGACTTTAAACATTTAGTAGATCCTTGGACATACCTGATACGACCTTTTTGGTAACTGACATGCACATAGTGTGTTTTGATTATATTCAGCCGCCCTCTCAAAAGCCGTGGGGGGTATGTCGTCCCCATATGCATAGTTATTGACCTTTAGACTATTTTGAACAAGATGGCTATTTAACATTTTTATTGAATAATTTTGGAAGGAGATTAGCTAAAAAAAAAGGCGTGAGAGGGGGGCTCGAACCCTCCAACCCCACTTCTACACCCGCTTAAAAATATAGTAAAAGCTTCAACTTAGTACCCTCAGCTGCTATTCCTGCAGATATTGTATATCCTCCTATCCGATAAACTGGATGCACATAGTGCCTTTTGATTTAGTTTACCATATTCCTTAACATTCTCCAAAGTTTCACCTTAATATCCTTAAACGTTTGGATACACCCAGAATCAAACATTTTCCCTTTTCCTAAAGATAAGTCCTGCTTGTAAACAAAGGGCAAGCTGCATAATTTACAATATTTGCCCCGGGGCTGTGGGGGCATGGCATCCCTGGAGGCACTGCCATTAGACATTTAGACTAGTTTAAACAGAATGAAAATTTCAAAATTTTGATCAGTGAACAGAGGGGGTGCCTAAAAGGGCGAGGAGAGGGGCTGGTCGCCCTCTAATCCCTATCCAACAGCCCGTCAACATACCTTGAAAAATTCAACTTAAGCCCTCAGCCAGATATTGCTCATATTCACTTTGACAACCAGCAAGCACATAGTGTGTTTTACCGTGTTCAGCATCCTTCTCAACATTTCCTCGATTTCACCTTAATACCCTGAAGCTTTTTGGAGAAACAGGATCAAATAACGCCTCTTTTACCAACAAAAACATTTTACATAGGCAGCTTGCCCATTCTTAACTTATAGCCGCTGCTCCGGCGGCTATGGGCAATAGTGTCAACCCCGGAGGCATAGTTATTTGGCGTTTGGACAATTTTGAACAAAATGACTATCTCAAAATTTTAATAGGATGTATACGGGGGAAAAAGGGCGTGGGTGGGGCTGGATGCCCTTTTTGACTCTTTAAAAGCGCACTAGAATTTTCGATTTCTAATCGAATGAGTCCTTCCGAAATTTATAAGACTATCCCTTACATTTGATTGCCTCTGGAAAAAAATAAATAAACATAATACATTGAAGCCTTATGGTCCTTTACAATAGGCAGCATTGTCTACTTATGGAAATATCTCTTTGTGAAATGCGTTCTTAGAACTCTAAAAAAAAATTATCGGCCTCGTACCCCAAGTGAACCATAATGTCCCTATTTTTGTTTTACTCACACCCCTTTTTCATTCACACTTGTTTATAATAAATAAGAAAAAAGTTTTTTTTCAACTCAAAACAAGGAGCATTATTAGAACTAAAAAGAGAGCTGTCCTCTCCTCAATAGCTTGTGTTTAATGAGTCATTCTGAAAGAATGGAAAAAAAAGATAATCAAACTTTAACATAAAGGACAAGATTTTGAGGAGGAGGCAGCTCCTCTCATATATAGAATAATTTCTGTCCATTTTAAGTCTTAATAATGCTCCTTACTTTCATTTGAAATAATTTTTTAATTATTCAATTTTTGACCGTTTTTCAGATCATGCCAGAAATCCCTCCCTCCATAGAAAATTTCTCCCGGAAACCCCACGGAACCTTCCCCTTCCATCACAGAAATATTCCTTAGAAAATTCCAATCCTGCTGAAAATTTCCCCCGGACGATTCCCCTGGAACATTTGCACATAATAAATTGAGTCGCCAAAGAGAAAAAAAAACAAATAAAAATATAATTCGTACAGGAATTCTGGTAAATTCCCCCGTGCGCAATTTCCTTTTGAAATTTCACCCTGAAAACTACCCTACCCACAGAAAACTTTCCCAGTGGAAAATACCCCACTGCAGAAATTCCCCCTTTCCCCCGAAGAATGTCTGCATACTTCCAAATAACAAATAGCATATGTAAACAATGTGGAAATTTCATAATATAGAGGCTTTGGGCTTCGGACATGACCCTACAAAGCCCCTAGGATCTTGGAGGGTCAGGACATCCCCAAAGGCATAGTTATTGAACCTACTAACTATGGTAAAACAAAATAGCTTTCTCATAATTTTGATTGGATGATTTTGGGGAAAAAACAAAGATGAAAGGGGTATTAATGGCACTCCAATCTTATTGGTCACTTGAAAAGGCGCTAGAACTTTTAATTTTCCTTCGAAATAGTCCTCCTCTGATGTTTTAAAATCATTGGTTTGATACGACAACTTCTGGAAATAAACGACAAATAAACACACACCCGATTTATCTTCTGGAAAAAAAAAACAAAATTTTACATTTTTGTATATGATAACTTCAAACTTCTACTGCAAGTTTCTCTGATATGCTGAATTTGAAGGCGCAATTCTCATTAAGATTCTTTGACTTTTTGATGGTATTTACCTCTTTTATAGAAAATAATGCAAATTTTGTCACGCTCCTAGCTCTTGACGAGTAACTTCAAATTTGATGAGCTTTATATATTTAGAATCAAACAGTTCGTGGTAAGGAACTGTAAGTAAGGAGCGACCCGGCTCAATAGTAACCGAAACTCTAATAAACGGAATTTTGATACCAATAGATACATCAGAAGAATTATATTTTTATGCTGATTCCAAATATAGAAGTTTCATCAAGTTCAGTCTTACGCACCAAAAGTTACGCGCCTGCGAAAATTTGCCTTAGTTTCGATAAAAGGGGGAACAACCCCTAAAAGTCATAGAACTCTAATGAAAATTACACCATCAGATTCAGAGCATCAGAGAACCCTGCTAAAGAAGTTTCAAGCTCCTATCTCCAAAAATGCGGAATTTTATATTTTTTACCAGAAGAAAGATCACGGATGCGTGTTTATTTGTTTTGTTTTTTTTCCCCAGGGGTGATCGCATCGATCCAGTAATCCTAGAATATCGTGAGAGGGCTCATTTGAACGGAAATTAAAAGCTCTAGTGCCCTTTTTAAGTGACCAAAAAAATTGGAGGGCAACTTGGCCCCCTCTCACGCTCATTTTTTTCAGAAGTCACCCAATAAAAATTTTGAGATAGCCATTTTGTTCAGCATAGTCGAAAATTTAATTAATATGTCTCTGAGGATGACTTAATCCCCCACAGTTCCCGGAGGAAGGGCTGCAAATTATAAACTTGCCCATTGTTTACATATAGTATTGGTTATTGGGAAGTATACAGGTGTTTTCAGGAGGAATTTTTTCTAGTGGGGGGTCGGGGTCAGAGTAGAGGTTACGGGGGAGGATCTTTCCATGGAGGATATTTCCTTGGGGGAAGGAACATTTCCATGAAGGGGGCGCGAGATTTCCCAATATTATTTAAAAAACAATCAGAAATTAAATAAAAATCAAGTTTTTTTCAACTGAAAATAAGGAACAACATTAAAACTTAAAACGAATAGAAATTATTACGTATTTGAGAGGGTTCACCCCCTAGTCAATACCTCGCTCTTTACCCTAAAGTTTTTTAGTACTTTCAAAAGAACTATCTATTCTAATTAACCGGCCTTTGTGATTCAGGGGTTTGTGATTCGAACAAAATTCGAACTTTAGCGTAAAGAGCGAGGTATTGACTAGGGAGCGAACTCCCTAATATACGTAATAAAAACATACGAATATAGAAATTCGTTACGTAAGTTAATTCGTAAGTTACGTCAGAACAAAATTTCGAGAAAGCCAATTAGCCAAAAAAAGGAAAATTAATATGCAAATTTTGTTTTAACTATTTATGTACGGTGAGCCAAAATCAAAGCTGCATTAATTCAAAAACGTTCAGAAATTAACTAAAAAAACAATTTTTTTTTAACTGAATTAAAACTTAAAACGAAAAAAATTATTCCGTATATGAAAGGGGCTGTCCCCTCCTCAACGCCTCGCTCTTTACGCTAAAGTTTGACTCTGTCTCACAATTTTTTTTTAAAGCAATAAACAACTTTAGCATAAAGAGCGAGGCGTTGGGGAGGGGACAGCCCCTTTCATATACGGAATAATTTCTGTTCGTTTTAAGTTTTAATGTCGCTCCTTACTTTCAGTTAAAAAAACTTGTTTTTTTTAGTTAATCAGCATAAAAAACAAAGTATTTTCATACACATATATTGTTATCAAAATTCTGTTTTTTTAGCGTTTCTATTACTTTTGGGCCGAGTCATTCCAAGCTTACAGTTCGGTACGACAAACTGTTTGATACACCAAGCCTTTTTTGGCTTAAAGTTACCTAATAACAAAAGGATTACGAGTTATGACTAGTCCATTTTTTTTATTTAAACGAATCTTATTATTGATCTTATGTTCCCCTCTTGTTAAACAATAACTATTACAATCCTTAATGAAAAATTTACACTTTCTATCATGATAAAATATATTACAATATTCTTGAAGAATGAGTGCCCTTATTATAATTTAATTTCTCCTTAATGTAGGCATAAATATGATTTAATAACTAGTAACATCCGTAAACACTTAAATACTTCACAATTTTCTATCGGTGTCATCTTTTATGGTTTTATTTTCCATGAGTGTCCTCATCCGTGAGTGCAGCGTAAGTGAATATTTTCCTACAGTGCATTCTTTTTTGGGGGCAACATTTTTCTGTTACACCCGTCTTTAGGAACAGTGCACAGTGGATAACATTTTCCTTGGGCTCAATCTCTTGTGAACATTATTTTCCAGCACTTTCACCATTTTCTATATTTGCCTTTAACTTTTTGATGGCCCCCATGAAAAATAAAATTCGAAATTTTCAATGAAAATATACGAGCTCGAGCTAAAGGCAAAATAACCTCAAACATAAGAGGAATATGCCTCTTTATCGTTTTGAGTATTTTTATTACTTTACATTTATTTGATTATGTAAGTTGTTTCATGTTTCAGAAAAGTATTTTCCCCTATTCATAGCCTTTTCAACTTCAATATACTGGATCTGATATGTTTGCTAAGATACATAAAAGAAGTATATACATTGTAAACACATTTGTTGACAGCGCAAATTTTTCAGCAGGTTTCTTTGATGGGGTTTTTGTAACTTAATATTCTAAGAATCTAGAAATGTATTCAAGTCATTTGAGACACAAGTATCAGAGAAAGAGTTTCCGTCAAGAAGAAAGATACGTCCCCCGAGAGCCAGATACTTGAAAAAATTCATATGAAGTAGAGTAGCATCTATTAACTAAAATGTTCAGAGGCCAATTTGCCGAAGTCAAAAAAAAAAAAAAGAGAAAATTCAAGATAAGCACTCATCAGTGATTTCTACTTTAATACAGAAACCATGAATACAAAAATCCTTGTAGACATATAGCATTCCCGCATCAATATTACCAGGCCGAGAAAGAGAGAAATTTCAAGAAGATTACATTTCTATTTTTAAATTAAATGTAGAAATCCTCTGTTGGAAAAATATAGAGATTTTGCTGTTATTTGGTAATGTGCTTGATTTTAGAAAATTTTCACGGTCATAAATTAATATTGAAATATAGTGCCAATTTGACATTTGACAAAATAAAAGACAATTTGAGCAAGTTCATAAACGAATGAACAATTGAGAAATCTCAAGGAAATGACCATCGTTGGTTTCGGCTTCAACATAGAAATCCTTTTCTGGAAAAAGGAGCAAAATTTGTTGGTATTTGCTAATATGATTGAATGGGATGAATAATCTTAAGTGAACTTTAGACTTGGTCACATTAACTTAAACAGTTTTTTTTGGCGTTTGCTTGATAAGATTTGCTGTTAGAGTTTAGTAATAATCCCTGTTCTTAGGAATTTTTTCATAGCAATGTGTGAAGTCAAGGGCAATTAAATACTTTGACGCTTCAACTTGAAAAGTGTTAAACAGAAGATTTTGTCAGGTTGGCCGAAGAAATTTGGTGAGCTTTTTGAAGTTTAGTGACCTATCTCAGAGGACAGAATAAACAAATACGGTATAAAATGGTCAATTATCCTGAGAATACTCTTAAACTAGAGTTTTAATCTAAGAGTTTTAAAGCTTCACAACAATTTGTCAAAAAATCTTTTTAACTTCTTTTTTGTGCCGTAGAATTTTCGATCATCGCTAAAAATGCTATTGCCAAACGTGTTACTTTTCTTAGTCACTGGACAAGGTAACAGTTTTTTTTTGTTGTTGTTCACCTGGTCGTTTTTTCTCTCATCAGGCAACGGGTTTTTCTCTGCCATCACAACAAGGGTCATGGGTAATTTCTCCCATCGTAAAAGCTGTAATTTTTTGTATACACATCAAATATTTTATGTTTAATTGTTTTATTTAATCTTTTTATTCACAACATTTTGTCGAAAAGTCTTTTAACTTATCCTAACTAATGGAATGATTTTTGTACTTGCAGAGAAAATCACATCTATGAAAATAGCATCATATAAATTTCTGACTGTAGAAGATTGCACCGTGGAATGTTGTATCCATAGGTGATTAGAGTCATAGAAATCCGCACAGACAGAAGATTGTATCAATAAGGCTGAACCTGTATTCACCTCTTTCCAGCAAAGCTCTCGGTCATAAAATCCTTTTTGTATGGAAAGTTATGGTGGCGGCTGGGTGATGCAATCATTGCAGGTAACGACCATTTTTAAGTCTGGTCCGTGGGTGATACCTATCATTAGAGTAATTTTTTTATCAATTTTTATAGAAAATAATCCCTTAGAGGAGACTGAAAACCTAACCTAACCTGGAAAATTGAAAAATTACTAAAAAGATAACTGAAAAATTGGCCCATCAAAAAGCTATTGAATATAAAAACAACGACGATTTCTTCTGAGACAAAAGAAGATAATGGAATACAGCGTTGAAACAAAAATTCGTTCTTTTTTATCCCTTACAAAAATTCACCGTCTTGTGTCTCATTATTATTCGTTTGATCCCAGTTAGTCCCCCCCAAAAAGAACAATTTCATGTTACCACGAATTATTCTCACGAACTACAAGGTTAACACAGCTACTAATAGTACAGGCAAACTAGCCAAAAATATGGGTCCACCCCAACCAAATTGCAACAGAAATTTTTTTATACCGTGTTGTAGAGAAAAAAAATCTTAACAACACATCCAAATTTGCACATTCCAGGTTCGCTTTTCGTGTCAGTTTTTCAGTTTTTTTTTTTTTTTTTTTTTTTTTTTTTTTTTGTTTTTTTTTTTTTTTTTTTTTTTTTTTTTTTGTTTTTTTTTTTTTTTTTTTTTTTTTTTTTTTTTTTTTTTTTTTTTTTAATGAACTGTCGGTAAATGTTCATTTTCCTGTATTTAAAGTACCATTCTGATGTAAAATGAAGACCTGGGCCCGAAAATAAAGGCACATGTGATGTACAATATACCAGAAAAAGTTTCATAATCATCAATATGTGATTTTACCCTTTTCATCGTTTTGGACTCTTTTTCACCATACTATCAGAAAGCAGCTATTGTGACATAGAATGATGAGCTGAGCCCAAAAATCAAATTAACCAGATGCAGTGTCAACTAAAATACCCGTTTCATATTCATCAATAGGCGCTTTTTTTTCATTTGATATGTTTCTTTTAGCACTTATTGTCCACCAATTCGTCGATTGTTGCTAAAATAAAAAATAAGTGGGCTGATAAATTATAGTTGGCTCGTTTAGAAGACCAGTTAACGCACAGAATGCAGCTACACCACTTTAATTACCTTCGTATGCTATAAATTATATCAACGTTTCGTCCCCAGCTTTGTCCAAGTGATTTTTTGAATAAAGCCTTAAGCTAAATAGTCACAATTGAAAATTACCCCGAGTGATCATTTATCAAGTCACGTTAATGCCCGTCTTTGATATCTTGCCATCTAGAGACACAAAAAAGCCATTCGATATATCCGCCACCTAATAGGCTAAACAAGTTTCACTGCGAATGTCCTCCTTTCCCATTGACCTGATATTTAAAGGTATGATATTATTTTTGTTTGTGCCATCATTTAAACCGAAGATCTACAGTCTGAAACGGTAAGCTATTGTATCCCATCATATGTAGTAAATTCTTGGAAATTTACATTAAAGAACTGTGTTATATATCAAAGAGCAAAGGCGACATGGATTTACTCCGGTTTTACTATTCGACAAACCGCTGTAGTGGAAAGCCATGAAAATTGTTGAATGCCGCTGCTCCAAGAAGTAACCCTCAAATATTGTTCCAAAACTTGGAGGATTCTACACCATGATGAGCTTTCTTGGATCAGTTGGCTACATCATGGAGGATTAGGGACTTAGAGAGGTTCTTGAACTTGTCAACGCACCTAACACTGTCCCCCATCTTTTCAGTGGGACGTGGCCATTTTCTGGTTGACGCTGCGCTACATGCTACTCTGCTTTCCAAGGTCTTTCTTGAAGAAAGTTCCAGTGTTTCTGAATCAATTCAGTGGCCTGAAGAAATACTGGAGCTCAAAAATCTGTGCACAAAGCTTATGAACAAGGAAGCGGCCGTTGCAGATATAAAAGGAAACCTTTCCCTGTAAAAACAGTGGTAATCATCGACAGGAAGAGACTAGAACTGCTCCAGTACATTACCTCACAACTGTGGTTCTCATACTCTGATATGGTATCCGCAATGCGAAATTTCGTAAGAGAAGAACGATCTGGGTCATGAGATCTCCACTTAAAATCCAACTTTAACATGCTAACTTATCTGGCGGCATCTGGGCACAACAATTACACAAATTCCTGACAGCTTTACCTCCAGCAAATTATCAAGCTCCAGGAAACCCATCCTTCCCTTTATCAAGCCTTCCAGAATGAGATAAATGTGATCAGACGTTCTGATAGATTCTGGGCTTGGCTCTTCACGGATCTTGTTGTTAAGCAAGAGCCCATGCGTTGTCTCAAAACGGCTGGTGGCCTTACCGATGGAAAGGGCACGACAGAGGTTCAATAGTCTTTATGGGTTCTGTCTCGACCAGTCTGCTCTGCGCTAAATCTTCTGATGAAGGATATGTCACAAGTTTTCTATGGAACTAGTGAACAACATAAGGAAACTTCCGAGCCGAAGCATCTAAAAGACTGTATAGACAACCAGATCGTTATCGATTTCCTAGAAAAAGGATCACCATTTAATGGGGATCTTCAGCTAAGAAACATCACCAACGGTCTGACAGCCTACGAATCTGCCAACATTGATTGTGCTAGAGATTTAGATCTAAAAATCATTGACTCCATGTCGGGAGAGCTGGTCGCTGATTTTGTGTTTCGACGAAAACAACAGGCAGTTCAAATTACCACAAAGCAGAATCCAGGTGGAGATTGCAAAATACTGGACCCCACTCTCCTTAATCAGAGGTTCATCACGCTAGCAAAGAGGGTCAATCTAATGGAACGTGCGTACTTTCAACACGAACTGTGTTCCTACCCGGCATTACTTTTTGACAGTTCTTGCATGCTACGATCTCCAAACAAGCCAGAGTTAGCCAAGGCTATAGCACAGGCTTGCAATCCTAAGGAGTGCCCTACTCCCCTTCCCAAAGGCATTAGATATATCTTGGACGTTGGAGCTCTTCTGCACAGAATTCCATGGGCCAAAAAAAAAAACGATACTCCGAAATCCTTGACCATTATGCTACTTTCGTGACCCAAAAGTATTCTTCTGCCACTGTTGTGTTCGACGGCTACGATGGTGGAGCTACCATAAAGGATATGGCTCAGTCAAAGAGAAGTCATATAATTGGCCGTGAGATCTTTTCACAGCTGAGTATAAAAAAGTTTTTGTCCTGCAAGAAAAACAAGGCCAGTTTTATCTGCGCGTTGGCTGTTTATCTCCGATCAAAGGGCTTCGTCGTAGTCCAGGCACCAGGTCATGAAGTTGTCCCAATTGTGCAGGCCGCTTTTGATTCTTCCAGGTATTACGATACTGCCACCATTGGTGATGATACTGATTTTTTTTTTGTTCTGTTGTGCTATCATGGTGATCTATCAAACCAGAAACTATTCTTTGCACCTGAGCCAAAGTCGAACAAAGCTCCCCGTATATGGTATATTCACAAATTGAAAAAGAAGCTGGGCCAAGATACATGCCATCTGAATATTTTTGCTTCCTCCATCTTAGGCTTTGACTCTACTTTACGGATCTACAGCGTGGGAAAGGGCCTTGCTCCGAAGAAGCTAATGGTAGATGCCAGTTTTCGTACATCAGCTGCAGTTTTCATGCTGACGTCAGCTTCGAAGGAGGAAGTAAGGGCTGCTGGAGAAGACGCTCTGCTCATGATATATGGCTCATCAAAAGGGGGAAATGTGAATGAACTCCACAGGGAAGTTTTTAAAAAGAAGGTGACTACTGCTAGCACGTTTGTCCACAAAGAACAGTTACCACCAACTTCTGATGTGGCTAAATTCCTTACAAGCAGGGTTATCTATCAAGTTACTGGTATGGAATGGAGCTTCTGATTCTGAACTTAAAGCTGAGGAATGGTGCTGAAAAAATAAAGATGACTTCTTATATCCATTGATTACTGACGTCCCACCAGCCCCTCGTCTGCTTCTACAGTCGTGAAGTGCTCCTGTCAACTGGAATGTAGCTCAACAAGATGTAGCTGCTTTAAAAACAGCTTAGCTTGCACTGCAGCGTGTAAAACGTGCAAAGGGAAAGCATGTTCTAACTTTCCAAGAATCGAAAGCTACGATGATGAGGAGGACGTTAAAGCTTAGATATCTGAATCAAAAGAATAAGTTGTGAATACTAGTCGGAGTTTAATTCTGTTTTTTAAAACTGAAAACTGAGATTGATTCGATAATTTTATCAGTTGTGAAGTCTAGTCAGTGTATTGACGATAGTTTATTCTAATTTGGATTTTAAATGGTCGACCGCTAAAAACTAGTTTCATGAATGATTTCCCTCTTCTAATATTTTTCATGTTTTAATAAACATCTTGCAATCACTTTTTTAGGCCGACTCATCAGATGATGGAGCCAGCGACGATCAAATTCAGGCTAACTAATTATTACATCTCAAAACCGACAATTTAGCCAGCGAAGGATAGTCTGGTGAAAAAAAGTGGGTCATGACGACGAGAAGCGTAAAAATCTCATATTGATGATCATGGAACTTTTTTTTGTATACCGTACACCAAACTTGAATCCATTTTCGCGCTCATCTCGTCTTTTTACATCGTAATAATAATTCAGTTTAAGAAAAACGACAATTACCGGAACTTAATTTTTTTTTTTTTTGTTAGGAAAGTGAGAAATTGACACGATACGAAAAAAATACTAGTTTTTGCGTCGACCTAGAATGTGCAACTTTGAATATGTTGTTCAGCCTTATATTTCTCTAAAACAAGGTGTAAAAATCCTTTTTGTTGCAATTTGTTTGGAGTGAAACTCTAGTTGGCCTGTACTATAAATATGGTACCCAAAACGTTGAACATGGAAATTTTTCCCACAAAAATTTTTCTCAATCAAGATTCCTCTCTGGAAGGTTGTGCTAAGGGAGGGGGAGATAGGAACAACATATTTTCGTCTTCCATCCACCTAAAATTTTTGTGGATTTAAAAAAGTGATTTAAAGAAAACTTTACATCAATGATTTGAAATTAAAATCCCTGCAGAATTGAGAATGAATTCACATTGCATTACTAGGGTGAATCAGAAGACATTATGTGTCCAGGTTATCAAAACAGCGACTCTATAATATCTCAAGAGTGGATTGAGATTGATTTGAAAATTTCAAGGAGTTTTTGAACGGGAATTCAAACTCAAGTTTTAATTTGGGAATAGGACCAGAGAGGGGGATGTTAACTTTTTTTTGTTCCTGAACAAGCTTTTTGGCCCTTTGATAAGCCCCGTTTTCGGGTGAACCAAGACTACTGAAACAGAAATGTTTTGTCCTCTCATCCTTTTGAGTGAAAATTTTATTTCAACTAAAATTATCCCATTCCAACACTCTATGAAAGTTTCAATTCAATCTTTCAATCTGTTCTGAAAAAATTTCAAACTCATTATTTGATAAGCTGGGTTGACGTAGCGTCTTTAGATTTAAACGCTGACTTGCTCCACAGGGGTTCCTTGCGAAAACGTTTAGAAGGATCAGAGACAAAAAATTTTTCAGCGCCCACTCAAGTCATTTTCTGCAGGTCGAGACTTGAAATACACCTTGCCAATCTAACACTCCCTCAAAATTTTGAATCGACCACCCCAGGCCATTTTCGACACATTTTAGTTGGGCTATTTTCTTAACGAGGATCAGTGTTCTTTCGATTTACGTTGCTTCATAGCCGTGAATAGATTCCCAAGTATCATACTGTCTTATAGAACTTTTTTTAGGTGGATCAGAAAAAATATTTTAACCTCTCCCCATGAACCATACTCCAAGTCAATCTTCCATGTCCGATTGACCCTCCAAATAAAATTTCCTTGAAATTTTCAACCCGGTCGCTAAAGCCCTTCTTGAGATACTGCATATAAACTGTCTGATTTAGCCCGCTTCTTCAGTATGAATTAATGATTAAGTTCTGCAAGGGCTTAAATTGCAAAATCATTTAGGTGGGTCATTTTTCGGGTTCCTACATAATCTCGCTCTAAACACAGATTTCCGATTCCTTTTACACCCCCTCCAAACACTATCAGAAAATTTCAGTATAATTCCCGCAAGCCATTCTAGGGGTATTGCAGATATGCTGTCTTGATTTTAAAAAATAACTATCATAAGTTCTGCTTCTCTATATGTTATTTGTGGATTTTACTCGAGGCATTTTTATTGCATTAAACTCCATTAGCTAATCTTGGAATCCAAAAACCGAGGGGTACCTAAAAATCAGCTTAGTTTCATGTGTGCTTAAGACATTAAGTAGAGTATTTAAGAGTTTGTATAGTCTTCAAGGATAAATAATTTCCCCCAATAAGCCGCAAGCAGGGAACCAAATTGAAGAGACTAAAACACTCTCGCTGTGAGAATGAGCTATGCAAGGAAACTTACAGTACTAATATATAAAGTTTAATTAACCACAATTGCCCGTCTCCATGGAAAAAAAATGCCAAAGCCCAAGAATTTTTGTGCTCTATGTAATGAATTTTTTTTAAAGAAAAATATGAAATACATAGGAGTGTCACAGCGAAGAGTATTGTAATGAAATAATGAATTAGTACCATTATGGTAAAATTTGATCCATTGACCTCTCTTCTCACACAGAGAATGAAGAAAAAAGGCCCAATGGATGAAAGCGTGTCAGTATGGAGGGAAGTCAAGCGAACCCTAAATGACCAAGCAATTGAAGAGTGGCAAACTCATAAAGACCAATCTATGTCTTTCAGGTTTTTTCCAAAGCTAAAGAGTGTTAGGGGGAGGAGATTTGTTTTACATTTGGTTTGAATAAAGAGGATTTGAAAAGCGTGTTGTTGGTAAGAGGGGACACTTTCGGTTTAGGTGAGACAAAGAAATTTTTGGGAAAGTCTATGCTGGTGGCTGCCCCCTACTTTTGCCCTATGTGTGGATGTGTTGATTTGATTCTATGTGTAGGATAGTTGATTTGACGTTCATCCATTCAGACCAATTATTTTGGTATTTTACAATTTTTGAGTAAACCTATCTTAAAGTTTGAGAAATACCCCCATAAGACATGTTGTCTTTTTGCCTCTTTTTTAGTTCAGTAAAATTTAGTGCACGTGATGCCAAATGAAGGCCAAATTATCTGTTCATGTTATGTGGCCATCTTGTGACAAAATATTCAGAAGAAAAAAATAACCCTTCATTTTGTAGATGGGTGTCATCTGATATATAGTGGGACAGGAAAAAATGGTACACACTGGGATATATCCCTGTATGTACCAGATGACAACCATTTACAAAATAAAGGGTGTTTTTTTCTTTCTAAGGGTAGTTTAGATCAAGAGAGCTTAACTACATCTAGGTTGTCAGAGGAGTATAGATTCAAAGTCTCGGGAACAGAATAAGGTATTAAGTTTGAACTTTGAGAGAAACTAGAGGGGGAGTAAAGCTAAATCAAAAGGTACATTACATATCCAGATTGTAAAAAAGATGTTTGTGCAATGTTCTAGGAAACAAAAGAGGGGTACAATGGAACTTTTAGGGCATATCATTGGGGATGTTGAACTAACTCAAAAGACTTATGTCCATCCAAGTTTGCCATTAAGGTACATTACAAAATCTTAGGAACAGATAAAGGTATCAAAAGTTTAAACTTAAGGACCTGTTGAGGGGATTTGTAACTAAATATGGATGTTAAAATGGTCTATCTGCAATATATCTGGGATAGCAAAGGGTATTAACGTGAAACTATTAGGGGATATTGAACTGTATACTGAACTAAATTAAAATGCTCTATATGCATGAAGGTTGTCAAAAGAGCACATAAACAATATCTGAGGGACAGCTGAAAGCAACAAATTGAAGCTTTAAGGACTACTTCTACTACTACTTATGCAATTAGTACAATTAGTGTTATTGTGACTTTTTCAAGCTATGACTGCTTTTAGCTTTTAACTGTTATTCTTTTTCTCTGATTGATAATATTTTTGCATCTTATCCATTTGAGGTTACATTTGTGGTTATGGAAGATACATCTGATTTGATTTTGTCTGATTTCAAAGCGCAAAAGATAGTCAATAAAGAAAATCCTCTGAAGAGGAGAAATTTCTCACAAGTAAATATGAATGAACTGAAATCTAATCCTAGCGATGTAGATTGGAGTGAAGTTACTAATGAGAATGACTCAAATACTTCCTTAAATATACTTTATCGAATTTTGAATGAAAAACTGGATCTTCACTGCCTATTTAAAACTACATATTGGAAAAGAACATCGCCAAAAAAAACCTTGGATAAGTGTATCACTTTTAAAATCTATCAAGGAAAAAAAATTACTCTATAAGATAAAAATGAAACACCCCTCGGCTCATAATGTACAGCGATTCAAAATTATAAAAATTTACTGGTTAAAATACTTAGAACAAGTGAACAAATTTATAATGAAAATTCATTTTAAAAACCTGATTCACCTCAGACTACATGGAATTGAATCAAGGAAAAAATTGGAAATAATACTAAGATACCACACCCTGAAGTGATCATAAATGAAAATGGTGTTGAATTGAAGGGGAAATGTTGTTGCAGATTATTTTTGTAAATATTTTTCTCATATTAATACTACTGTTGAACTGAATTCCCCTGAATCTCCGTTTTATTCATATTAAGAATATCTACTTCCATCTGAAAACTCTAGTTTGTTCCTGGCTCCTATTACTTTCGGTGAGTTCCAGAAAGTAATTTCAAATTTAAAAAGTGGCAATTCCCTAGGTCTAGATGGGCTCTCCACAAATATTCTGAAAGAACTTGCTTGTGTAACCCATGTTCCATTGCTTCACATTTCAAATGCATCTATATCATCAGGGATCTTTCCAGAAGCATGGAAATCTGCACGAGTTATTCCAATTCAGAAGAAATGTGATAAGACAGATATTGGCAACTATCGCCCAATAGCTATTCTTTCCCCAATATCTAAGATTCTAGAAAAAATTATTCAAAAAAGAATTGTTTCGTATTTTGATGAAAGGAATTTATTTAGTAATAATTAGTTTGGATTCAGGTTAGGTCATTCTACTGAAGAAGCCATTGCTGCGCTAATTTTAGAGATTAATGGCTCACTAAATGATGATAATCGTGTGTCTACTCTTTTCTATGATATAAAAAAGGTATTTGATACGCTAAACCACAAGATTTTGCTGGAGAAAAATAATAACACAGGGATTAGAGGTAATGGCCCAGGTCTAATAAAATCTTACCTGCATGGTCGAAAAATTCAGGTGGAAATAAATGGGCACTTATCAAGCCTTATTGTTATTAATGATATTGGAGTCCCCCAGGGATCAATATTAAGACTATGACTATTTTTGATTTATAAAAATGACCTTCCGAGGTATTTACCCCAAGATAGTAGCTTAGCAGTAATTTCTGCAGATGATACGGCGGTGACAGTAAAGTCGTAATAAAGGTGTTGCTGGAAGAGTCAACATTAAACATCTCGAGTCTGCATCTGAAAGTTCATATAAATTTTACTGTATTGTCCATCAAGAAACATTGTGTTGCAAGGTTTTATCGTGAAGAAAAATAATGGATACTGCTATATCTGCTATTAATTTTATAAAAAAATGGTGGGTGCGAGAGGGGTGTTAGTTATCCTGCAATCACTTTCGAATATTAAAAAGGGTACAAACCCTTCTAATTTCCAATTGAATGAACCCTTTTTGAAGTTTCTACAACATCATTATTTATTAAAACTTATATGCCCCAAAGGCATAACTTACAACCCTTACCACGATGGCTCTGAGGAGGTTATCATCCTCAAAGACCTAATTTCTAAAACTTTTAACTACGTTGAACAAAATGGATATCAAAAAATTCTGATTAGATATGTTTGGGGAAAAGGTGGGCGTGGAAGGGGGGTTAGTTGCCCTCAAAACACTTTCGACTATTAAAAAGGCCACTAGCCCTTTGAATTTCCAATCGAATGAGCCCTTTTTCAAGTTTCTACAACAAAGCTTTCAATAAAAACCTTATATGCCCCCAGGGCATAAATTACAAATCTTACCCTGAGGGTTGCGAGGGGAGTATCATCCTCAAAGATATAATTTCCGGACATTTCTACTTTCAACAAAATTTTGATTGAATGTTTTTGGTTAAACGGTGGGCGTGGAAGGGGTGTTAGTTGCTTTTCAATCACTTTCGACTATTAAAAAGGGCACTAGCCATTTTAATTTCCAATCAAATGAGCCCTTTTTAAAGTTTCTACGACAATGCTTTCTATGAAAACCTTATGTGCCCCCAAGGCATAACTTACAACCCTTGCCCTGAGGTATGTGGGGGGGGGTTCACCCTCAAAGACCTAATTTCCAGAACTTTCAACTATGTTAAACTAAATGGCTATCTCAAAATTTTGATTAGATGTGTTCGGGGAAAAGGTGGGCGTGAGAGGGGGGTTAGTTACCCTCCAATCACTTTTGAATATTAAAAAGGGCACTAGCCCTTAGAATTTCCAATCGCATGAGCCTTTTTTCAGTTCCTACGACAACACTTTCTATAAAAACCTTATATGCCCCCAGGGTGTAATTTGCAACCCTTGCCCTGAGGGCTGTGGGAGAGTGTCCTCCCCAAAAACATAATTTCTATCTGGAAATCAACTACGCTGAACAAAATGGATGTCACAAAATTTTGATTGGATGTGTTCGGGGATACGGTGGGCGTGGAAGGGGTGTTAGTTGCCTTCCAATCATTTTCGACTATTAAAAAGGGCATAAGCCACTCCAAATTCCATTCGAATGAGCCCTTTTTCAAAGTTTTCTATGACAACTCCTTCGATACGAGGTGCCCTGTCTAAAGAAAAGAATAAATAAATAAATAATACATTGTGCCAACATCGTTCTTTACTAAGCCAGCGCGATTGCGCTGCCTATAAAAGGTTGCCGACCCATGTGCTAGACCAACTGATTGTTAATTTATTAACCTAAACTTCATCATTTTGTTGTACTATACGAACGATCAAAATGAAACAACGTTATACACATTTCACCAGGAAAGCGAGCACATGCTGTACAAAGTAAACAAATAGATCAACGATTTGTATTTTTTTAAAAAATGGAAGAAGAAGGAAAGGACAGAGATAGAAAGAAAGGAAAAAGATAGGGAAGAGCAAAAAAGTAAAAGTAGCGAGATAGTTGAAAATGGAAGAAAAGGAAGAGCCGACAGATCGGCAATTTGGAAAAGTAGCATTGATAATTCAAATTAATCTTGAGGTTGAAAGAATTCAAGAGTGAAATAGTTTTCTCAACAGAACATAATCTCAACTTTTCTTGAATCTCAATAGAACATAATTAAAAATTGAAATCGAATGATACTTTTTGGTGATATTATGCAGACAAGACAAATATGCCTCTCCCCCTCATAGGCCATGGGCATTTTCTGGGATTAGGGTTATTCTTTTATTCTTGTGCTGGTTTTTATGAATAATTCTTATTTTATGTATATATCACATAATATGGTTGATTTTAAATCGCAGTTAATTGACCTGGAAGGGACCTTAGAAGAATATGATGAAAAATACAAATGATGCTTATCATCATAAGCCGAAACAGTTATATACGTTTGAATAATCGGAGAAAGAGTATCCATGAAAGTCCAATGCACTAGCTTAAACCCTTGCTTTTAGATTTTTTAGTTAACGGTCTGATTGCTGTACCAATATAAGTGGTCAACCGCAGGATCAAGATTAGGAGTAAATTTTAAGAAATACAAACTGCTAGGTGACACATGTTGTTTTCGTTTCCGTGTAACCGCTCTCAATTTGGATGAAGTTGAGACTATGTCAATTTTGGAAATTTGAGGGTTGAACTCCTGTAAGCTATAAATTCCGCAGGTTAATATCTACCTTGACCTCACCTTTTATCCTTTAAAATGCCAAGTGGAGTCTCTTAGCCTTAACACTAGTGGCAGCGGTGTTTTTATACCATAAATCAGTGAGATTTTAAAGCTATGCCAAGGAGTGACAGTAGCAGTGGGAAGTAGCCCCGACTTTAGGATTTCTTCCTCTTCGGCATCAGCACTGATACCAGTGTTCCTGTACTTTGATTCTCTAACATTAAAGGTTTTTTTTTCATTGCGACTTTTTGAAGTATTAAGTTACAGCTTTTACCCTACAGCTGTTGTTTATAAAGATTAATGAAAAAACTTTTTCCACGAAATAAGTTTGTCAAAGAAAAGTAAAGAACTCCATTAAACAAAAAATTAGCAAAAATAAAATCAAATAATCTACCAGGCAAGATACCACAAATCAGCATCGATAAATAAATGAAACCAAAAACGAAAATAAATTACAATAATTAACCGAGTCAAACTCAAAACGAGCAGAAATTAACACAAGTTCGGCGCAAAACCCCTATGATTCCCATGGCCAGAACAAAATTTGCACATTACTGAAAAAATATAAATGTTTTTACTTTTATAACTTTAATAAATCAAATAATATTAACATTTTGATTACTAAATATCAGTATATGTATATTAAACTGAAAATGCAAATTCATTGCTATTTCACTGCTATTTGTATGCTGGAGAAAAATTTTCAGCAATTTTTAACAACATACACCCTTTTAAAAATCTGGACACAAATAGTACTGTTTAATTTAGTTTCATACCTCCTCTAGTTGACCTGAAATGGAAAACTTGATACCATCCGCAAAAAAATCTGTTTACTTTCTTTGATAGCTTGGATACACTTACGCTATTGTGATTTGGTTAAATTTTAAGAGCAGAAATGGGAGGGTTGGCGTGGGAGGGTGGGAGTAGAATGGGGATTAGTTGCCCACAAATCACTTTCGACTATTAAAAAAGGCATCAACCCTTCCTATTTTCAATCGAATGAGCCCTTTTCGAAGCTCCCACGACAACTCCTTCGATACGAAGTGCCCTGGTCTAAACAACAACAACAACAACAAGATATAATGCATTATACCCAGGTCGATCTTTACTATAAAAATGTCTAGCCTTCCAATCACTTTCGATTATTATAAGGGCACTAGGCCTTTCGATTTCCAATCAAATGAGCCCTTTTGGAAACGACAATGCTTTTTATAAACCCCATATATGCCCCCAGGGCATAAATTACAACCCTTACCCTAAGGTCTGTTATGGTGTTTGTCATCCTCTAAGACCGAATTTCCAGAACTTTCAACTACGTTAAACAATATGGCTATCTCAAAATTTTGATCGGACGTGTTTGGGGAAAGGGTGGGCGTGAGAGGGGCGGTAGTCGCTCTCCAATCACTTTCAACTAATAAAAATGGCCCTGGCCCTTTCAATTTCCAATCAAATGAGCTCTTTTGAAGTATCTACGACAAAACTTTCAATAAAAATCTTATATAACTTACAACCCTTGCCCTGAGTGCTGGGGGGTGTCATTCTCAAAGACCTAATTTCCAGAACTTTCTGCACTGATGGCTCTGAGGGGGTTATCATCCTAAAATACCTAATTTCCAGAACTTTCAACTACATTGAACAAAATGGATATCTCAAAATTTTAATTCGACGTGTTTGCGAAAATGGTGGGCGTGAGAGGGGCGCTAGTCGCTATCCAATCACTTTCGACTATTAAAGAAGCCACTAGTCTTTTCAATTTCCAATTGAATGAGCCCTTTTGAAGTTTCTACGACAACGATTTCAATAAAAAACTTTATGTGCCCCCAGGGCATATAGGGTACTAGCCCTTTAAATTTCAATTTGAATGAGCCCTTTTTCAAGTTTTTACGACACAGATTTCAATAAAAACCTCGTATGCCCCCAGGGCATAACTTATAACCCTTGCCCTGAGGGTTGTGGGGGAGTGTCCTCCTCAAAAATATGTTTTCTATCTGGAAATCAACTACGCTGAACAAAATGGCTATCGCAAAATTTTTATTGGATGTCTTTGGGGGAATAATAGGTGTGGGGGTTGGGTAGTTGCCCTCCAAGCACTTTCGACTATTAAAAAGGGCACTAGCACTTTGAATTTCAAATCGAATGAGCTTTTTTGAAGTTTCTACGACAACGCCTTTTATAAAAACCTTATATGCCCCCAGGGCATAACTTAAAACCCTTGCCCTGAGCGTTATGGGGATGTGTCCTCCCCAAAAATATATTTTCTACCTGGAAATCAGCTACGCTGAACAAAATGGCTATCTAAATTATTGATTGGATGTGTTTGGAGAGAAAATGGGCGTGAGAGGGGGGTTAGTTGCCTTCAAATCACTTTCGATGATTAAAAAGGGCACTAGCCCTTTGAATTTCCAATCGAATGAGCCCTTTTTCAAGTTTATGGGACACAAATTTCAATAAAAACCTTATATAACCCCAGGGCATAACTTATAACCCTTGCCATGAAGATTGTAGGGGGAGTGTCCTGCTCAAAGGTATAATTTCCTGAACTTTGAACTGCGTTGAACAAAATGGCTATCTCTAAATCTTTATTCGATGTGTTTGGGGAAACGTTGGGCGTGGAAGGGGTGTTAGTTGCTTTCCAATCACTTTCGACTATTAAAAACGGCACTAGCCATTTCCATTTCCAATCGAATGAGCCCTTTTTGAAGTTTCTACGGCAACGCGTTATATAAAAACCTTATATGCCCCTTGGGCATAATTTACAACCCTTGCCCTGAGGGCTGTTTTTTTTTTTTTTGGGGGGGGGGGGTTGTCATTCTCAAAGACCTAATTTCCAGAACTTAAAACTACGTCGAATAAAATGGCTATCTCAATGTTTTGATTAGATGTGTTTGGGGGAAAGGTGAGCGTGAGGGGCGGGTTAGTTGCCCTCTAATCACTTTTGACTATTTAAAAGGGCACTTGCCCTTTGAATTTCCAATCGAATAAGCCTTTTTAAAGTTTCTATGACAAAGCCTTCTATTAGAAACCATATATGCCCCCAGGGCATAACTTATAATCCTTGCCCTAAGGGCTTGCCCTAAGGGGGACTGTCCTCAAAAACATAATTTCTATCTGGAAATCAACTACGCTGAACAAAATGGCTATCTCAAAATTTTGGTTGAATGCTTTTTGGGAAATGTTGGGCGTAGAAGGGGTGGTAGTCAACTTCCAATCACTTTCGACTATTAAAAAGGGTACAAGCCACTCCAATTTCCAATAGAATGAGCGCTTTTCGAAGTTTCTACGACAACTTTTTCGATACGAAGTGCCCTGCTCTAAAGGAAAAAATTAATAAATAATACATTGTTTCAACATCGTTCTTATATGCCCCTAGGGTATAACTTAAAACTCTTGCCCTGAGGACTGTGGGGAGTGTCCTCCTCTTTACTTAGTCCCCGTTTCTTGTCTCGTTCTCGAGTGTCCCCGTTCTTTACTTAGGCAGCACGATCTCGCTGCCTACGAAGTGCCCAGGTATAGAGAACCAAAAAACAAAAACACATTGTGCCCATATCGTTCATTACTTAGGCAGCGCTAGCGCCCTGCCTATGACTGTAAATACGTCTCTAGATAAATCCTTCAATTTTTAAGCATTATGTACCAGGCTAATAAACTGAATTCTTTACTTACTAAAATTTCAATTATTTAAAGAAAAAAACTGAAAAACATCTCAATCTATGGATTATTGGCTTAGCCAAAACACCGAGTCCTGTCTTTATACTAGCTCCCCTCCTACTTGAAAAAAAAAAATTATTGCAGTTTAAGGATTATTTGGAATAACCAATAAACTGAATCCTGCGGTTATCTATCACTCATTTTTTTTATTCATGAACTGAATAAAATTTCAGCGAATTTTTATTTTCCTCCAGGCCGGAGAACAATTTAGAGCAGAAATTAAATATGCTACTAGGAGGATTGGTATCATTTCGAGTATTTCACTAACTAGTAATCGACATTGGGTATTAATAATTTGGAATAATTAGCCACCGGAGTATGACGACGACAAGGCTAGTAACTTCTGTACCCGCTTTTAACATGTAGGGCTACAAATATTGATATTTGTGGAGTATGTAAGTGGTGATGGTATGTACCAGAATTTTCTTCCTGAAGCAAGTAATTCATCCATTTATCTTTAGCCAATAAGATGAAGTGAACTTGAAGATGGTTTAAAAGTATAAAAAAATCGAGAGCTGGAATGGACTTATAACCTTTCAAATAGTACAAAAATTTAGCCAATTACATCTAGTCATCAATGTGCATTTTTAACCAAATTTTCGAATTCGGAGAGTGGCCTAAGTACTTGAGAAGTACGTCAGTTATTCCCCTTTATAAAGGAGGTCAAAAGGAGATTAACTACCGTTCGATATCTCTACTTCCAGTGCTTTCTCGTATTTTCCAAAAGATGATTTATAGAAGATCGACAAATTAATTTAAACGAGGCTTTTTTTTTCAGTCTACTCAATTTGGTTGTAGAAAAACATGTCTGCAGAGAAGGCTTTATTATTTTTTTTACTATCTTCGATAATAATTGTGCATATTCAGGTTTAAAGATGACTTAAGTTTTGGATATTATGAAGGCTTTTGACTGTGCTGACAGTAGAAAGGCCCTATCGACTCCCATCCCTCACCCCTGCTGCCATCTACAATTTAGTTTAATGCCGACGGGGGTCCATATATGGGCATAGAGTCCCTAGGGAGAACACATGTGCTGTCAGTCCGACGGGGCACTATATATGGGCATGGAATCCCCAGCCGTATAAGTAGAAAGGGGTCAGGAGGTCCCACGAGTACACCATATATGGGCATAGAGTCCCTAGGGAGAACACCTGTGCTGTCAGTCCCGATCCCACACCATATATGGGCATGGAATCCCTAGGGAGAACACGTTTCGAGAAATTGATTACGTAACCTAACCTAACCTCATGAGCTCGTGACGGGGGACCATATATGGACATAGCCTCCCTAGGGGAAATGGATTTCTGAGAAATTGATTGTGTAATCGAAGGGGAAGTGGATTTCCGAGAAATTGATTGCGTAATCGATTGGGAATTTTATTGATCCGATAAGGGGAAACAAATCACGTGTCTCCTTCTAAGCCAATCAGAATGGTTTTTGTCACTGAGAATGAAAAAACAGGATTTTTCTCACTTTGATGTATTTTCAAGGAGAATTGTCTCCGGGCGAAGTTTATTAATGTCTTTGGTGTTCGTCCAGGAAAATTGTTTCCGGGGCGAAGTTTATTAATGTCTTTGGTGCTCGTCCAGGAGAATTATTTCCGGGTGAAGTTTATTATTGTCTGACGGATGATGTCAAGGTTGATTGATTTGTCACGAAAGGGGAATTAATTTGTTGTTTCTAAGGAGAATTATTGATTCACGAAAGGGGAATTAATTTGTTGTTTCTAAGGGGAATTATTGATTCACGAAAGGGGAATTAAGAAACAAGTATGGCTTCTTTGATCTTAGGTCTGAGGGATAAACGCTCTTTAGGTCAGAGAGAAAAATTAATATTCTATTTTTAAATAAGGCTTCGTTGATCTTTAGTGTCAGGAATTAGAAATGACATCACTTGTTATCTTGGAATTATGCGGGAGTCTAAAGAGATAGAAATTCTATTTTTATATACGGCTTCACTGATCTTTAAGTCGGAGAGATAAATTGATATTCTAACGAAACCTTAATAGTGTAGCTAGGAACATTTATGAGATGAAGAGATTAACGCGGGAAAGGGTTTCCTAGGAATTTCAAATGTGACAGCGATGTGATGGCAAAACAAAAGAAACACGTAGAAATTACGTTTAGGGATTATCTGGGCGAAATAGTTTTGAGAAATTTTAGGGAATTATTTAAGCGAAACAGTTAGAGACATTTTAGAAGATGATTTTAGAAGATTATTTGGGGTGAAACTCTGTGGTCGTTATAATACACAAGTTCTATTTGAACAGTGTTGTGAAGTCCTCTACCGCAGCCCCAAAGGGCTCCGATCCCCCTACCCCAACCCCGAAGGAAACCCCCCGGCCCCCAAAGATCCTCCGGGCCCCCAAAGAGCCCTCTCCCCATTTTTTTAATACTTTTGTGTGCACTTGAGACAGAGAAGGGCCCTCACATTTCAAATAAATTTTCTTAAATACAGTTCCGATTTTTCTCAAAGAGGTGAAAATATTTGAAGTTCTGTTACAAGTTTTTCATAGAAGATAGAAAAAGTTATACATTGATCGTGAATATTCACCATGAAGATAAAAATTTCCACTTTAATTCTAAATTTTCTCAATGAAGTGCAAAATGTTCAAGTTCTCTTCTAATTTTTCCAAGAAAATAAAAAGGTTCCACTTCAGTTCTGTTTTTTCTCTCAAAGAGATGAAAAATTTAAAGTTCTGTTCTAATTTTAAATTAAATTTTAGCTCCTTTGTCTTATGGATTTACCCCTCAAATTTTAAATTAGAAAATGAGTGACTCGTTTTATTAAATCAATCGTTTAAACTCGTTCATCTAACCTCCAAAACAATAGGATAGGAAGTGTGTTCTTTGGTAAAATTCAGAAGAGAACTTGAAGATTTCTTCACTTCGTTGAGAAAATTTTAAATTGAACTAGGACTTTTTATCTTCCGGGAAAATATTCACAAGTATGGTATTACTTTTTCTATCTTCCACCGAAAAATTTAGAATTGAACTTTAAATTTCTTTATGTCTTTGTGAAATAGAGAACTGAAGCGGAAGATTTTTGTTTTCTCTGGAGAAATTAGAATTGAATTGTGTTCTTTGGTAAAATTCAGAAGTGAACTTGAACTTTTTTATCTTCTGTGAAAAATTTGGAACAATATTTTAAATTTTTCATCTCTTCGAGACAGATCTGAACTAAAGTGGAAAATTTTTATATTATTTGGAAAAATAGAAATCATCAATAACTAATTTCTTTTTCATTGAGAAAATTCAGAATAGAACTTGAACTTTTCTTCACTTCGTTGAGAAAATTAAAAATTGAACTAGAACTTTTTATCTTCCGGGAAAATATTCACAACTATGGTATAGATTTTTCTATCTACTACGGAAAATTTTTATATTATTTGGAAAAATAGAAATGATCAATAACTAATTTCTTTTTCATTGAGAAAATTCAGAATAGAACTTGAATTTTTCTTCACTTCGTTGAGAAAATTAAAAATTGAACTAGAACTTTTTATCTTCCGGGAAAATATTCACAACTATGGTATAGATTTTTCTATCTACTACGGAACAATTTAGAATAGAACTTTAAATTTCTTTATGTCTTTGGTGAACTTAAAACTGAAGTGGAAGATTTTTATTTTCTCTGGAGAAATTACAAATGAAGTGTGTTCTTTGGTAAAATTCAGAAGAGAACTTGAACTTTTCAACCTTCCATGAAAAATTTGGAACAGTATTTAAAATTTTTTCATCTCTTTGAGAAAAATCTGATCCTAAGTGAAAAATTTTTATATTATTTGGAAAAATAGAATTGATCAATAGCCAATTTCTTTTTCAATGAGAGAATTCAGAAGAATAAACTTTTTTTATCTTCTGTGAAAAATTAGGAAGAGTATTTAAAAGTTTTCATCTCTTTGAGATAGATCTGAACTGAAGTGTAAAATTTTTATATTATTTGGAAAAATAGAAATGATCAATAACTAATTTCTTTTTCATTGAGAAAATTCAGAATAGAACTTGAACTTTCCTTGACTTCGTTGAGAAAATTGAAAATTGAACTAGAACTTTTTGTCTTCCGGGAAAATATTCACAACTATGGTATAGCTTATTCTATCTACTACAGATAAATTTAGAATAGAACTTTAAATTTCTTTATGTCTTTGGTGAACTTAAAACTGAAGTGGAAGATTTTTATTTTCTCTGGAGAAATTAGAATTGAAGTGTGTTCTTTGGTAAAATTCAGAAGAGAACTTGAATTTTTCTATCTTCTATGAAAAGTTTGGAACAGTATTTTAAATTTTTTTATCCCTTCGAGAAAAATCTGAACCGAAGTGGAAAATTTTTATATTATTCGGACAAATAGAATTGATTAATAACTAATTTCTTTTTCATTGAGAAAATTCAGAAGAGAGCTTGAACTGTTCTTCACTTCATTGAGAAAATTTAAAATTGAAATAGAACTGCTTATGTTCCGAGAAAACATTCACAACTATGATATAGCTTTTTCTATCTACTAAGGAAAAATTTAGAATTTGTAAAATTGGTTCAAGAAGGATATTAAGAAAAGAACTTGTTCTGAAAAGATATAATAAAGCCTTTTGAAAAGTATTGCTTGATCTTGGGGTGTTCAAAAAAGTCGTAAAGTAAAGTTGTGGTGAAAAAGATTACTACTTCAACTTGTAAAATTGGTTTAGGAAGGACATTAAGAAAAAACTTGTTCTGAAAAGATATAATAAAGCCTTTTGGAAAGTATTGCTTGATGTTTGGGTGTGCAAAAAAGTCGTAAAGTAAAGTTGTGGGGAAAAAGATATGTACTTCAACTTGTAAAATGGGTTTAGGAAGAAAATTACGTAAAGAACTTGTTCTGAAAAGATATAATAAAGCCTTTTGAAAAGTATTGCTTGATGTTGGGGTATTCGAAAAGCATTATAGTAAAGTTGTGAGGGAAAAGATGAGTACTTCAACTTGTAAAATTGGTTTAGGAAGGACATTACGTAAAGAACTTGTTCTGAAAAGATATAATAAAGCCTTTAAAAGTATTGCTTGATGTTGGGGTGTGCAAAAAGTCGTAAAGTAAAGTTGTGGGGAAAAAGATAAGTACTTCAACTTGTGAAATTGGTTTAGGAAGGACATTATGAAAAGAACTTGTTCTGAAATGTCTTTGAAAAGTATTGCTTGATGTTTGGGTGTGCAAAAAGTCGTAAAGTAAAGTTATGGGGAAAAGGATGGGCACTTCAACTTGTAAAATGGGTTTAGGAGGGTCAATAAGAAAAGAACTTGTTCTGAAATGCCTTTTGAAATGTACTGCTTGGTGTTGGGGCATACAAAAAGCTGTAAAGTAAAGTTGTGGGTGAAAAGATGGGTACTTCAACTTGTAAAATTGGTTTAGGAATGACATTAAGAAAGGAACTTGTTCTGAAAAGATATAATAAAGCCTTTTGAAATGTGAGGGCCCTTCTGTGTCTCAAGTGCACAAAAAAGTATTAAAAAATGGGGAGGGGGCTCTTTGGGGGCCCGGAGGACCTTTGGGGGCCTGGGGGCTTCCTTCGGGTTGGGGTAGGGGGATCGGAGCCCTTTGGGGCTGGGGTAGAGGACCTCTCAACACTGTTCAAATAGAACTTGTGTATTATAACGACCACAGAGTTTCACCCCAAATCATCTTCTAAAATCATCTTCTAAAATGTCTCTAACTGTTTCGCTTAAATAATTCCCTAAAATGTCTCAAAACTATTTCGCCCAAATAATCCCTAAACGTAATTTCTACGTGTTCCTTTTGTTTTGCCATCACATCGCTGTCACATTTGAAATTCCTAGGAAACCCTTTCCCGCGTTAATCTCTTCATCTCATAAATGTTCCTAGCTACACTATTAAGGGTTCGTTAGAATATCAATTTATCTCTCCGACTTAAAGATCGGTGAAGCCGTATTTAAAAATAGAATTTCTATCTCTTTAGACTCCCGCATAATTCCAAGATAACAAGTGATGTCATTTCTAATTCCTGACACTAAAGATCAACGAAGCCTTATTTAAAAATAGAATATTAATTTTTCTCTCTGACCTAAAGAGCGTTTATCCCTCAGACCTAAGATCAAAGAAGCCATACTTGTTTCTTTATTCCCCTTTCGTGAATCAATAATTTCCCTTAGAAACAACAAATTAATTCCCCTTTCGTGAATCAATAATTCTCCTTAGAAACAACAAATTAATTCCACTTTCATGACAAATCAATCAACCTTGACATCATCCGTCAGACAATAATAAACTTCACCCGGAAACAATTCTCCTGGACGAGCACCAAAGACATTAATAAACTTCGCCCGGAAACAATTCTCCTGGACGAACTCCAAAGACATTAATAAACTTCACCCCGGAAACATTTTTCCTGGACGAACACCAAAGACATTAATAAACTTCGCCCGGAGAAAATTCTCCTTGAAAATACATCAAAGTGAGAAAAATCCTGTTTTTTCATTCTCAGTGACAAAAATCATTCTGATTGGCTTAGAAGGAGACACGTGATTTGTTTCCCGTTATCGGATCAATAAAATTCCCATCGATTACGCAGTCAATTTTTCGGAAATTCACTTCCCCTTCGACTACACAATCAATTTCTCAGAAATCCATTTCCCCTAGGGAGGCTATGTCCATATATGGTCCCCCGTCACGAGCTCATGAGGTTAGGTTAGGTTACGTAATCAATTTCTTGGAAACGTGTTCTTCCTAGGGATTCCATGCCCATATATGGTGTACTCGTGGGACCTCCTGACCCCTTTCTACTTATACGGCTGTGGATTCCATGCCCATATATGGTGCCCCGTCGGACTGACAGCACAGGTGTTCTCCCTAGGGACTCTATGCCCATATATGGACCTCCGTCGGCATTAAACTAAATTGTAGATGGCAGCAGGGGTGAGGGATGGGAGTCGATAGGGCCTTTCTACTGCTGACCATGGGATTCTATTGACAAGCTTTGAGATCGTTGGAATATGTTCTAGAAGTCTGAAACTGACAGATTAATTTCGTGAAGGAAGAATGCAAGGAGTAGGGCTGGGCACAATCCGGTCAGGCGAGATGGCAGCATGGTGTAGTGTGACACAGGGGTCTGTGCTTGGACCCCTATTACTTTTTGCTTAGATTTATGATCTAAATAGTTGTCTCAAACAGCTATCAACGCTAAGCAGCAATGAAGGCAAGGTACAAGAAATACTTCCAAGTTTTGCGGATTATGCCCAGTTTACATTGGCTGCGAAAACAGAGGGTGATCTGAAATACGGCATGCAACAAACAATCGTGAAAATCGAGAGATGGATGCAAGTGAACAAACTGCTTGATACCACCAGGAAAACAACGTTCATTTAATAGGTAGAAGTGCAAATTATTATCCCTGGATCAAACAAAATGAGTTAGAAAGTAAACGTGTAAAACGAACAAGTATTGTAAAGTAATACTACCAATCTATTGATTCAAACGCATGCCCTCCCTTTTCCGTGGGATTTCAAATATATGCCCTCCCTTTTCCATAGGATTTTAAACGCATGTCCTGTTGTCTAGCTGGCAAGATTCCCGGGGAAACCCTCTAACATCACAACACCCCTGGCAAGAATACCAGGTGCTATGACACAATATAATTAGTTGCCAGAAGGTCGGGATAATAGAAAAGTAGCGATAATATGGAATCATAAGTGGAGCTCCTAATCCCTCACACCAGTACAATACAGTCAGTTTTTTCTACTGGAGCCCACTGACGTCATGGCAGCCATGGGAAAATGGTATTGGATTTTCAACGCATGCCCTCTAACGTCACAAGACCCCTGGCAATATTCCGAGCACACACGGTTTCTAGATGAAATTCCTAGGTTTTTTACCCATATAGATGTCTTTACGGCTTTCCTGGAATCCAGGTGTTTTTTATTTCCCTCGCGATGTTTTTCTGTTAGAAACCTTAGACGGCCATTTTATAGGAAAATCTTGTCTAAACATGTTCCCAGGTGGTAGAAGCCATGTTGCTTTACCCATGTTGGAGTCTAGACGACTTTCCTGGAATCCAGGTGTTTCTTTTCCCCACGAAGTTTTCCCCATGTAGTAGTCTAGGCGGCTTTCCGGGAGTGCAGGTGTACCATTGAGAATAGAAGATCCCGTGTGTTCTAGGACTTTATAAATATTTAGGGGAAGGACGAAACAGCACAAGTTTTATATAACCTTTTTAAGACAACACAACTATCTAAAAAAAAAATGGATAATTCACCTTCATATCAAGAAGTAAGTCACTTTCTCTAGTATTTCCTATACCCCCTCTCCCCCCCAAAAAAAACTCCTAAACAAACACCGCTTTGTTTATACTCGTTTTAAAGCTTATAATACCCCCTATTCACCGTGTAAAAATCTTACCCCCCCTTCCCCCTATTAAATAACAATTGATCCTTTCAAAAAGAATTATTCCTTTCACCAAACATGTATTATTTTCCCGTTTTTAAATTTTCAATGCACCTTTCTGTATTCTAACTAAAGGGTAAACTAACACCCGTCAACTATTTCACTTAGGCATCATTCACCATAGGTCAACCTTTTTTTTTACGTTAACTCTTAATAACCGCGAATAGCTCGGTTCAACCTGGATTAAACATTTCCATAAACAGGTATATAGGGATAAAACCTTAATTATTGCATCCCGTAAACTGTGCATCCTGTCTGGTAAATCTTCTAAATTAGCGCTTAAGCCTAAAAAATGGTTACACAAAAAAGATTCTTCCTCTAGTCAAATTAACGTGTTATTTAACGAGTAGATTTACTATAGAAATACAGTAAATATTTTGATTTACAATGGGGGTTGGTGCTAGTTACGATTAATATTATCATACAGAAAATCTGATAGCATCCCTTTTAAGTGCTCAATATCTATTCAAAGCAGGAGGGCAGGAACCGTGCGTGAGATAAAGGGGTGCTTCTAAACAACTGCTATGTAAGGTGAATCTGACTGTTTCTTCACGTGAAATGTAAGGGGATGGATTGATTATACAAACATGTGCCCATTTTGACAAGAAAAATAATGTAGCAATTCTTACATGCAACTCTGAAGTTTGGTATTTGGTTAGCTTTTAATTATAATATATTTTGACATAAAATTCTTCAGGCCTCACAAAGAACCTAAATGTTCTGATTAATGCTTTGAGTGTGATTGGGCTTTCTGTAAATGCTTCAAAATGCGAGTTTCTGTGTTTTAATACTTCTAACCTTGCTCCTTCTTTACATGTGGGTACAATGTTACTCAAGTGTGTCTCAAAGTTGAAATGGCATGGGATTACTTTATCTGATACACTTTCGATATACATCCTAGTCTCTGGTTGCTAGTGCTCTGCAGTGTATTCGATTCTCATATGGTAAAATCTCGCCTAATAGAGGGAGGTACAGCCACCGAGGTTTATGTAAACTTTACCATAGTTTTTGTTCTCCTGCAATACTTTTTCTTTCCGGTTTGCAGCCTCTAATGCGCAAAAAAGATCGTCTTCAGCTAAGGAGAGGCTATTTTAAATATTGTAAATTCCTGCTGTATTTGCCAAGGTGGTACAGAAATCACAAGATTATTTCTCATTTTGGACTTATCGACCCTCTTTGCTGCTTGACAACATCGCTAAGGATCTGAGGACCAATACCCCAAGGAAGATATGTGCCAGTGACCCCCTCACTTATTTTTTTTCCAAATTAGAGATTCTATGGATATTGTTAAGTTATTTATGTTGTGTTTTCCTTATTATTTCCTTGTGGATAATACTATTTTATTTTTCATTTTTTTACTCCGCATTTATTTTATATTGTAGGTTACAAATAAACTTACTTACTTACTTATTTCAAATTATTGGCCTGGAATTGAAGCACCTTTTTAGACTCAGACACTTGAATATTGCTAGTTTTTTTTCTTTAAAGGCTTAAGATACCTTCATGTAAAGCCAGAGGATCATGAAAATGAGAAAATATCGGTCCTAGGTGGGTATTTCCACGGCGCCCGTACCATAAGTATTTTCTTTTTCATCGTATGCATGCTCTTAGTTAAATTCTAGCATTCCCTTAGTTTTGATGTAGCGCTATTTTATACTAAATACTATCGTCTCTTCTAGGAGTTCCCATCTCTCCCTCCTCCCAACAAAAGGGCAAGGGGACGAAGCCAAACCCTGTGAGGGTATCAAGACCATCAGTTATAAGGTATGCCGGCCCTATCATGACCCCCCATCAAGGGATGCCCGACCCTTCCAGGGCAATACTATAGCAAGCCTCAACTCCCCGTCAAGCGATGTCCTGCCCTATCATGCAAGTTGCCTCCCATCAAGAGATACCTGGGACCTCGAGAGCTGGATTACCTGCACAAGGTCTCACCCATCGTGCTGTCACTCGATCAGCTGCCCCACCTATAAGGAAGTTGAAAAGGGAATGGACGGCCGCTCAAGTGCTAGCGAACCCCGCTGCCCAACCTACGCAAGTGACTGGCCCGGCAGCACAAGTCCCGGCTGCACAAGCCCGTGATTAATCACTGCTAGAACCATCCAGTGCCCTAATCCAAATGCCGTCCGTCCAAGATGATTGTGCCACCCTGTCGGCAAAGTTTGAAGATGTAAGTAATTTTTTCCAACCTAATAACTATCCTCTCGCTAATTTTTGCATATCGAAGACGTTAAAAAGTTTTCCTGGCTTTTCGCTAGTTTTTTATCAACTTACTAATGTTATCTTTTATATTCTCTGCCTGCTAACGGCATTTTTTCCTTATTTTTCCAAACTAATAGTGTTATATTTTCGCTAACTTTTGCTTGTCGAAGACATTAAAAAGTTTTTCTGGCATTTCGATAATTTTTATCACTAGTTTCTATTCACTAGAATTTTAAATGTCCAAGTTATATGCCCCCTTCCCCCTTAGTTTTAAAAGACTCAGTCCCCTCAGAACTATCTAAATAAGGTTGTTTTTCACCATTTTCAGGCTTTGAAGGGAATTTTCAGCCTAATAAAGCTAATATTTTTACTCTTTAGTTTTGTCATTTCGCTAGTTTCTTATCAAGTTGATAGTGATGTCTTTTTTTTATTCTCTGCCTTCTAAAGGCATTTTGTCCTTATTTTTTCAAAGTAATAATGCAATCTTTTTGATAATTTTTGCTTGTCGAAGACATTAAAAATTTGTCTTGTCTTTTCGCTAGAATATTAAAGGTCAAATACATTCTTAGACCACACTGGCTATACATGACAAACGAAACTCAGAGAGGAGAGAAAGTAACAAAATGAAAAATAAAATCAAAAAGGGTGAAAAAACGAGGATTTTGTCAGGCAGCGAACCATGAAGATGACAAAATATAAGCAAATATTTCGACAAGGACCTCCGCCAAGTCGTCCTCAGTGCTAAACAAAAAAAAGAAGAAAAAAAAAACGAAAATCTAACCTTTCGAAGCTTACTGTACAAAGACAGAACATACACTGAATAAAAAACCAGGCAGGAATCAATGAAAATGAATTTACCAAGATGATTGTGCAAAGATCTTTCGTCTTGCAATAACTTTAGCTGGTCTACAATTTCGGTTTTCATTAGATATGCAAATAGGTTCTTTTAAGTTTTTCCGGGTGAAAATATTGATCTACAAATATTGTAGACCAGCTAAAGTTATTGCAAGACGAAAGATCTTTGCACAATCATCTTGGTAAATTCATTTTCATTGATTCCTGCCTGGTTTTTTATTCAGTGTCTGTTCTGTCTTTGTACAGTAAGCTTCGAAAGGTTAGATTTTCGTTTTTTTTTTTTTCTTCTTTTTTTTGTTTAGCACTGAGGACGACTTGGCGGAGGTCCTTGTCGAAATATTTGCTTATATTTTGTCATCTTCATGGTTCGCTGACTGACAAAATCCTCGTTTTTTTCACCCTTTTTGATTTTATTTTTCATTTTGTTACTTTCTCTCCTCTCTGAGTTTCGATAGCATATTAAAGGTCCAAGTTATATGCCCCCTTCCCCCTAGTTTTAAAAGACTCAGTACCCTCATAAATAACTAAAATAAGGCTGTTATTCAACTTGTTAAGCTTTAAAGTGCTTACTTGCTAGCTTTTAGGAGGGGGAGTCATATGTCCCCCTCCTGTTAGCTCTATTCATACCTGATAAAAAAAATTCTAGGGCGATAAGGAGATCGATCGGCTAGCAGCCCAATTCATTGATGTAGGAGCTGCACCAACGAAGGAAGCCTCCGAGGAATTAATGGCTGGGTCGATGCCTTTATTGCTAGATGGCCAGAGGCAGATCCCCTTTGTTGAGTTTTCCATGACTGTTTTAAATGCATTAAAAAGGGTTTATCACTAGTGTGGGCATAGGGGCTTACAGTACCGAAGATACCCATTAATGCCTCATAACACAATGATGCGTTTTAACAAGTAAAATGGTATTTATGAGTTCAAGATTCGTGATACCCATCAATGCCTCATAATACAATGATGCATTCCAACGAGTAGTGGGGTTCTATGAGTTCAAGGGGTCATGGTGCCCTTTCATAATACAATGATACTTTCCGGCGAGTAGTATGACTTCTATATTCATTCTCTCTTTATAATAGGGCTATGCCATCCAGTGAGCTAACTTGCTCTTATTACACTTCTAAGTTCAAACAACGGCACCGCCGACACCACAATTATGTATGGAAAGTGAACATGAGGGGGGTTTAAGTGTGAAGGTGAGTCTAGATAGTGTAGAGTCCCCTGATATTGATTTAGACAGTTTTGTGAGAGATCTCGGCCTTAGCTGTGATTTTTTCGACAATCTTTTAGAACGACTACCACCTAGCGATGTTGAGAGGGTGCTAGAAGACGCAGTGCCCACCCCTCACTGTGCTATCAGGGACCAAAGTGGTGCTGGCTCACCTGTAGTATTGCCTAATTTGTATTTAGCAAATACCACTTTGTGCAATATTCACGTGTATAGGCGAAGTTCGCTGACCCGTTCAATTCCCTAACAAGTGGTAGCATTAATACGGATCCCATTGACACAGCACACTCCTATGCAAGCAATGTAAATTTTTGAAAACCATATGCGGGAGGTGGTTGTTTGGGAAAGTATAAAAGCATCCACAAACTCAAAATAACTATTTTAAATGCAAGTTTGGGTGAGTTGCAGAGCATCACATACAGACAAGAATGCAGACGCTTCAAACAGACTTTAAAAATTTTGAGGGTGTGTTTTCGGATTGGGTGGGTGAAATTCTTATTAGGATGGAGGGATATAATGAAAACGGGAGTGAATTAGTGGATTTTTTAAACTAAATATCAGAATATTTATATTAAACTGACAATTTACATTCATGTTTACTTTTATAACTTTAATAAATCAAATAATATTAACATTTTGATTGCTAAATATTAGTATATGTATATTGAACTGACAATACACATTCATTAGTATTTTTTTCAGTAAAGTACAAGTTTTGTTCTGGCCTTGGGAAGGCATAGGGGGCTTTGAGCCCAAATTATGTTAATTTCTGCTCGTTTTGAGTTTGACTCAGATATTTTTTGTAATTTCTGTTCGTTTTGGGTTTCATTTATTTATCGATGCTGATTTGTGATAGTTTCACGGTTGGTAGATTATTTGATTTTATTTTTGCTCATTTTTGTTTAATGGAGTTCTTTACTTTTCTTTGAAAAACTCATTTTGTGGAAAAAGTTCTTTAATTAATTTCTGTTCGTTTTATATTGACATACTCTTTTCGGGGGAAAAGAAAATAATACTTTAAATCTTTTCGTTTTTTTAAGACTTTATAGTTTGGCCTGCTATTTGTATGCCGAAGAAAAATTTTCAGCAATTTGTAACAACATACACCCTTTTAAAATTCAGGACAAAAATAGTAATGTTTAATTTAGTGCCCTACCTCCTCTAGTTGACCTGAAATAGAAAAATTGATACCCCTCACAAAAAAATCTGTTTACTTTCTTTGATAGCTTGAATACACTTACGCTATTTTGATTTGGTTAAATTTTAAGAGCAGAAGTAGCCCCAAAAGTTTGAACATAATACCTCAGCAGTTCTTGGGATATGGCTGAGATGCATTATTGGGGATTAGCATTAACACAGTGCATTTTGATTTAATCTTAAGGCAATATTTAGTTTTTAAAGATAATGGGCAAATGGGAAGGTGGGCGTGGGAGGGGGATTAGTTGCCCTCCAATCACTCACTAATCTTTAAGGATTTTGGGTATTTCAACCCCACAGTATTATATAATTAGCCCATTGTGCTTCAAAACTAAATTTTGCTTTCAAGCTAAATCAAAAGCCACTTTGTGGATGGTTGCCAATAATACACCTCATCAGTATATCGAGAACGACTGGGGGTAATAAGTTGAAATGTTTTGGGGCTACTACTGTTACTAATGAAACTCGGAGGGGAAAGAAAATAACAAAATGAAAAATAAAATAAAAAAAGGTGAAAAACCGAGGATTTTGTCAGCCAGTGGAAAACTATGAAGAAGAAAATATAAGCAAATATTTCGACAAGGACCTCCGCCAAGCCGTCCTCAGTGCCGAACAAAAAAGAAAAAGAAAAAAATCTAACCTTTCGAAGTTTAACCGACAAAGACAGAACCGACACTAAATAAAAACCAGGCGGGAATCAATGAAAAAGAATTTACCAAGATGATTAAACAAGAATCCTTTGCCTTGCAATAGTTTTAGCTGGTCTACAGTTTCGGTTTTAATTAGATATGCAAATAGGTTCGTTTAGGTTATACCAGGTGAAAATATTGATTGAGTCCTCCAAAACTAAACTGTCGTAAATTGGGCTTAATGAAATATCTCCAGTATCTCTATTTATTGCTAAATTTTGGTTCATGTATTTTTTTTATCTCAATTACCTCTTTAAAAGTTTATGGTAGGTCATTTACAGTTGATATTAAGGTTGCCTCGTCAAAAAGAACCAGATGGGTCGGATTTACGAAAATATGCGAAGCCAATGCCGAATCAAAGTTGTCATTGTTATTTTTTAATCTCAGGGACTTATCTATTGAAATTCTGTGTTCATACAAACGTTAACCTAGTTGTTGATGGATCCTACCAATGAAAAATTTCCCACATGAGGACGGGATTCTGTAGACACCACTACCCAGTACAGGATCAGTTTTATCCTTTCCTGAATTGAAAAAGTGTTCAAATTTTTGTTCGAATTTTGCAGAGAGATTATGTTTTTTTTAAATTTATCCAAGTTTATCGCCAAGTTTCGGGATGTATGGTAAAGCGATGAAATTTTTGTCTCAATTGCCGGAGTAACTGAATCAAGGGGGACGAGCTGCCTATTTTGTTGTTTAATCGTATATCTATGATATTTTCAATAAGTTTGATTGGGTAACCATTGCAGAAAAGAATATCCTTGACATAGTTTAATTCAGAATTTATATGATTACGGGAACAAATTTTCAAAACTCTGTCGACTAAAGAGATTATAACCGCTCTTTTCACAGAAGGAGGGTGATGGGAAGGGAAATGTAGATATCAATCATTATGAGTTGCCTTTCTATATATAGAAAATTCAAGGCTAGGAGTAGTTTCTATAATCAAAACATCCAAGAATGGCAGCTTACTCGAATCTTCGAGTTCCATTGTGAACTGGAGATTCGAATCAAAAGAGTTTAAATGTGCCAAAAAATCTCTTAGAGAGTCTTGTCCATGTTCCCAAACAGAAAGGATATCAAACAGTTCGTGGTAACGAACTGTAAGTAAGGAGCGACCCGGCTCAATGGTAACCGAAACTCTAAAAAACGGAATTTTGATACCAATAGATACATCAAAAGAATCAGATTTTAATTTTGATTTCAAATATATAAGTTTCATTAAGTTTAATCTTACCCATCAAAAGTTACGCGCCTGAGAAAATTTGGCTGATTTTCGAGAAAAGGGGGAAAGACCCCCTAAAATTTATAGAAACTTAACGAAAATCACACCATCACATTCAGTGTATCAGAGAACCCTACTGTAGAGGTTTCAAGCTCCTATCTACAAAAATGTGGAATTTTGCATTTTTTGCCAGAAGAAAGATCACGGGGGCGTGTTTATTTATTTTTTTTTTCTTTTTCCCAGGGGTGATCGTATTGACCCAGTGGTCCTAGAATATTGTAGGAGGGCTCATTGGAACGGAAATTAAAACTTCTAGTGCCCTTTTTAAGTGACCAAAAAAAATAGAGGGCAACTAGGCCCCCTCCCACGCTCATTTTTTTCCCAAAGTCACCCGATCAAAATTTTGAGATAGCCATTTTGTTCAGCATAGTCGAAAATCTAATAAATATGTCTTTTACGATGACTTAATCCCCCACAGTTCCCAGGGGAAGGGCTGCAAGTTATCAACTTTGCCCATTGCTTACATATTGTATTGGTTATTGGGAAGTATACAGACATTTTCAGGAAGAATTTTTTTCTGGTAGGGGGGGGGGGGGCTGAAAGAGGGTGTTACTCGGGAGAATCTTTCCGTGGAGGATGTTTCTTTGGGGTAAGGGACATTTCTATGAAGGGGGCGCCGGATTTCCAAGCATTATTTAAAATACGATCAGAAATTAAATTTAAAAAAACAAGTTTTTTCAACTGAAAGTAAGAAGCAACATTAGAACTTAAAATGAACAGAAAATTATTACGTATATGAGGGGGTTCTCCCCCAAGTCAATACCTCGCTCTTTACGCTACAGTTTTTTTAGTGCTTTCAAAAGAGCTATCTATTCTAATTAAACGGCCTTTGTGATTCAGGGGTGTGTGAATTAAAATTTTTTTTTAACTTTTAACGTAAAGAGCGTGGTATTGACTAAGGGGAGAACCCCATCATATACGTAATAACATATACGTAATAAAAAAAAACAAAACAAAAAAAAAACAAGCGATACGGCTCAATAGTAAGCCTAACTTTTAAAAACGGAACTTTGATGTCAATAAATGTATCAAAAGAATGGGCTTATAATGCTGATTCTAAATATATGAATTTTATTAAGTTTAGTATTACTCATCAAAGGCTACGAGCCTGAGAAAACTTACCTGATTTTTTAAAGAGGGGGGAAACATCCCCTAAAAGTGAAAAAAATTCAATGAAAATCACACCGTCAGATTCAGCCTATCAGAAAACCCTATAACATAGGTTTCAAGCTCATATCTGCAAAAATCTGCAACTTAGTATTTTTGGCCAGAAGAAAAATATACGAATATAGAAGTTCGTTACGTAAGTTAATTTGTAAATTACGTCAGAACCAAATTCAGAGACAGCCATTTAGCAAAAGAAAAGTAAAATTTTTATGCAAATTTTGTTTACTCATTCAATGACGGTGAGCCAAAATAAAAGCTGCATTAACTAAAAAACGATCAGAAATTAAATTAAAAAAAAAAGTTTTTTAAACTGAAAGTAAGGAGCGACATTAAAACTTAAAACGAACAGAAATTATTCCGTATATGAAAGGGGCTGTCCCCTCCTCAACGCCTCGCTCTTTACGCTAAAGTTTTTTATTGTTTTAAAAAATAAAGTTGTGAGACAGAGTCAAACTTTAGCGTAAAGAGCGAGGCGTTGAGGAGGGGACAGGCCCTTTCATATACGGAATAATTTCTGTTCGTTTTAAGTTTTAATGTCGCTCCTTACTTTCAGTTTAAAAAACTTGTTTTTTTTATTTAATCATCAACGAAGCGAAACCAGATAGAGTGTTTTAAGTGGAAACTATTCAAAGCAGACTATTCTATAAAATCCATGTAAAAAATTGCCAAATAAAGAGACAAGACAGTGCCCATGGATATACCCATGATTTGAAGGAAAAAATTTGTTCGGAATTTAAAATACGAGGAGAACTTGTTGCAAAGATGAACAGGGGTCATTATTGTATCAATTTCCAAAGTTTTGTAATCCGACCAAGCTGAATTTTCCTCTAATTTTCTTTGTAAAGCCTGCTCACATTTATGGACATCACATGAAGTGTACATAGAAACTGCATCAAAACTAGATAAAATAGTTATTTCTGTTGTACTTTGATTTTTGAAGTTCTCAACAAGATCTTTGGAGTTTTTTATATAGGATTTTTGTTTGTTTAAAAGAGGCTTACAAATGGTGGCTTAAAAAACTTCCTATACCCGTAGCTGGAGAACTATAACATGCTACAATAGGACGTAACGGAATATCTTTCTTATGGATTTTAGGCAGACCATAAAAGGCAGACCCACGGACAAATACACACAGCAGTTGAGAAAAGAACTAGGAATTTTAAAAGATACTAGACTAATTACCCCTCAAATGTACAGAAAATTTAACCTCAAAGGTTGTTCAGCCCCAAAGTTTTATGGTCTGCCTAAAATCCATAAGAAAGATATTCCGTTACGTCCTATTGTAGCATGTTATAGTTCTCCTGCTACGGGTATAGGAAGTTTTTTAGACACCATTTTTAAGCCTCTTTTCAGCACACAGAAATCCTATATAAAAAACTCCATAGATCTTGTTGAGATGTTAAAAAATCAAAGTACAACAGAAAAAACTATTTTATCTAGTTTTGATGCAGTTTTCATGTACACTTCATGCGATGTCCATAAATGTGAGCTGGCCTTACAAAGAAAATTACAGGAAAATTCAGCTTGGTCGGATTACGAAACTTTAGAAATTGATACAATAATGACTCGTGTTCGTCTTTGCAACAAGTTCTCCTCGTATTTTAAATTCCAAAAAAAATTCCTTCAAATCATGGGTTTATCCATGGGCACTGTCTTGTCTCCTTATTTAGCAAATTTTTACATAGATTTTATAGAACAATCAGCTTTGAATAGTTTCCACTTAAAACAGTATCTGGTTTCGTTTCGTTGATGATATCCTTTCTGTTTGGGAACATGGACAAGACTCTCTAAGAGATTTTTTGGCACACTTTAACTCTTTTGATTCCAATCTCCAGTTCACAATGGAACTCGAAGATTCGAGTAAGCCGCCATTCTTGGATGCTTTAATTATAAATACTACTCCTAGCCTTGAATTTTCTATATATAGAAAGCTGACTCATAATGATCGATGTCTACATTTCTCTTCCCATCACCCTCCTTCTGTGAAAAGAGGGTAATAATCTCTTTGTCGACAGAGTTTTAAAAATTTGTTCCCGTAATCATATAAATTCTGAATTAAACTATGTCAAGGATATTCTTTTCTGCAATGGTTACCCAATAGAACCTATTGAAAATATCATAGATAAACGATTAAAATAGTTAAAACATCAAAATAGGGAGCTCGTCCCCCTTGATTCAGTTACCCCGGCAATTGAGAAAAAAACTTTCATCGCTTTACCATACATCCATAAACTTGGCGATAAACTTGGAAAAATTTTAAAAAAACATAATCTCTCTGTTTCTTTCAAAACCGAACAAAACCAAACGCTAAAGTTTGACTCTGTCTCACAACTTTATTTTTTAAAACAGTAAAAAACTTTAGCGTAAAGAGCGAGGCGTTGAGGAGGGGACAGCCCCTTTCACATACGGAATAATTTCTGTTCGTTTTAAGTTTTAATGTCGCTCCTTACTTTCAGCTAAAAAAAACTTATTTTTTAGTTAATTTCTGAACGTTTTGAATTAATGCAGCTTTGATTTTTGGCTCACCGTACATGAATAATTAAAACGAAATTCGCATATTAATTTTCCTTTTTTGGGTAATTGGTTCTCTCGAAATTTTGTTCAGACGTAACTTAAGAATTAACTTACGTAACGAATTTCTATATTCTTTTGTTTTTATTATGTATATTAGGGAGTTCGCTCCCTAGTCAATACCTCGCTCTTTACGCTAAAGTTCGAATTTTGTACGAATCACAAACCCCTGAATCACAAAGGCCGGTTAATTAGAATAGATAGCTCTTTTGAAAGTACTAAAAAACTTTAGCGAAAAGGACGACGTATTGACTAGGGGGCGAACCGCCTCATATACGTAATAATTTCTGTTTGTTTTAAGTTTTAATCTTGCTCTTTACTTTGAGTTGAAAAAGCTAGTTTTTTTTATTTAGTTTCTGATTGTTTTTCAAATAATGCTGGGAAATCCGGCGCCCCTTTACAGAAATGTCCCTTCTCCAAAGGAAAACCCTCGATGGAAGGATCCTCCCCCGTAACCCCTCCTCCAATACCCCCCTTCCCTATCATAAAAAATTCCTTCCTGAAACGTCTTTATACTTCCCATTAACCAATACTATATGTAAACAATGGTCAAAGTTCATAACTTCCAGCCCTTCCCCAGGGAACTGTGGGGATTAATTCATCCTCAAAGACATATTTATAAGATTTTCGACTATGCTGAGCAAAATGGCTATCTCAAAATTTTAATTGGGTGACTTTGGTAAAAAAAAATGAGCGTGGGAGGGGGCCAAGATGCCCTCCAATTTTTTTGGTCACATAAAAGGGCACTAGAACTTTTAATTCCCTATCATATGAGCCCTCTTGCGATATTCTAGGACTACTGGATCGATATGATCACCCCTGGGAAAATAATAATAATAATAATAATAAAAAATAAACACGCATCCGTCATCTTTCTTCTGACAGAAAAAAAATCCACATTTTTGCAGATAGGAGCTTGAAACTTCTGCAGTAGGGTTTTCTGGTACGCTGAATCGGATGGTGTGATTTTCATTAAAGTTCTATGACTTTTTGGGGTGTTTCCCCCTTTTTTCGAAAATAAAGCAAATTTTATCAGGCGTGTAACTTTTGCTGGGTAAAACTAAACTTAATGAAAATTATATATTTGAAATCAGCATAAAAAAATGATTCTATTGATGTACCTATGGGTATCAAAATTCCAGTTTTTAGAGTTTTGGTTACCATTGAGCCGTGTCGCTTCTTACTTACAGTTCGTTACCATGAACTGTTTGAAAGACCGTAAAGATATATAACAAAAATTTCCATGAAAAAAATATGTTAGTAAAAAACGAACATAATATAATTAATTTTTTTCTATAAAACTAGTCTGTCAAAGAAAAGTAAAGAGCTCCATTAAACCAGAAATGAGCCAAAATAAAGTCAAATAAACTTCCAAGCGTAAAATATTGCAAATGACCATCAATAAATAAATGATAAATAAATAAATGAAATTTATTTTTCGACAAAACTAGTTTGTCAAAGAAACGTAAAGAGCTCCATTAAACCAGAAATGAGCCAAAATAAAGTCAAATAAACTTCCAAGCGTAAAATATTGCAAATGACCATCAATAAATAAATGATAAACAAAAAGAACAGAAATTACAATAAATAACCTAGTGAAACTCAAAACAAGCAAAATCAACATGAGTAGGGCTGACAACCCCCATGCCTTCTCAAGACCAGAGCATAATTTTCAATTTACTGAAAAAAAACGACCGTGGATTGCCAGTTTAATATACATATGTTGGTTTTTATTCTTTAAAGTTTCAATAATTTTTTTATTTATTGGTCGGAGCAAAATTTGCATTTTACTGAAAAAATATAAATGTCTTTACTTTTATAACTTTAATAAATCAAATAATATTAACATTTTGATTACTAAATATCAGTATATGTATATTAAACTGACAGTGCACATTCATATGTATTTTTTCAGTAAAGTGCAAATTGTCTTCTGGCCTTGGGAAGGCGTAGGGGTTTTGCGCCCAACTAATATTAATTCCTGCTCGTTTTGAGTTTGACTCAGTTAATTATTGCAATTTCTGTTCGTTTTGGGTTTCATTTATTTATCGATGCTGATTTGTGGTAGTTTCACGCTTGGTAGATTATTTGATTTTATTTTTGATCATTTTTTGTTTAATAGAGTTCTTTACTTTTCTTTGAAAAACTTATTTTGTGGAAAAAGTTTTTTAATTAATTTCTGTTCGTTTTATATTGACAGAGTCTTTTCAGGGAAAAAGAAAATAATACTTTAAACATTTTCGTTTTTTAAGACTTTATAGTTTGACCTGCTATTTATACAAATAGCAAATTTTCAGCAATTTTTAACAACATACACCCTTTTAAAAATCTGCACACAAATAGTACTGTTTAATTTAGTTTCATACCTCTTCTAGTTGACCTGAAATGTAAAACTTGATACCGTTCGCAAAAAAATCTGTTTACTTTCTTTGATAGCTTGGATACACTTACGCTATTTTGATTTGGTTGAATTTTAAGAGCAGAAGTAGCCCCGAAAGTTTGAACATAATACCCTCAGTCGTTCTTGGGATACTGCTGAGATGCCTTATTGGGAATTAGTATTATTACAGTACATTTTGATTTAATCATAAGGCAACATTTAGTTTTTAGACATAATGGGCAAATGGAAGGATGGGCGTGGGAGGGTGAGAGTAGAGGGGAGATTGGTTGCCTTCCAATCACTTTCAACTATTAAAAAGGGCATCAGCCCTTTCTATTTTCAATCAAATGAGCCCTTTTTGAAGTTCCCACGACAACTACCTTGATACGTAGTGCTCTGGTCTAAACAACAACAACAACAAAATAATACATTATACCCACGTCGCTCTTTACTATAAAAATGTCAAGCCTTCCAATCACTTTTGACTATTAAAAAGGGCACTAGGCTTTTCGATTTCCAATCGAATGAGCCCTTTTTGACACGACAGCGCTTTCTATAAACACCTTATATGCCCTCAGGACACAAACTACAACCCTTACCCTAAGGGCTGTTAGGGTGGTTTTCATCCTCTCAGACCTAATTTCCAGAACTTTCAACTATGTTAAACGAAATGGCTTTCTCAAAATTTTTGTTGGATGTGTTTGGGGAAATGGTGAGCTTGAGAGGGGCATTAGTCGCTCTCCAATCACTTTCAATTATTAAAAATGGCACAAGCCCTTTTAATTTGCAATCAAATGAGCCCTTTATAAGTTTCTACGATAATACTGTCAATGAAAACCTTATATGCCCCCAGGGCATTACTTACAACCCTTGCCCTGAAGGTTAGAGGGGGGGGGGTGTCATTCTCAAAGACCTAATTTCCAGAACTTTCAACTACGTTGAAGCAAATTGCTATCTGAAATTTTCGATTGGATGTGTTTTGAGGATTGGTGTGCGTGAGAGAGGCTGCACCCTGAGTAATATGTGATATATTTAAATTACAAAAAAATAAAATTCTTTCCTTCTAAAGATAATTCCAACATAAATTAAACTTCCCCTAACAAAGTTTAAATCCCGTTTCAAAAAGAAAACTTCTTAATCAGCAAAAGAAAAACCGAGTTCTAGTTTCAGCCAAACATTGACGCTAATCGGTTTTGAATTTCGCGAAGATGTTCGGCAATAAAAAATGCTAGATACAAAGTTTCACAGGAAGTTTAAGTTATAAGAGCGGTATGATTGTATAATCATCAACAATATTTAAAACAAATTATTGGATGAACAGTTAGCATAATGAAGTGAGTTTGCAAAATAATTACAAGGTAGCGGGCCTTTCACAAGAGTTGGGCCAAGCGTGAAATAGCACTCAGGGCGCAGAAGCAGGAATAATTTAATATAATGAAGAAAAGGGTTTTTTGAAGCATTCAGTTGCCATAAGTTTTTTGAGAATTATCATTATGCAGTCATTGTAGAGATTTGGTCACTATTATCTCTGCCTCTGTTGTTGTCAGTTGAAGTAAAGCACTGTTGTACACCTAATTGTAAGTCTCAATAAAACTATTGCTTTTCTATTTGTGTTTGTTTTATTTATATGTCTGTATCTAATCGCACAGCAGGTAACTAGTTCGTAGGTCTCCATCGGTAACGTTCCCTGAGGAATCTGATTTCGAGATAACTCAAGGAAAAGAGGTTATATTTATATAGTTACGTACTCTGTTTTCTCGCGTTCAGTGAGTGGGGCGGTCACCCATTTACTTTACTCCCCATTGCTGTGGCGCAATCCATGATGGCACAATCTTTAGCATTACAAGTGACGCTATCGGAAAACTTACAAGGTGTAAGTTCACAGCTTCAAACCTTAACGGCGTAGCTGGCGCGATCGGTATACAGGGTAAATCCCCTTAACATTACATTTAGCTCGGTCGATCATTATTGCCACAGGTGCCACAGTCTTTAAAGCCACAATTGGCGCGGTCGTAAACTTGGAGGAAAACAAGCGAACTAGTTATGCTACAAACTTCGTAATTTAAATTTATATCATTGGAGAGATACAGACTTATAGAAAAAAGTGATTAGGCATATAACCGCTAAGTTATTATAGGAAAACCCTTTAAAATATCTCATAGGAGATAATGGCCTCCCCCAAAATAGGTACAATGAAAAAAAAATATTTTGAGTTAATTCAAACACAAAAATGTCCGAAGAATTAAGCGAACTATTAATGGCGCAAAAGTTGGTCGGGAAAAATGTAGAAATAGCAAAATCTATTCCGCAATACGATGGACAAACAGATATCGACGAATTTAATATCCAACTGGCCCAGTTTGTAGAATTAACAAAAACAGAGCTAGAAACGTTAGTCGTATGCTCGTACTTAGATTAAGAGGGCAGGCCTTAACCTTCCTAAAGCAAATTGAAAATACCATAGGAGATGATGACAGCTTGCCGATAAATACATTAGAAAAATTTTTAACGGCATTCAAAGATAGATTCATCGAAACTAGTTCAACAAATAAATTAAAACACGGAATGGTAAGCTTTGACCATACACAGAATATAAGAGAATATCTTCACAATATACGGATTTCAGTAGAATCAAAATTCGGAAAAGGTTCAGGAGAACTGTATGAAAAACTCATACTGGAAGCCCTTTTGCAAGGGCTACCCCCAAAACTATATAGAATGTAATATCCAAAAATATTCAAACGTTGGACCTTGCAGTTCAGGAAGTGGGTTGAATAATCGAAATTGATACGATGGTGCCAAATCACAAGAAAACAAAAATAAATAGCCTAGGCGAATCAAACGCAAACCTGACCTTCAAGGGCGATCAAGCTTCTACAAACTTATTTTCAAGGGATAATTCCCCAAGGCCACAAAGAAATAAAACGCAAGAACCCGCTAGGCAGAAAACAGTACGGTTTTAGCCCGTCAAACAAATTAGTTATGAAAATAACCCTACAATAATAAGATGCTATATTTTTAATCGTGTTGGGCATATCGCGAGAGAGTGCCGTTATGTCCCCAATCGCACACCAAGGATTGCCGCCGGTGATACGCATAATTATGGCAACCATTTGTTCGGAAGACTAAATTTTAGCGCCAGTGGTGCACTAGGCTACAGCCAGGGAAGTGCGCCAATCAGTACCTCACAACGCGTACCAACCAAATTTGTACAATCCTCCCCCCAATAGACAAAATAATTATCGGCCGACGGGAAATGAACTTTTTTCAAGCCAACGGCATTTGCAGTTGACGCCAGCACCCGGCACTGGCGTAAAAAATCCAAACTATCGTAATAATACACGGCGAAATCGACAATCAAATGTAAATCAATTAGCTAGAGATTCCATGAATATATCCGAATCTCTAATGCAGACACCAACGTATGAAATAAATCCTCAGGGAAACGCGTCAGGCCCCTCAGAAGAAGAAATTGGACTCAGAAGGGGCCTAGAATACTTTATAGGTTCAACCCAATAGTAGTACCGTCTTGTAGTGATAGTAACAATAAGTTACCTATATTTAATGATTTTTGTGTGGCAAATGTTTTCTTTAAGACTTTAATTGACTCTGGTGCAACGGTTAGTATCATAAACTCATGCGTATTTAATATGTTGCCTTCGCATATTAGGAGACAGAGGAATCCTAATACTCCCAATTTAACTAGCGTGACAGGGCATAAATTGGATGCAAAAGGTTCAATTCGCCTAGACGTAAAGAAGGATAATATAATTTTTCCGACAAATTTTATAATATGCAATAACTTTCCATATGAAGCCATTATCGGCGCAAATTTTTTAAGGTCTAATAGGATATTATTAGACGTAGCGAACGAAAGGCTCGTCTACCCGGCTAAGGTAGGGGAAGGAATTTCTACCTTAAGAAACTGTAACAGAGGTTACGAAGAGAACGTAACAGTAAATAAAATTTCTGGCGGTATAATATCGCAATCTTTTGAACCTCATGTCTCGCAAGGAGGACATGGCATAATCATAAATTTGCTCAATTGTTCTGAGAGACATTGCAGAAATGAAGTAAATTTAAATAATAAGTGTATTGAATCTGCAAAAATAAAAATAGGAGATATGCGACAGTACAGGTCAAACGAAATCAAGAAAATAGCGGAATTATGGAAAAACATAGTAAAGCCCAATTTGACGCCGCAAGATGCCGCAATGGCGCAGCATAGCGCCAGTATGAATCTAATAGACAATAATAGTGAAGAGAAATTGTACGGGTTCGCGATACGGAAAACAGAGATCCCTCCCAAAACGATGCAAAGAATTCAAATATCACAGATGATTGAACCAGTAGATAGTAAATCTGAAATATGGTTTGCGATCCCGTCAAATGAAATTCCTGAAAATCTGTTATGCGAGGAAGAGATTATATCTTATGGCAAAGGACTAAGTTTTATTTGGGTAACTAATAACCATGAAAATGATACAATTACAATAAAAAAGGGAACATGTTTAGTTCAAATCCAAGTTATCTCGGAGAATGATTTAGATAGATAGGAAAATATCAAAAGAACCTAGTTAATGGCATTAAAACCTCAATTAACAAATACCCTCTAAATAAATCGCAATTCTTAAACAAATTTAATATGGATCATATCACGGATTTAGAACTTAAGAAAAAATTATACGAATTATTATGGAATTTTAAAGATGTATTTTCCGCATCTGAAGATGATATTGGACTGATACCGTTTTATGAACATTCAATTCTAACGACCGGTAATCCTGTCGCGAAACAGCCATATCGTGTACCGTATAAGCACAAAGAGTGGTTAAAAAATAAAATTCCTGAATTAGAAAAAAATTAAATTATACGCCCCAGTATAAGTCCGTATTCTGCACCAGCGGTCTTGGTACCAAAAAAGAATGGTGATCTAAGCCTTGTAGTAGATTATAGAGCCCTTAACAAACAAGTAGTTAGTGATAAATTTCCTTTACCAAGAATAGATGAAATCCTTGACTCTATCTCGAGCAAAAACAAAATTTTTACTTCTTTGGATCTTATCCAAGGCTACCATCAAATGATAATAGCCAAAAAAGATGTCCATAAAACTGCGTTTTCTATGACTGAATGTGGTTTATATGAATACTTAAGAGTACCTTTTGGACTTAAGACAAGTTCAAGCGCGCTATGCAGACCCTTATTATATCAATTAAGAGGATTAAAAAATATCATTTATTTTGTCGATGATGTCATATGCGTGGGAGAAAACGCTGAACAGCACTTAGCAACATTAGCTAATGTGTTCGAGAAATTCAGAGAAGGTAATTTAAAATACCGGCCCGAAAAAGTAAATTTATTTCAACCTAAAATTAAATTTTTAGGAGTAGTGGTGACGCAAGGAGAGATACCTCCAGACCCGTACAAAATAAAATGTGTTGAAAACCTCAAACCTCCTAGAACTATGAAAGAATTAAGAGGAATTTTAGGTCTTACTGGTTACTTTAGAAAGTTTCGTGCGCAATTACGCCCAAATTGCAAAACCCCTCACGAAATTAACTAAAGGGAACTCCCAAAATGTTACCTGGTCCCAGGAAGCTCAAACTTCCCTAGACCGTCTCAAAAAGGCACTCACTTCGGAACCAATATTATCGCTACCTGATTTTGAAAACGGACAATTCGTGGTCACAACCGATGCAAGTTCGAAGGGCATTGGCGCTATTCTTTCGCAAATAATCTCGGTAGAAACCCTAATCCTCTAGAGGGAACGCCTAAAAAAAATAGAAAAGTTTTATGCTATTCAAGTAGAACCTTATCAAAAGGCGAAAGTAGTTATTCCGCCACAAACTTAGAATCATTATCTATAATCCACCACTTGGACAAATTTAGACACTATTTAATCGGTAGAAAATTCATACTACGATCAGACTATAAAAGCTTGCAGTACCTCCGCACATTCAAAAACCCCACGGGAATTCTAGCTAGATGGATTATGAAAATCCAAGATCTAAATTACGAATTTGAATATTTAAAAGGTAAACAAAATGCAGCTTGTGACTTTTTGAGTAGATTCCCAGAAAGTATGCCGTCGGAAGCCGAGGAAAATGAAGTTAACGCTATCAACACTAAAAGTAAACATAAATATAAGAAAAACAAAGTCAAAGACACAGTAAAGGAAAGTAAGGATCACTATTGTCCCTTGTCTTTAGAAAATATAAAAAGAAATAAAAAAAAGGACGAAATGTGTGTAGCACTTATTAATTGTTTTGTGAATGACGATGCGTTACGAGGTAAATTCAAAACTCTCAGAAAAGAGATATATAATTTTTACTATGATCTTGATGAAGAAATACTATGCAGAATCGTGACTGCTGAGGCAAATAGAAACCAAACCTCAATAATACCTGTATTACCCCAAAACTTAATAATACTTGCATTCGAATATTTTCATTCAGATATAGGTGGACATTTAGGAATAACGAAAACTTTCCATAAATTAAAACCATATTTTTACGTGCCGTCGGTAATAACAACACTTAAAGAATTTGTGAGCACATGTGAAGCGTGTAACTTAAGAAAAAAACCCAAGCCTATCCTAACCCCCAATGGGAAGAGTCCTGGTAGCGAGGTTCCCCTTTGATATTGTCTCATTTGATTTATATGGAACCAGTGGAGGCTTACCTGTTTCCAACAGAGGCCATACTTGTATCCTTTCAGTTATAGATCACTTTTCTGGATTTGCGTTTGCAAAAGCATTAAAAAATCAAGGCGCTTACGCCACGAGTCAGGCGTTAGCGAAATTATTTCTAAAATTTGGTATTCCAAATAAGGTTATAAGTGATAACGAAGCAATTTTGTTTCAAAAGTAACAAAAGACTTAATGAGTTTTCTTAACATAGAGAAATTGGTGACATCCCCATATCACCCACAAGCTAATGGTAAAATAGAAAATAGGCATAAAATATTTTCGAATGTATTAAGCATTCATACAAAAGACAACAGGAACGATTGGGATCAATTCTTACCTTATTTAACTAACATAATCAATACTGCTTATTCAGAAACAACCAAAGGCAACCCTTTTTATTTACTTTTTGGTCGCAATTTTAAAATCCCGTATGATGAGATTATTGAGTCCTGGCAATATTACAATAATTCGGAGGATTACAAACAAGAATTCATAAATAGGATGAGGAAAACTTATAAAACAGTAAAACAAGAGTAAAAATTTAAGTAGTGGAGGAACCCCACAAAAACTTTTGATTCCTCTCAAAGCTCTCAAGTGTCTTTCAAATCTCCCGAGTTGAAAATTCAAAGCGAGGACTTAGAGAATAAACCTTCTACTTCCAGAGGAGGAGAAATTTACGAAAGAAGAGGAGATGATACCTCGAAAATGCGAGTTGCCGCCTCTAAAGGTTCTAACACGGAATCATCGGAAACCAGTTCCGAAGAGTCTGAAGGCGAATCAGACCATTATGGTAGTTAAAGAAACAGGAAAATCAAAACCGACTTCAGCGGCCGCGCACGCGAAAGAAACAGTATTAAAAGGGCAAGAATTTTTGAAAAAACAGTACAAAAAATTTGATCTTATATCACTAGCAAAACCTAAAAAGAAAAAACCGCAAGAAACAGAAGAAAAAGTAACGACACAGTCAGGTAGAACGGTTAAGAAACCGGACAGATTAAAATACCCTTAAAAATACAAAAAAAAGGATTTTTAATGGATAGGCGTCATAAAGGAATAATAATTTAAAAACTCGTAGCTCACAAGTAAAAATCTACCCGTACCATTCCATTACGATGTATCCAGTCCAACTGAAAGAAGCCTTGATAGGAAGTACTAAACGAGAAATATTCATACACCTTAGAAATGATCTTTGGTTATTTTCTGTTCCAAGAGAAACTGTTGGAACTTTGTCTTGTTATAATAATACAGAAAGAATAGATCCAAGTTACCGGACAGAATTACTGTTACAAGATGTGGGTACGATAACCATAAAACAAGGATGTCGACTTGTAACTAAAGAGTCAACTGTTCGAACGCCGTTAATTACCACGAGCGCAAATATAATAAGTCCTAAAATAATCAATTTTAAGGCAATTAACCTATCGTACACTATTCCCAATATAGAGAGTGTGGAAATGAAAACCTCGATATGGTCCAAAATAGAAAAGAATAAAGGAACATTAAGGCTTGCAAAAATAAGAGAAGCATTAGACTTCCAGATCCCCCTATTTACAAATGAAGACCAGAGACTAACTTACGTGGATAATAGATATGGATTATTCTCAAACAATTTTTGGTGGAACATACTACTGACCGTATGTTTCGTATTCGCGATTTCCCTGACCATGAGAACCTTAATGACTTTTAATTATGGAAAAATCCTGAGACTAAGAAGGCAAAACCCAAAGGAAGAACACGGGGAAACGACTGAAATGCAGAAGTTAAACCCGGAACCCAATGAGAACGTCTAAGCCAAGAAAAAGGGAAGACATTAGAAAAAGAGTGGGTATAGAGGTCTCCACTTGGTCCTTGCTATGTATTGTTCCCTCATTGTAAGTGTCGTTTACGTAAAACCGTGCGGTTACGACGCTGCAACATGCGTTTCTTAAACAGCACGGACGTGCGTGAACAATGAAGGCATGAAATATGTTGTAAACTGAGACCTCAAATTTAACAATATAGAGTAACTTAGGTTTAAAGTATTGTTTTAAATCTAAGAGAGAATTAAACAAGTGTGGAAGGATTAAATAAGTCTTGTATCGTCGTTTTTTTATCAAAACAAATTAGAAGAAATCTCTGCTTTAGATTTCCCAACGAAAATAGTATATATTTGAAACTGACACGATAATGACATTGTTTTGTCAAAATCAAATTATTTGTATCAATATCAATGTATTTGTTTAATACTGTCTTGTAGTGTAAAATTCACCGTAACAGTAACCAATTATATTGCTTATTATGTATTATGGCGACTTGTTTTAAAGAACGTGTGATTCTGCCTCGTTATTTTTATTACAGGAAGCGGAATGAAATATTAGAAATTGATGATTACAATGCGTAGTCCAGTGCAGATACAACCTAGTAGCATCTATTTTCATCATACCTCAAACAACGAAGAGTACTCACCATAGACTCCAGGCAATTTTCGTCCTAGCTTCGTTTACGAAAATTACAGTTACCTTTTGATCGTTGTTTCCTTGGCCACAAACCATATTACGTATCAGGTAACACTATATTTGAATCTCAGTATCCAGTGCACTATCGAACTATATAAACACATAAATCCTGAGAACCCCATCGACCAGTACAAGATATAAGTACATAAATATCACCCTTGATAATCCTTATGGACCAATGTACCATATGACTGTATAGTTATGATATTTGATGGACCCAAAGATTATTTATGTGTCGCAGATTCAAGCATCGAATCCCTTTTGACCATTTCTCAGAATCCATCCTATCACCTCTATCAAATGCGAAAATTTCATATCTCTGTTATCCCATAAATGTTACGAGATAATTTCTGAAAAATGGACCTGGAAACCAACCATTGAATTACAGAAACCAAAATTAACCCCAGTGACGAACCCCTCAGTGACAATATACTCCTCCCACAATTTAAAGACAATATGTTGAAGGAGTCACTAAAGTTTGATGTCGACCCATTCCAAATCCAAACATCAATTACCCTGTGATTAACTAAGGAATCACCGCAAAAGTTAATAGACGCAAGCCCTGCACTAACAATTTTATAAGAGAACTATAATCTCTAAGTGCACAAACGAACAATTTTATACGAGAATTACATTCTCTATGTACTTTTAAATACCCCAAGAACGATATGCTGAGAAGAAAATTAACCCAATCCGGACTGTGTTGATAATAGATCAAGTCCCAAGTCCCAACAGTCGCAGTGTTCAACCCCTTAACGATAAGGCACCTTATGAACCATCCAAAAACAGCAGGTGAGAATGAACTCTGATATCAAAATTCTACAAACCTGTACCTGGGAGTATCATTACCCGTTTGACAATTAAAGAAAGCGTTTCGTCCAAATGAATATAACCATGCTCGAACTGTTCTGTGAAGAAACCATATTGTAAGTGTTTTAAAATTTCTTGCCAAGACAAAAGGAGTGAAGGACCATAATTTATAATAGAAGGAGTGAGTCTGCTAAGATACACGTAGGTGGTGAAATAGATGTGAGTTTACACATGTCACATTTTAATAATGTTGATAAAAAAAAACAGTTTTGAAAAAGCAACTTCGATAACTTATTATCAACATTATATAACGAACCAACCAAGTGAAAATGTTTTAATGATTACCATTGAATGTAGTGAACACTTTAAATCGTTCATATATATATATATATATATATATATATATATATATATATATATATATATATATATATATATATATATATATATATATATATATTATATATATATATATATATAATATATATATATATATATATATATATATATATATATATATATATATATATATATATATATATATATATGTATTATTATTTACTTAGATAGAATTAGTGTAAAGTCAATGTATTTCCCCATTAATTTAGCGTAGAAAGGAAGCATAATTATCCTATAGTAAACAAAATTAAAAAAAAACTTGTAAAAGGTGAATTTTAGAAAAATCTTATAGTAAAAGTAGAATAGCCTCAACCTAGTTGGAAATTTAAAAGTCATCAGTGTTAAATGTAGAAAAAAATCTTTAGTATAGTAGCTAGGCTAGAACCATAGATAATCTTAGTCCGGTAGATGAACTTTAGAAAGGGATATATAATAAAATAAGAAAAGTAATAAAGAAATTTTTAGCAATCCTGATTAAGCTTATATAAAAGTATAAAATAATACAATGTCAATTAAAATTACGTATGACCAATAGTTAATAAATAGCGAATATTTCAAAAACCCAAGGGCAAGCAAGTCCTAATGACGGGACGTCATTAAATAATGGGAAGGTTGATATGTACCGTGAGTAATATGTGATATATTTAAAATACAAAAAAAAATTCTTTCCTTCTAAAGATAATTCCGACATAAATTAAACTTCCCCTAACTAAGTTTAAATCCCATTTCAAAAAGAAAATTTCTTAATCAGCAAAAGAAAAACCGCATTCTAGTCTCAGCCAAACATTGACGCTAATCAGTTTTGAATTTTGCGAAGATGTTCGGCAATAAAAAAATGCTAGATACAAAGTTCACAGGAAGTTTAAGTTATAAGAGCAGTATGAATGTTTAATCATCAAAATATTTAAAACAAGTTATTGGATGGATAGTTAGCATAATGAAGTGAGTTTGCAAACATAATTACAAGGTAGCGGGGCCTTCACAAGAGTTGCGCCAATCGTGAAATAGCACTCAGGGCGCAGAAGCAGGAATAATTTAATGTAATGAAGAAAAGTGTTTTTTGAAGCATTCAGTTGCCATAAGTTTTTTGAGAATTATCATTATGCAGTCATTGTAGGGATTCGGTCATTATTATCTCTGCCTCTGTTGTTGTAAGTTGAAGTGAAGCACTGTTGTACACCTAAATGTAAGTCTCAATAACACTATTGATTTTCTATTTGTGTTTGTTTTATTTATATGTCTGTATCTAATCACACAGCAGGTAACTAGTTCGTAGGTCTCCATCGGTAACGTTCCCTAAAGAGTACTAATAAAATGATTGATTGATTGATTGATTGATTTAAATAACTCAAGGAAAAGAGGTTACATTTATATAGTTACGTACTCTATTTTCTCGCGTTCAGCGAGTGGCGCGGTCACCCATTTACTTTACTCCCCATTGCTGTGGCACAATCCATGATGTCACAATCTTTAGCGTTACAAGTGACGCTATTGGAAAACTTATAAGGTGTAAGTTCACAGCTTCAAACCTTAACGGCGTAGCTGGCGCGATCGGTATACAGGGTAAATACCCTTAACATTACATTTAGCACGGTCGATCGTTATTGTCACAGGTGCCACAGTCTTTAACGCCACAGGGGTTAGTTACCCTCCAATCAATTTCGACTATTAAAAAGGGCACTATCCCTCTCAATTTCCAATTGAATAAACCCCTATTGAAATTTTACGACAACTTTATCTATAAGAACTTTATATACCCCTAGGGCATAACTTACAACCTTTGCCCTGGGGGCTCTGGGGGAGGTTTGTAATTCTTAGATACATAATTTTCAGAACTTTCAACTACGTTAAACAAAATGGCTATCTCTAAACTTTGATTGAATATTTATGGGGAAATGGTGGGCGTGAGAGTGGGGTTGATTACTCTCCACTCACTTTCAACTTTTAAAAAGGGCAGTTTCAATTTCCAATCAAATGAGCCTTTTTTGAAATTTCTACAACAACTTTGTATATGAACCTTTTATGCCCCCAGGGCATAACTTACAACCGTTGCACTGAGGAATTTGAGGGGTTATCATCCTAAAAGACCTAATTTTCAGAACTTTCAACTACTTTGAACAAACTGGATATCTCAAAATTTTGATTGGATGTGTTTGAGAAAATAGTGGGCATGAGAGGGGCTTAGTCGCTTTCCAATCAATTTCAACTATGAAAAAAGGCACTAGCCCAAAAAGTTCCAAAACTTTCAACTACGTCGAATAAAATGGCTATCTAAAAATTTTGATTGGATGTGTTTTGGGAAAAGGTGGGCGTGAGAGGGGGTTTAGTTGCCCTCTAATCACTTTCGACTATTAAAAAGGGCACAAGCCCTTTAAATTTCCAATCGAATGAGCCCTTTTTTCAAGTTTCTATGAGAAAGATTTCAATAAAAACCTGATATGCATCCAGGGCCTAACTTATAACCCTTGCCCTGAAGACTGTGGGGGGAGTGTCCTGCTCAAAGGTTTAATTTCCTGAACTTTGAATAGCTTGGAACCAAATGGCTATCTAAAAATTTTTATTGGATGTGTCTGGGGAAATCGTGGGTGTGGAAAGGGTGTTAGTTGCCTTCCAATCACTTTCGACTATTAAAAAGGACACTAGCCATTTCCTTTTACAATCAAATGAGCCGTTTTTTAAGTTTCTACGACAACGTGTTCTATAAAAACCTTATATACCCCCAGGGCATAACTTACAACCCTTGCCCTGAGGGCTGTGGGGGGGGGGGGGTTCATCCTCAAAAACCTATCTTCCAGAGCTTAAAACTACGTTGAATAAAATGGCTATCTCAAAATTTTGTTTGGAGGTGTTTGGGGAAAAGGTAGGTGTCAGGGGGGTTAGTTGCCCTCCAATAACTTTCGACTATTTAAAAGGGCACTAGCCCTTTGAATTTTCAATCGAATGAGCCTTTTTTGAAGTTTTTATGACAACGCCTTCTATAAAAAAACCTTACATACCCCCAGAGAATAACTTACAACCCTTGCCCTGAGGGCTGTGGGGCAGTGGAAATCAACCACGCTGAACAAAATGGCTATCTCAAAATTTCGATTAGATGTGTTTTGGGAAATGGTGGGCGTGCAAGGGGTGTTAGTCGCCTTCCAACCACTTTTGACGATTATAAAGGGCACAAGCCACTCCAATTTCCAATTGAATGAATCCCCTTTCGAAGTTTCTGCGACAAATTCTTCGATACGATGTGCCCTGCTCTAAAGGAAAAAAAAATTAATAATACATTGTGCCAACATCGTTCTTATATGTCCCCAGGGCATAACTTAAAACCCTTGCCCTAAGGGTTGTGGGGGAGTGTCCTCCTCAAAAACATATTTTCTAGCTGGAAATCAACTACGCTGAACAAAATGGCTATTTCAGCCATTTTCAGCTAGAACGAAATTGTCTGGGGGAAATTTTAAGTGAGAAGAACTTTCCATGGAGGTATTTTCCATGACGGGAAGAAAATTTCTATGAAGGGGTAGGAGCTAGATTTCCTGGCATTATTTAAAAGTATTAAAAAATTAAACAAAAAAAAAACAAGCTTTCAACAGAAAGTAAGTAGCAATGTCAACATCAAAACTTAAAACGAACAGAAACTACTACGTATATGAGGGGGGTTGCCCCATCCTCAATACCTTGTTCTTTACGCTGAAGTTTTTTTGGAACTATTAAAAAAGTTTATTATTCTAATTAAAAAACCTATCAAGAACCTATCTTCCAGAACTTAAAACTACGTTGAATAAAATGGCTATCTCAAAATTTTGTTTGGAGGTGTTTGGGGAAAATGTAGGCGTCAGGGGGGTTAGTTGCCCTCCTATAACTTTCGACTATTTAAAAGGGCACTAGCCCTTTGAATTTTCAATCGAATGAGCCTTTTTTGAAGTTTTTATGACAACGCCTTCTATAAAAAACCTTACATACCCCAGAGAATAACTTACAACTCTTGCCCTGAGGGCTGTGGGGCAGTGGAAATCAACCACACTGAACAAAATGGCTATCTCAAAATTTCGATTATATGTGTTTTGGGAAATGGTGGGCGTGCAAGGGTGTTAGTCGCCTTCCAATCACTTTCGACGATTATAAAGGGCACATGCCACTCCAATTTCCAATTGAATGAATCCCCTTTCGAAGTTTCTGCGACAAATTATTCGATACGAAGTGCCCTGCTCTAAAGGAAAAAAAATTATTAATACATTGTGCCAACATCGTTCTTATATGTCCCCAGGGCATAACTTAAAACCCTTGCCCTAAGGGTTGTTGGGGAGTGTCCTCCTCAAAAACAAATTTTCTAGCTGGAAATCAACTACGCTGAACAAAATGGCTATCTCAAAATTTGGATTGGATGTGTTTGGGGGATTATGGGCGTAGGGGGAGGGGGGCTAGTTGCCCTCCAATCACTTTCGACTATTAAAAGGGACACTATCCACTCCAATTTCCTATTGAATGAGCCCCTTTCGAAGTTTCTACAACAACTCCTTCGATACGAAGTGCCCTGGTATGGAAAAAAAATACATTGTGCCAACATCGTTCTTTACTTAGGCAGTGCGATTGCGCTGCCTATGATTCTTCAGCTGGGTGGGATTAGTTCCGTGGCCAGCAGAATCTGCAAGTTTAGAAGACAAGAAAGAGAAAAAGAATTAATGAGATGGTAAAGGAGTGGGATTATGTTTTCTTTTCTCTCTCTCTCTCTCTCTCTCTCTCTTAGTGATGGGAAGTTGCTTTGTTTGATGGATAGTTTACTTAGGGGGGAGGGGTGTTGGATGCTTTCTAGGTGCAACTATCCATTTTCAACACGTAACTTGTGAAATTAGTTAGTCATTTTACTTTAAATATATATATCCGCCCTATAGCTATATCCACTTAGCCTCTGGCAATGCCGCTGAGTGCACCTAGCCTTTTCCTCTCAGCGTTGTCAAGACTTCATATTGTGAACTTTAGTCTCATTTCTTACCAGATTTTTTGTGTGCTCGAACAATACAGATGTTAGTTTCTTTATTATTTGTCATAAAAGCGTACCTTTCCCCCAGAAACTTTTAGGGAATATAGGATGTTAGCTAGCAGCTGGATATCCGCATCTAGAACTCAACACTTCCAAGTAGGGAGAAATGTGTGCCTAAATCCATTTTGGAGATTGATGTGGTATTCTTCCACAGGTTATAACTTTTGCTTTCAGTTAAGCCTACCTTAATGTCCTCCTATCTCCGATAGGGCACCAAGCGGGTGCCCCCTATCTTTATAGTTATCTTGATATTTCATGTTATTATTCATTTTAATTTTTGTCGTTTTGGGTTTTCTTTTTTTTTATGGTAAATTCTTCCAGTTTTAAGTTCGAATATTCACGTGACTTTATTTCATCCTTTTAATGGATTTAATGTTCCTTTTTATGTTTAAATTCGTTCTATATTTTTGAAAAGATCATGTTAAATTAATCATCATTAAAAGTAAATTCTTTTGATATATTTTTTATCAAATATCCTTTTGTTAGAGAATTATTTTGAATTGCTGACGGTTGTGGCTGATGAAAAATTAGCCACATAAGCGCAAGATGCTAATTTTCTTGTTTCCTAAGTTTCTACGAGTTATATTTTCTATGGCTTTTCATAGGATTTTGGAAAACCTTCACAGACTTTTTTTTAAGCAAGTCGTGACATCGTTTTCTGTCAGTTTTTTTTTTTTTCATTATTCACTCGGATCTAGTTTTAAGGGCCGAAAAAATAATACTTATGAGGTTCTCGCTGGATTTTATATCACAAGCTCCTGCTTTTTGTTTGGCTTTCATTTGTTTTTGTGTTCAAACAGTTAGTGGTAACCAACTATAATTAAGGAGTGACGTGGCTCGGTAGTAACCGAAACTTTAAAATACTGAACCGGCAGAATAAGCTTATCAAAAAATAGGCGATAAGCCAATTCTATCAAAAGAATCGGCTTATTATGTTGACTCAAAATATACAATATTTATTAAGTTTAAGGTTACCCATAAAAAGCTACGAGCCAGAGAAAATTAGCTCGATTTTCGAAAAAGGGGGAACACCCCCTAAGAATCAAGGAACCTTAGTGCAAATCACACCAACAGATTCAGCGTATCGGATAACTCTATTGTATAAGTTTCAGGCTCCCATCTACACAAATGTGGAATTTTGTAATTTTGGCCAGAAGAAAGATCACGAATGCATATTATTTTATTTTTTTGTATGTTGGTTTTTTTTTTCCCCAGGGGCTATTGCATCAAACTAATAGTCCTAGAATGTCGGGAAAGGACTCATTTGTACGGAAATTAAAAGTTTTATCGCCCTTATTAAGTAACCAAAAAATTAGAGGGCAACTGGCCCCCCTCTCATCCCCATTTTTCTCAAAGTCGTCAGATCAAATTTAGAGAGAGCCATTTTGTTCAGCATAGTTGAGAAGCCCAATAACTACGTATTTGGTGATAACATGACCCCTGGGGAAAGGTCTATAAGTCGTGAAATTTGCCTATTGTTTACGTATAGTATTTGTTATTGTGAAGTATACAACAAATTTTCGGGAGGGGGGGACTTTGTGCTTGGGGTTTGTTTCCAAAATAATAATTTTCGGTGGATGGGGAGTTTCAGGGAGGTAAAATTTTCAAGGGAACTTTACACTGGGAGAATTTGCCAGAATTCCCATAAGAAATTATTTTTATTTGTCTTACTCTTTTCCGACTCAACTTTACATGTTGAGATGTCAAGGGGAATTATCCGAAGGAAAATTTTGACAGGATTGGAATTGTCTAGAATATCTTTCTCTATAAAGGGGACTTTCCATTGGAAAAATCCTCCACGGGAGAGTTTCCACGGGATAAATTCTCCTGAGGGAATTTTCTGCCGTAGCTACTTTCTACTAGGGGGGGGGGATATTTGAGGGAAGAATTTTCCACAGAGGGGAGGGGGTTTCCGGCATGATTTTAAAAACAAACAGAAATTAAAGTCTTTTTCATATGAAATTTTGCTAAAGAAAACATTCTCAGCTGGTGTCGTCCGCAAGAAATTTTCCGGAGGAATTTTCAGCTAGAACGAAATTGTCTGGGGGAAATTTTAAGTGAGAAGAACTTTCCATGGAGGTATTTTCCATGACGGGAAGAAAATTTCTATGAAGGGGGAGGAGCTAGATTTCCTGGCATTATTTAAAAGTATTAAAAAATTAAACAAAAAAAACAAGCTTTCAACAGAAAGTAAGTAGCAATGTCAACATCAAAACTTAAAACGAACAGAAACTACTACGTATATGAGGGGGGGTTGCCCCATCCTCAATACCTTGTTGTTTACGCTGAAGTTTTTTTGGAACTATTAAAAAAGTTTATTATTCTAATTAAACGGTCCTTGTGTTTCAGGAGTCGTTCCTAAAGAATTGGGGCAGAAGGTCAGACTTTAACGTTACGAGGTATTGAGAATTGGGCAACCCCCCTCAGGTACGTAATAATTTCTGTTCGTTTTAAGTTTTGATGTTGATGTTGCTCCTTACTTTTAGTTTAATTTTTTTTTTTTTTTATTTAATCTCTCAATAGAACAGATAATTATATAAGAATATGAGTTTCAAGTAAAGGAGTTCAGAACCAATTCAGGCTAATCTGTTCAACATTTAGGAATAACATCTAGGAATCCTAAGAACAAAACACCAAAGAAGTTGTAACCCGTATACAAGTAGGCTATTAACGCCAGAAGAAGTGAATGGATATTTTAAAACGCATTACTATGAGCATGTTTTACATAAGTTGTGAAAGTTAATCCATTTTTCTTCTTGAAACTACCACACTGAATCAGAGGGACTATTTGTAAGAAATTTTGTGACTAATGAAAAGTATGGGCCCCTTCAACGAAATTGGTGTCTTTACCATACTTCACATACTTCAACATATGCTAGGAACTCTTCTAAGAACTCCCTTTCTCCCAACTTAAACAGGTTAGGGAATAACTAAAAGTGGTATGTAGAATAACACCTCACTTGTTGTGAGTTGAAATGAATGGAAGCACCATTATAAACAGGTTTTACGCAAATTGTGAAGATTAGACCATTTTCTCTTTTTATGAGTATCACACTTATTCAGAGGGACTGTTTGAAACAAATTTTGAAACCCAGACGCTTTTCGTTTCTTCTACCAATTTAAGATTTTGCGCAGGAGAATCAGTTAGGTAAAATTTAAATTTTCACTCATTTTGCTGGCTTGATATTTCCTGCAAAATACCAAAGACACATATAGTTTAAAAAATGTCTTATTTGCTTTCCTTTCTGGCTGACGGTTGAGGAATAATGAAATTAGATTCATTAGACTCAGAGACAAAAATCAGGGAAACCAAAGCGCACTAGTTACCACAGAATTATAGGAAAGTGCTCTTTCTTTTTTATTATATCGTTAATACGTTAAAACAAGTACCCTTAAAAGACATACATACAACTATAGCATGAAAAGGAGAACTGTTTCACAGTTCATGATAAAAAACTGTAAGTAAGGAGAAACTTGTAGCAATAATAACCGAGACTCTAAAAACAAGAGTTTTGTAACAATATATGCATCAAAAGGATTGGAGTTTTATGATGCTTCTTAACGTATAAAGTTAATTAAGTTTAGATTCGACGACTAAAAGTTATGAGCCTGTAAAATTTGAATGATTTTTGGAACGAAGGGGTGACGCCCTTTAAGGGTGAGTAATACTAATCAAATTCAACATATCAGAGTCCTATTGCAGAGGTTTCTAGCCCCTATCACCAAAAGTTTAAAATTTTGCATTTTTCCAAGAAGAATGATGCCTTGTGTGTGTTTATTTTTATTTATTCTTTGTAATCGCATCGAACCGGTGGTCCAAGTAAATCATTAGAAGTCCCATTATACCTTATTCTAATAGGTAAGACCAAAATATTATCGAGCAAAATTCTGTGAACAACTGAAAAGGTATCTATGTATGAATGGTACGTGAGAGCTTCCCACTCTCAGAGGCGACAGTAGCATGTGATATACATCTTGTTCCTAAGCATAAACACAGTCCGTATAAATCTATCAAACAATTCGTGGTAACGAACTTTAAGTAAGGAGCGATCCGGCTCAAAAGTAACCAAAACTATAAAAAAAACGAATTTCGATACCAGTAGATACATCAAAAGAATTGGATTTTTATGCTGATTTCCAATACATAAGTCATATCAAGTTTGGTCTAACCCATCAAACGTCACTCCCTTGAGAAAATTTGCCTTATTTTCGAAAAAGAGGGAAATACCCCCTAAAAGTCATAGAACCTTAATGAAAATCACACCATCAGATTCAGCGTATCAGAAAACCCTACTATAGAGGTTTTAAGCTTTTATCTGCAAAAATGTGGAATTTTGTATTTTTTGCCAGAAGAAAGATCACAGATGCGTGTCTGTTTGTTGTGTTTTTTTGTTGTTTTTTCCCAGGGGTGATGGTATCGACCCAGTGGTCCTAGAATATCGTGGGAGGACTCATACGAATGGAAATTAAAAGTTCTAGTGCTCATTTTAAGTGACAAAAATGGAGGGCAACTAGGCCCCCTCGCACGTTCATTTTTTCCCAAAGTGACCCGATCAAAATTTTGAGATAGCCATTTTGTTCAACATGTTCGAAAAATATAATAACTATGTCTACAGGGTTCCAGGTTCAAGGAGACCCATACGGACTACTCCTTTCTTCCAATTGTTTAACGGCACAAGAAGAAAATTTAACAGGGCATACCTCTTTTAGCGACTAAGTGTCGCAATTCTATACAAATTTCCACCCCTGGCAAGATTCCCAGGATTCCAGTTTTATTTCATATGATTGATCGGAGTGTGGCCGGGATAATACACAAGTTTGAATAATATGGGGAGCTCCTAGCCTCTCGCACTTATTTCTAGCTGGGGAGATTCCCACCCAGGCAAAATTTGGCATGTCCAGGCAAGATTTGGCATGTTCATGTCAGATTTGGCATGCCCAGGCAGGATTCCCAGATGTTTCAATTACTTGGAATGTGTTGTTAAACAATAGGGAATTCTAAATGCTGTTACTAGCCCCTCGCACCTGTTTCTAGCAGGCAAAAATCTTGCTTTTTTTCTAGGCAAAATTTCCCATGTCTAGACGTATTCCTAGGTGCTAGAAACCATATTTGTTTTTTGAGGGTCAGTTTCTTTCTGAAAGTTGGACAGGCAACATCAAAATGGATGCTTATACATTATTGAATATTGAAAGTGTGGATGAAACGGGACCTAGAGTGCCTTAGGTAGTAGTGGAAATTACAAGGGTTTACGACTAACCCTAGAATGGAATGATATGTATAATGAATATGTTATAACATTAAGCAAATTCAAGTCGGAAGAACAATTGTGCTTCGCGGCTAAGATGAATATAGCGCATATACCGAGACTACTAAATGGATTAAATGCGCTGGTGAAATATATTGCAGAGAACAATTTATAGAAAACCGTTAGTCTGTATTTGCTACTGAGAGTGTTAAAATGGATAGACTTGAGAATCAGAAAATCTTACATAATCTAGTAAAATTGGAAAAATGTTTAGTTTTAGATGATAACTTTCTAGAATTATCTCTTCAAAGAAATCTTCTTGAGAAATGCTTAACGATATAATTGTCACAGATTCCCAATCTTTGGAATACTGTAAGAAACTTTGTCGTCGTGGTCCCCATGCTTTATTTATAGATATATTAATTGAGACAAAACAAAAGATAATGTGGTTTTGCTCTTAACCACTACTTGTCGGCCATTTTATAACGCTCCTAGGAGTCGTTATTGTTGTTTAAGAGTCAGTTTATATCTGGAAGTGAGAGTGTCAACATCGAACAATGTTTTACACATGCCCATTATGCTTGTATACTTTTGGCAGCTGGTCATCCTGTGTGAATTTATACTTTTGCTGATGACTATAATGAAAAGTATAAATTATACAATCCGTGTAAATTGCATATAGGATATGAAGTACAAATTAAGGACTGTAATTCATGTCTTGAAGAGATTTGTGACTCTAATAATAGAGGATTCTTCTTTCCAATTGTCACTATGATAAATGTGATCAATGGGAAAATACTAACCCTGGCATAATTGCGAAAAACCATAAACGTTAGTTCAGTTTATTTTTAAGAGACTGGTATCGTCGTGGCTTTAAATTGTTTTGGGAAGAAGAACCTGGTATATGCTTCAATTGCTGGAACAATAAAAGAGTCTGGTTTTTACGACATCGCTGTGAAGATAGTGACTACTTTGATTATAAACCTACAGACTTTTATTTGCTGTTACAGAAAGTGATTCTTCATATGAAAATTTTGTATGTGACATTGCTTCAAATAAGCAAATTGAAACAAGTGAATTTTATAATATGAATCAGAGTAGTATTATTGACTTTGCGAAGAGATTTAATAAAAATAAAGTTAATTATATTGTAGAAAATGGGATCCAGATTTTGCACGTCAAGATGAATACAGATTGAATCCTGACGAGCTGTTACCACTTGTCGTTTCTGATGATTATCTATACGTAGAAGAAGAAATCTAAAGGACACAGCATTTTGTATATATATAAATTTTATTAATAAACGAATTTACATACATTTTAAAGAATTTTACTTTTATGGCACCAATTGATATTATAGAGGTAGGAAAGAGTATTTTCAACTAGAAAGTCATTCAATCGAGGATTGTCGCCATAATTCTAAAGGCATTCTATGTAAGTATGTCCAGGACCTCGAAAAATAAAGTATATTAGGGCATGAAAACCACAACTTTTCGTTGATAGATCTTGTACCCGCTTCTGATTTTAAATAATAGATTTTCCGCTCTTCTCAAGAAAATTTTTAAGATGAGGTGTGTATAATGTATACGGTAGTCCAAGCGAATCAAAAAATTCTATATTGCTTCTTGTTTGAAAGATGCATAACGAATGCCCTGTCTTTACACTAAATCGACTGCTATTAACAATAATTAGGGTGTTGTCAACATGTTGAATGTTCTCCAGGAAATATGAAGGTATGCAACAGGATTTATATTTCAACATTTAGGGGTCCGTATTGAATATACTGATTATTTGATTTGCGTTCATGGTGCCAAGTCTAATAAAACACTGCCGTCAGGGGAAAATTTCCCAATAGGTTTCAAATTGACTTAACGAGATTAGTGCAATACTTTCCTCCAATGGTTTGGCAAAGGTACACTCTAACCGCACATTACCCGTTCGGACAATACTCATATCTTGAGTACCAGACAAATCCAATACGATGATGCCATGAGTTTTCGCAAACATTTCTTCACTTATAAAATTTTCGAATAATTGGTAATCTCGATCAAGGGATTGCATTGTCAATTCATAGAGGGTCATGTAGTATTTATCAAAGGATAAATTGTAGAGCGGGATTCCATTTACTTTACATACAAGCGATGAAAAGCCCAAACAGTTCAAATTTATGCAGGGAATCTGTCCATGATCCAACAGCGCTAGCACTTTTTACAAAAGCCAATGCCAATTTTGAAGGAATTTCGCCATTGATAAATGAAGAATCGGTATAGACACGCGTACCTGTAGCAATATGACATTGATTCGTGATTGTATGAGGCACGAGCAATGTGATATTATTTCCAGCAACTCTTTATTTTTCAATTGCCAAAGCCACAGAACTCATAACTTGTTGTTTTTGTACATGTAGTACTGCCAACGTGAGAGTGACTGTTACATTGGGTGCTGCATCCAGTACTTTTCGCCTAATATTATTGGACGGTGCGAGTTTTAGTTTTACATCAATCTTTACATTAGGAGGCAACCATTGAGGTACATTAAATATATCATGATCTAGTTTCCAAACTAAATACAAAATCTTTAGTTGTCGCCTCTCTAATAATATTGGCAGTGTAAGTATTTGTTTTATATTCATAACCCAGTACTTGTCCCCTCAGTTGCTTATAAGAAAATGGAGTCAACAAAATGAGTTGTATATAACTTGCATAATTTGAAAGATTATTGCTCGTGCTCATTTATGTAGACATTTATTTGTTGAAATAAATTGTGTAGTACACAATTTTCGTAGGATGTTCCCTCGGCGGCACCTGGTTTATCTTTGCTAAATTTTTAACAATGACATTTATATCTATAAATGTCAAATTCAAATCGATAAAGTAGTCTTCATTGGAATAAATTTGAAAAAGAACATTTTCAGAGAGCGGTTGTTGCGGGTAAAATTGTTCATAGTATCCATGTTTTACATCGACATCTACATTTTCTGCATTAAAAGATTTAGAGATAAGGTGACTGAAGGGTGTGAACCCTTATGTGGTAGATAAGCAATTTTTACTAGGAAAAGAAATCCTTTTTGGATCTTTTTATTTTCTTTGATGTTTTACACAATACGGGCAGGCTTAAGACTGATGAGTGATGAGGTTTTTCTCCTCCTTTTTAAACCTTTCTGTGTTGTTTCAATCGCTCTAAAAGGGATCTCGCTCTTCATATGAAATTTTGTGAAACACTTTCTTGAATATTTTTCCAAGAGCGCAAATCATGTAATGTAGAGGACGCAAAATCCGCTGCAACCGGTGCAACATATTTTCTATCAAAGGGTAGTAGCGAAAAAACTTAGCAAACCAACCGCCGAGACCGTACCCGGACACTGACGAACCACCCCCATAATAGTCCATTCCATGGCCCACTGCCGTGGTCCAAGAGTAGCAACGTAGCAATCAACATCAGGACATAAAAACTAGGCTCTATTAGCCATTTCACTGAATTGGTCGAAAATGACATGTAATTATAGCTAAACCTTTTTTTATTGCTAGAGGATCACCCAATTCGCTTCTTAATGTTAACTGACAGAGCTCCAACTACGAAGTTTTGACCGGAACGTATTGAAGGTGCTTTATATTGTAGTGGTGAATGTGGTCATTAGATGTTTTTCGTTCAAGCGCACGTAAGAGGGGATATTGGTATTACCAACTCTTTATCTCTCTAAAAAGGAAGCGTAAAGAAATATACAACTGTCCGAGGAGAAGGCGGGTGGATACTCTTTGAAATTGACATGATTCATGCCCCTAAAACTTCCCTTACTTTTACCGTTGATTACATTATGTTTAAAGCCAAGAACTTCTCTTAGATTATCTTGAGAATAATCTTTTCATTGTCGATGCGCAAACTAATGTAGATTTTACCCTCTTCCTTTGAATAATTGAATTGAAACGCACCATATTTACGACATGAAATTTCTTTGTTGATAGCATGACACAATTCGTTCATAGTCCCAAACTCCTTATATGGTAATGTGCCAAAGGGGTATTCGAATGAATTCATATTTTAAATTACATATTGATCGTTAACGATTGGCCAATCATGGAGTCTAATTTTTATATCATATCTACGATCCTTTCTTAGGATATCATATGTATTTTTAAGAATACAATCTACAAGAGCAACTTCATACCTTCCCTCAAATTTAACGGAAGGGGAGATTTGTCCAAAACTCCCTCGTTTTATTTAAATCGTTATAAAGGGGATCGGAAACATTGGACATGAATTTTACATAAAAACCTTCAAACATTATTAACGTCTTCAGCGGGTATCCACGAATCAAAACCAGAGTTGTATCCTAGCAAGCGAACCAGCAACTGTCGGTTACCCTTGCGAGTACGAGTCTTTAGTATCTTTTCAATTTGATAGATTTCGCTATTTCCAACTTTTTGTAATTCATAATCATAAAAACCGTCAAGAATCTCTTCATCTTTCATATCACGAAGTCGATACATTATAAATTTAGTATGTAGGATTTTGATACTTTAAATTGTTCAGTGGAACCCAAGTAAATTCCCTTTTCAAAAATATTTCTTGCACGATTGATTCAAACAGTACCACCAATATTAATTTTTTTTCTTCCCTGCCTTTTCATTAGAAAATTGTTTAAGGAAATGTATATTGTCACTATGATGAACTTCCTGAGGACTAGCATTGAAGAAAGATCAATTAGGGCGATGATTATAAATCAATATAATTTTATCTAAATCATGAATAAATGCAGGTGTATTTTTCAATGTGCAATACCTTGAAATTAAAAGTCGAATGGTTCGTATTAAACATACAGCCGATGCCGCCTTAATAGGACTATGCCTATGATATAGTATTGTATTATATTTTAATAGAATCTTGTTAACATGTGGATTAACAAATTCATTTCCGCGGTCTATTTGAATTTTGTTATTTGAATCTTGTTCAAAGATGAATTCAAGGGCTTTAGCAACTCATTGCCTTTGTTTGGCTGCAATGGAACTGCATATGCATACCGACTAAAAAAAATTATTGCAAGTAAAATATACATGTAAGGTTTATTATGACGTCTTTGAATCGCGTATAGAGTCAAAATATCTGCTTGTAATATATGCAGAGGGTAAAATGCTTTAGTGTTTTGATAGTGATTACCCCTAGTCCTATGATTTTGATGAAGAGTATATCTGGGTTCCTTTTTTAAATACTCTTTTGCAAGCTTCTTTTTAGTTATGGTAACCTGAGCAAGTGTAGTGGGAGAACTGAAACTTCCTGGCTCTCCAACATATTCATAAACAACTTTCAAAACTTGATCTATTTTAACAGCAGTGTGAACCGTCCGCTACCCTTTTGCGTACTATACGGCGAATCAATACGTCTCCACTTTTGTCTAGCTACCGCTGTCAAATTGCCAGTAGATGTAATAGTATTTTCAAGGAAATATATAAACTCATCATCTTCTACCTTTAATGCGGTTGAGGGACTATGTTCCTTTAATTTTTGTTTAATTTGTTTATCGGTAATAAGACTTTTAGGTAAATTTGACGGCTTTAAATAAGTAAATAAATGACTATCAATAGAATTTACTCTTTTACGATTTGCAATCAGATCCGATAAAAATCAGTTAAATTATAACTCATACCCTGGATTATAATTTCATTCTTTTTCTATCAATTTGTTCATTTTCAGCGAGATACTTCAAGGTTCTTTTACTTAAATTTATCAAGATTATCTTCAAAGTGCTCTTTTGGTGAAAGAGCAAGTTCAAATGGCGCCAATTTATAGGATTTAGCCATTTCTACAGAGTACTGTTTACAAGTCCGTCAATTATCGGTAGTAAAATTGAATTGAAATTACCACCCGCATGAACAAGACGTTTTCTTGTACAATTTGCTTTCTTTTTGCAAGCTAAAGCGCTTAAAAGTGACCGATGTTGCTTTGTCTGTTGCTTAACACCATCTGACCGTTGAACAATACCTTCTGTTAAATTTAAACAAAGTTCAGACAAGAGATTATTAAATTCCTTGTCAAGGCCATGCCTGAGTATGGGCCTCTTAAGTCGCGGTTTTGAATTGGCTAGCACAGAAAATAAATGCCGATATTCATGTAGCGTCTCCAATGTCATGATAGCGACTAATTACCTTTTTAACTATTCATGGGTAGATATACAGTAATTTCACTATCGAAAATATCAGTGACTATACGCAATTCTTCGGGAATTTTTTGATTCAGGTCTAATAATATGTAACCATAAGGTTAACTAATTGCTTGATTGTACGCGGAAAGTGAAAATTTTGGTGCGGCAGGGTAGATTTATTTGTTTAGAGTTATAAGAGAGCTTGAATCGCGAAAAACTCTATAGATGATATAGTAGGTACAATTCAAAGCAAGTTTTTCTAATACATTTACTATGGTGAAAAAGGTTATGGAGCACAATAGTTACAGAAGTTTTTTTGTGATGGGACCTAACCGTGAATAATTGCAATATTTCCTGCGACCATTCTTCAATAGATTTAGCTAAATCGTCAATAATCAACCTCGAGTTTGGCGCAATACTAGTAAGCACGTCAGGTCTTTGTATGAATTTTATGCATGGATCAATCTTCTTTATTTTCTTATAAGATTCTTGCCATATACTATAGCAATAATACATATTTTTCGGGTTCTCTAAAAACATTTTATCACGATTTTGAATTACTTTCCCTAAAAGTGTTGTTTTGCCGGACATGGACAGTCCAGAGAGAAATGATCTGAATGGTGTTTTAAATTGATACATACTCCTCCAATTTAAAAATGCAACAAACCAAACCTAGCCTATATCTGTAAAATAAATATTCAAAGGAAATACAATATATATGGTTTCTTTAATTCATAAATATATATATTTACAACAAAAATTAAAAAATAAGCACTTGAATATGCAGCTCGGAGGGCCGGACGCTCCTACGGCAGATTCGGCAGAAGCTGCCGAATCTGCCGTCCATTGGACAGGACGGGACAGGACGAGGGCCCGCCAGGGCGATAACAAGCAAAAATAAACACTTTACACATAATAAATAAATAAAAACTTTACACAACAACTATAAAAACACTTGAATAATACCGCTTTGCGCAACGAAAAAAATTATAAATATATAGAACACTGGGGAAAATGACTACGAAAAAAAGGCTATGCCGAGCTGGCGAGGGAAAAAACAGCCCTCAACCCCCCACAGACGGCCCCCTCCAACAACTATATCGCTTTCTCCAGACCGAGTTGCTTCCTTTAATTTACACATTCAACTCGATCTGAAGTAGGATAGTGGCCATGTGGTAGTACTTTCACAACGTCCTCGAGTACGTAGAATTTGTCCAATATGGTGGGAATGGCATTCTTTACCCAACGAACTGTATATTTTTTATATTTTAAAGAGCGAATAGCCATGACACTCGGTCTTGGAACTAAATTACACTCTATAGAGTTCATATAAACATTCATGTTGAAATTTTCCTTTACAAAGTATGATGGCACCCCCTTTCAGACTTTTTCGGTAGTCTCACTATGCTTTTCGATGCAGTAAACCTTTGGACCGGGAAATACGCCATGCGATACCAAGTCGCTTCCCGTCTCTAATTTGAATTTCAACTATTGATTTGGGCCTGGCGTTTCACCAGCTCCGGATAGAGGGACTCGTCCCAGTTTGTATAATCCATCTTAGAGCTAATGTACTCTCCATTTCCCAAATCGCGTAACAGATTATCTGTTTTAACTTTCAACAGGACTGAATCGGTGTCTGTATAATACACCTGAACTTGTCCCATCCCCGGCATTTGGCGCTTACACACATTGTAATAAAATTTCAACATGAGTTTTTTCGAAATTTCTAAAATGGCACTGCCAGCGGCAATGTTTTTATTTAATATTGCGTTTTTTTTCTTTCTATGTAAGAGGACCATATTGGAGTATATGATCGTCAATGATATGAAGTTTGGATCCGCAATGATTCGGGCACATTCTTTTGGTTCAGTCATAACGACTCCTGTTACGCACACTCTAACACATCTTACCGAAGGCCGAATTTAAAATGAGCTTAAAGATTTCTTTTTCGACCTTTGTTTTCGCTTGAGATCGTTTGTTGAAAAAAGCGTCAACAAATGTCTTCATTTGAGGCTTTTGATTAAATTAGAGCGCCCCATTAATCCTTGTGACATTGAAACCTTTGGCAAGCTTCCACCGCAAAAGAACGTGGTGCACAAAAATATTCCGTTTTGGCTCCAGGTCAGCAATAAGATTTTGTTTTGAAGGTGTCCAGTGCATACCTTTATTTTCTACTAATGATAAATTGTATTGACTCAAAGAGTCCCTAGGCACCGGTCTATTGATGTAGGAGAAAAAAGTCCTTTACCGAGTCATGAAGCTCCAGACATATTTCACCGTCAATTAAAAAAAAACATCCTTGTGGTCCATTTTCCGCAACATTGTGAATGTTGGGGTAATCTGGAGCAGAAGGATCGTCAAGCCATTTGTAATTCCCACAAGGCATAAAAATAAGACATTGTCGACGGATAAAGGAAATTCCTGTCCAATAGTATGGCGTACGACTTTTCACCGGTGCATTGTCCAGTCGGGTCAGTTTCAAGGATACAATCCCCGTTGAAAACTTACCCTCCCCTCATGGATATCTCTACAAACAGATGCTGATCAACGTCGGCGATCAGACCTATTTCGGCATTACTGATTTTAAGATTTAAATCCATCACCAGATGAGAAGTGGAAAAATAATAACCCAAATCCAACCAAAATTCTTCAAGAATCTTATGCGTGTCCTTACAGACAATATCCAACAACGTCAAAATATCACTTGCCATGTACATTTTAAAATAATTCCAGCCATTTTTACACCCACCCTTTGCCCAAACCCTCTTGGCAAATTCAAAATTGGCAGTGGTGCATTGATGATCGCGATGTTAATCGTAAAACTCTCCAACAGGCAGTAATTTTTCCAAACTTAGCTTCGAGGTGGAGCTGTAGTAGTCGTACGGGTATATGCCTTTACACGTTAATAAATCATACAGTTCCTCATCTGCAAAGTGCTGTTTGAGGAGGGGAAAACTATCAAAATCGTTGGTTTTCTGTACTTGAATGAGTTGACTTAGTGATTTAGGGAAAAAACTAAAGGAATCAAGTAAACGGATTTTATTCAAGTATGCTTTACCATTATCAGTTGCTTGCCATTTAAGTTCTAAGACTAGCAACTTTTCAGATGATTTCGGTATGATGTTATATGAAAAAGAACCATCTACCTATGCGCCATCTACAACTGAATTGTGGATGTAAACCGGTAAAAATTATTGCTGTCTAACATTTAAATTACACGAATTATGCGCAAGCCCCCCAAAGTTACTCCCCCTTGATGCAACTTCATGCCATAAATGATCGTGGTCCCGGGCTTTCGCATACCTCTCATTAATTTTCTTCTTGCAAATCCAACAAATTTTCTTATTTTTAATAGTCAACTCGTCTTCTGATAATAGATTCATTGGATAATGTGTATGGCGCAACCGCCATGAAATTTCCTCATTTGCTGTTTTATTAAGAGCAACCATAGTTGTGCCAATACAATCTTCTCCACCCAACGTCTCAATATAATGTACCAATTGCATGGTATTACTTGAATCTCTTCGCGTATGCGCAAAAAACATCGCAATGACATCATGTTTTTCATATGATTCAAATTTGACAGATCCGACACATCCTTGAGCTCAGCTTGAATGCCCAATGATACCTTGTTGCTCTGCAACAGCGTGTTATGAAAGCTTTTGAGCCGCAAGGCAGCACTGTCCCCTGAAACCGTTTCCATAGACTGGTATCTATGACGCTTGCAGTGTCTCAAATGATTATTTAATTTTAATTCTGTATGAAATCTCAAAAGACGCATTGGGCAGTAATGACATGAAGTGCAATCTTTACCCTCACTTAAAACCCTGCTAATATGGGGAATAGGACAAAAGTGTCTAATTGATTCCAGATCTTTGGCAAGTTCGTTGAGAAGCCATACCCAGTGTTTCACTGATTCAATGGACGGTGATCTTACGGAATAAATTATCCCTTTTTAACCCTAAGTTCCCTTCTTTATATTCTTCATCAAATTGTAAAACTGTACCCCTAATTTTAATTGTTCATTAGCCCTTTCAAAAATATCAGTCCCCCTAAGTGTCACTGGATATTGTCCTTTAAACAAGTGAAATCTACTTTAGGAAATTCAGATCCTTCCTCCCCTCCTTTAAGTGCCAAATCGTCCAACATCGTCTTAGTAACGCTCCTTTGCAGAAGTTTATGACCAGCTACAAGGACGGAATATTTGAAACACTCCAAGCCCGTGTCGAAAGAGAATCGTTGTACACCCTTAGTACCTTTTAAATTAGCATTATATTTTGCTCCCCCACTCCCCTTCCCGCCTCCTAAAACAAATTCCTTTTTAAATTTAATTATGTTAACCTCTAATTTTTCTATAAATAAAACGGATAACACACTCCTGTTCTCATTATAACCCCCAATCCTATTAACAATTTCACCCACCCAAACTGAAAACACACCTTCAAAATTATACAACTCAGGGTGCAGTGTCTGCTTTCTTGTTTGTATGTGATGCTCGCGCAAAACACCCAGACTTGCATTTAAAATTTTTTTTTAATGTGATGGATGTTTTTAAAGAGTCCTGCCCACCCACCTCCCGTATATAGTTTTCGAGAAGTGGCCAAATCATGCTGACGTAGGAGTGTGCGATTTCTATAGGATCCGTTTGGATACTACCACTTGTAAGGGAATTGAATGGATCTCCAAACTCGGCCCTATAGACGTGACTGTTGCGCAAAGCCGTATCTTATAAATACAACTGTGGAAATACAGGAGGCGAGCCAGCTCCCCTTTGCTCCCCTAGTTCCTTGTCCATGGCGGGTGTTGTCTCGACCTCACTCGATGGTAACTTATCTTCAACCCATTTATAGTCTATATCGAGGCCGAGATCCCGCACAAAACTATCTATATTAAACTTAGCGGGAGCCACACTGGCAAGACTCGCCCCCGCACTTAAACCCCCCTCCCACGTTTTCACTTTTCCTCAAAATGTCACGGAATTCTTATGGCAATGACAGGATCTCCATAGAGGGCCCTTGTGTAGGTGATGTGTGAACCTAGAAGAATAATAAGAGCATATTATCTCACTGGAAGTTATTGCCCTATGAAAAGAGAGAACAAGTATAGAAGGGTACCATGCCCCCTTGAATTTATAGACGCTCCACTACTTATTGGAAAGTATCATTGTATTATGGGATTCCATACCCCCTTAAAGTCATAGACCCCTACTACTGATTGCATTATGGGCACCACGCTCCCTTGAACTCATAGAACCCCACTACTCTTTGTATTATGGATACCATGCTCCCTTGAACTCATAGAACTCCACTGCTAACCATGTATGTAAAGGGGTTCATTTGGGCCACACTACTGCTATAAATGTAATGCCCTTCCATAGGGCACCATTTGTATGTATTATGAAGCATTGAAAGGTGCCCCCTATGCCCAAACTACTGCTATATATGTTTCACGACTCTAAAAGATCATCTTTGCTTGGACCTCCTTACTAGCAGTTATGAATTTTAAAACTTACCGCGGGGTGATTTGATTCTGGCAATCTGGTAATAAACGCATCGGTCCCTGCCAACAATTCGTCGCATGCTTTCTCTGGGGTATGCTCGTCCTCTCCCAATAAATTGGTTCTTAAGCCGTTCAATTTCGGCCTAGAAAAAGAAAATTTTAGGTATGAATAGAACTAGCAGGAGATCCCTAAACTCTCTGATTCATGTTCTTAGCTATTTCCTGAATGTCCCCATTATTAGAAACCCCGAAATAACATTCTTAGCGAATAGCCCTTTTAATGTCTCTGAGAGAAAAAAATAGCTTGATTAACCAAAAATGAAAAAAAATAGTCTTATTTACTTATTTCCGGGGGGGACCGAGTCTCTTGAAACTGGGAGTGGGGGGGGGGTAAATAAGTAGAAACTTAAAGATTAGAAAGGAGTGAAAAATGACGTTATTTCTGGGGGGAGCATAAATAAGTAGACACTTAAGGATTAGGAAAGAGTGGTTTCTTTATTAGCTTTCATTAGGTTGAAAAATAGTTTTGCTTAGACATTTCTATAACTAGGTCCTATGACATAGAAAAAATAGTGAAAAGACAAAAGAGTAAAAGAATCTCTGAGAGTTAAAAATTACATTGAAAATATACTCACCTCTTCAGATTCTGCCAACAATGGGTCTTGAGTGCTGGACGGTCCTGGAATTGCATAATGTTTGGCAACGTAGCGGCTTTTTGCAGTCGGGGTGGCAAGTTGACCGGACACCGTGGCAGCTCAATGGCGTGGATCTTGGGCCGGCAGCGTGGCAGCTCGATGGCTGAGAGCAAGGGCTGCAAACCTGGATGGGGTAGCTATATCTATCCTCTGCACGGGTGTGGTTTCGTTGCCCCTTGCCCTCTTTAATGGAGGGGAAAGAGATGAAAACGCCTAAAATAGAAGAGAAAATTTAGTATAAAATAACGTCCCCCTTTTACAGAAGAAAAATAAAATTTATTTGAAAGCATAATTTTGTCTAGAAATCGTCTTAAGGTATTGTTCGTCTATGAGACCATAAAATCTAAGGATTTGAAATTAAGACCATTTAATTAGATCCCAACCTCAAAATACATTCTCAGGGCCAAGTTTGTCTCTTTGTCTTAACCCTCCCCCTTTCCATTATAGTATAAAGTAGAACTAGTGAGGAATAATTTTTTTATTATGCTCCCCGCAAGCCCATGTTAGAGCCTCCGCCTTTTATATAATTTCCAAGCCCAAAATGGCTCTTTCACGCATTAATTTTGTTGAAAGTAGAACATCGTTCAGACAGCTTAGAATTATGTAAATTCGTCAAGCCCTGTAAGCTCTGTTGACGGTAATCCTTCCTTACGAAGCTTATTTACAAAGCTCCCCTCTTGAGACGCATTCACATATGTTTTGTTTGGAGCGCAAAGAGAGGCATCAAAATTAATAGTTTCTCAGTTTCAATACATGAGGGAAAAAAGGCACTTTTTGAGTAAAAGGGAATAACTTCTATTGAAAGAATTAAACGGTAACGAATGGGGGGGGGGGTTTAAACAGTGAAAAAGGGTATTTTATGCTTTAAAACGGGTATAAACAAAGCGTAGTGGAAGGATTTTTTTGGGGCGAGGGGGTATAGGGAAAAACCCGGAGACAGGAAAAGGTTCTAATAGAGAAAGTGACTTACTTTATTGTAGGAATTATCCATTATTTAGATGCTTGTATTCTCTTCAACAAGTTATAATACACTGATGAGAATATTTCCTTTTCTTGCCTATTTATAGCGTACTCAGAACACATGGGGATCTTTGAAGGGATAATCCTCTATGGCTTTTAATATAAAAGTGTCTTGGGGGGGACTCTACCACCCGGGGAGATATGTTTGGACATGTATAAGTGTGTAGAAAAACAAATATGGATTCTAGCACCTGGGAACGCGTCTAGACATGGGGAATTTCGCCTAGAAACAAGGCAGGAATTTTGCCAACTAGAAACAGGTGCGGGGGGGGGGGCTAGTAACAGCATTTAGAATTCCTTATTATTTAAAGCACATTCCAAGTAATTGAAACATCTGGGAATCCTTCCTGGGCAAGCCAAATCTTGACTGGACATGCCAAATCTTGCCTGGGCGGGAATCTCGCTAGATAGAAGCACGTGCGAGGGGCTAAGAGCTCCCCAAAATTATTAAAAACTGTGTATTATCCCGACGACACTCCGATTAATCATATAAAATAACACTGGAATCCTGGGAATCTTGCCAGGGGTGGGAATTTGCATATAATTGTGACACCTGGTGTTTATAGGAAGTGCTGTCGTAGAAACTCGAAAAAAGCTCATTCGATTGGAATTCGAAAGGCCTATTGCCCTTTTTAATAGTCGAAATTAATTGGAAGGCTTGACATTTTTATAGTAAAGATCGATGTGGATATAATGTATTATTATTTTTTTTTTTTTTTGTTTAGACCAGGGCACTTTGTATCAAAGGAGTTGTCGTAGGAACTTCGAAAAGGGCTCATTCTATTGAAAATGGAAAGGGCTGATGCCCTTTCTAATAGTCAAATAGATTTGAGGGCAACTAATCCTTCTTCCACTCCCACCCTCCCACGCCCACCCTACCACGCCACCCCTCCCATTTTTCTCTTAAAATTTAACCAAATCAAAATAGCGTAAGGGTATCCAAGCTATCAAAGAAACTACTTTGTTTTGCGAATGGTATCAAGTTTTCCATTTCAGGTCAACTAAAAAAGGTATGAAGCTAAATTAAACATTACTATTTGCGTCCAGATTTTCAAAAGGGTGGATGTTGTTAATAATTGCTGAAAATTTTTTCCAGCATACAAATAGCAGGCCAAACTATAAAGCCTTAAAAAACAAAAAGATTTAAAGTATTATTTTCTTCTCTGAAAAGACTATGTCAATATAAAACGAACAGAAATTAATTTAAAAAACTTTTTCCACAAAATAAGTTTTTCAAAGAAAAGTAAAGAACTCCATTAAAAAAAAAAATTGAGCAAAAATAAAATCAAATAATCTACCAAGCGTGAAACTACCACAAATCAGCAGCGATAAATAAATGAAACCCAAAACGAACAGAAAATACAATAATTAACCGAGTCAAATGCAAAACGAGCAGAAATTAACATAAGTTGGTCACGAAACCCCTATGCCTTCCCAAGGCCGGAACAAAATTTGCACTTTACTGAAAAAATACAAATGAATGTGCATTGTCAGTTTAATATAGATATACTGATATTTAGTAATCAAATGTTAATATTATTTGATTTATTTAAGTTAGAAAAGTAAAAACATTTGTGTTTTAAGTAAAGTGCAAATTTTGTTCTGGCATTTGGAAAGGCATAGGGGTTTTGTGATCAGCTTATGTTAATTTCTGCTCGTTTTGAGTTTGATTCGGTTAATTATTGTAATTTCTGTTCGTTTTGGGTTTCATTTATTTATTGATGCTCATTCGGGGTAGTTTCAAGCTTGGTAGATTATTTGATTTTATTTTTGCTCATTTTTTGTTTAATGGAGTTCTTTACTTTTCTTTGAAAAACTTATTTTGTGGAAAAAGTTTTTAAAATTTATTTCATACAAAAAAGAAACAAGTTTTTCAACTGATATTTCTTAAAATGAACAGAAATTATTATGTATATGAGGGGGTTCACCCCCTAGTCAATACCTCGCTCTTAACGCTAAAGTTCAAATTTTGTTCGAATCACAAAACCCTGAATCACAAAGGCTGTTTAATTAGAATAGATAGTTCTTTTGAAAGTACTAAAAAAAAACTTTAGCGTAAAGAGCGGGGTATTGACTAGGAAGCGAACCCCCTCATATACGTAATAATTTTTGTTCGTTTTAAGGTTAAATAATTTTTCTTCTTACTTTCAGTTGAAAAAACTTGTTTTTTTTAAATTTAATTTCTGATCGTTTTTTAAATACTGCTGGGAAATCCGGCGCCCCCTTCATAGAAATGTCCCTTCTCCCAAGAAAACATCCTCTATGGAAAGATCCTCCTGTATAATTTTATGACTTCTATTCCTCCTTTTTTCGAAAATAAGGCAAATTTTTTCAGGCTCGCAAAATTTTGATGGGTTAGACTAAATTGTGAAATCAGCGTCAAAATCCGATTCTTTTGATGTATCTACTGGTATCAAAATTCCAGTTTTTAGAGTTTCGGTTACTATTGAGCTGGGTCGCTCCTTACTTACAGTTCGTTACCACGAACTGTTTGAAACTAGTCCTTGTTGTGCTTGGGATGGATTTCTATGGGGATAATCTTCCTTGGGGAGGGAAATTTCTGGAGGGTGAATATTCTAGGGAAAATGTTACACTGGGATTTTTTGACAGAATTACTATACGAAATTCTTTTTAATTGTTTTACATTCTCTTTCCAAATTTTCCATGTGGAGATGTTCCGGGGGAATTATTCAGGGGCTTTTTTCTGCGTGTTTTTTTTTTCTGGGAAATATTTTCCACGGAAGGGGGCGTTTCTGGAGTGATCGAGAAACCGATTAGAGATTAAAGTCGTATTCAAATGAAAGAATGCTCAACGTCGAAGAACGTTCAGAGATTAAGTTTAAAAAAAACAAGGGTTTTTTCACTGAAAGTAAGGAGCGGCATTAAAACTTAAAACGAACAGAAATTAGTATGTATATGAAAGGGACTGTCTCCTCCTCATCGCCCCGCTCTTTATGCTAATAGTGAGTTTGAATCTTTGTCGCAACTCTACTGTTTAAAACAATAAAAACAATGAAATTGTTATAGCGGTGCTTAGCTCACAAAAACAAATAAGCTAGACTCTAACAAAATCTTTTCCAGTATTACTTCGACACATGAGATAAAAATAGTCCTTATTCCGCATCCTTTTCTTGTCTTCCTACTTAACCTCACTTTATCATTGCCCTCATGTCCTGCAATGTTGAAATTAACACTAAGAGTCTTTTATTTCAACCTGTGATTGCTTGTGAGCCATACGCGCATTGCCAAAGAGACTTCTTGGAATACTGAAGGAATGTTAGCCTTTAAAGAGAGGGATCATTTATGTTTCTTTAGTGCTGTGGAATTGTTGCTAGAAGCAAGTGTTCCCAGCTAGAAGGATTAGTCTTGCTATTCTTTGCTGGCATAGGTGGACAGATAGTTTTTTGCAAGGTAAATCATTTGCATTAAGACTTGTTTCGCCTCCGTTTTTTAAATACATTGCATATAGAATCGAGTTCTTGCCGAAAATTTATTGGGCCTGGGGGAATCGGTTGTAAAAGGGTGAATATGACAATATAGTAATCAATATTCATAATCATTGTTTAAGGTCCTTGAGTGCAAGAGTAAACCCTTTAAACTTCCTCCTACACGTGTAGCTGTACGCGCTGCTCTTTAAAACGCCTCAAAACTGTGCTCAAGCTTTAGGTGATTTTCAGGTCAGAGACTATACTGTATTAAAAATTCAGCTTACTTGTAGATAAAAAATCTATTCTTCAAAAAAGAGACCTAAGATTTTTCTAAAGAAAAAAACAAAAGAGGTACAACACGGTATAGCCTCTAATAAGGAGTAAACAGACACAATCTATAACCTAACTCAAGTAAACAAAACAAAAGAATAACAGCACATATGTCTTATGTCTAAGACTTTTAAATGAAAGCCCAACGAGGGTTTGGTTGAGAGTTACGAATGACTTTTCTTTTAATTCAGGTATTCTTAGACAGTACCGTTTTAAAATTTCAGTTCGATCAGACAAAACAGTCCTCGCTAGTGAGGGCTACAGAACTACAACCTTAGAGTCCCATTAAAATAGAAGGGCAGTAAAATCTAAATCTGTTTTTTTTTTTAAATTGGTTAAATGGAAACTTACACAGCCATATTCATTTGAAAAAATAGCAAAACCCAAGAAATTAATTTTTGAAGAAAAAGACTTCCATAAGCAGCTATACAGCTTTAACACTTAGTGGGCGCTAAGTTTGAAAATTAGGAACGTGTGGGAAAGATCAGTAGAAAGTGTGAAAAAAAAATATATACAATCACGGAGCTATAGAATGTGAAGCTTTCCTGATTACTGTAGCAAAAGACGAACGTTACCATTAATCTGCAGTAAACTGGGTAAAAAACAGCGATGGAATGAGTAAAATTGTATAAGAATATAACCCTACCAGGTTAACCAATTGGAGTTCATTGAATAGCTTAACATCTAAGCTCTTCATTAACATGGTTATTAATAAAAGTATTCAAGATTAACCCATATACCACTTCTTGAAACATTGCCCAGTTGCCTTAATCACCCTGTTTGGCTCCTCTCTTCATACATGAAAAGCAGGCAGACTAGCGTATGTTGCATAAATAAGAAATACAGTGTTCGGGTACACTCGTGATTGTAAAAAGAAAACATTTTGAAGACATTATTGAAGACCATTTGGAAGACCCATTAACTGATAATTTACGAGTTCCTACGATATATTTGAATTCCCAATCAAATGAGCCTCCTCCAAAGTTTATAAGATCAGCCGTATCGTAAAAACATTGAATGCCCAAGGGTTATAACTTACAGTTTTAGCACCCAGGCTCTGGGGGGGGGGGATTGTGTCAACCCTGAAGACATTGTTATATGATCTTTGGACTATTTTGAGCAAAATTGTTATTCAAAAATTTTGATCGGAAGCATTTTGGAGAAAAGAGGGCGTGTGGGAGGGCCAGTTGCCCTCTAATCGCTTTTGACTCTTAAAAAAGGAACTAGAAATTTCAAGTTTCTAATCAAATGAGCCTCCTCCGAAGTTTTTTACGACCATCCCTTCCATAAGAACCTTATATACCCCCAGGCCATAGCCTACAACAGTTACCCTAGGCTCAGGGGGATGTGTCGAACCTCGAGTTTTTCTGATCTTAGGAGTATTTGAATATTTTGGCTATCTTAATAGTTTGATCGGATACATTTGGGAAAAAGAGGACGTGAGGGGGGGGTCTATTTGCTCTCCGATCGCTTTTGAGTCTTAAAAGGGGAACTAGAACTTTCAACTTCCAATCAAATGGACCTCCAAAGTTTGTAAGACCAGCCCTTCCATGAAATTCTTATATCGCCCTGACCTATAGCTTAGAATAGTTGCCCCCAGGCTCTTGGGGCTTGTGTTAACCCTAAGGGTATTTCTATATGATCTTTGGACTATTTTAGCAAAATTGTTTTTTAAACATTTTGATCGGAAACATTTTGGAGAAAAGAAGACGTGTGGGAGGGCTAGTTGTCCTCTAATCACTTTTGACTCTTAAAAAAGGAACTAGAAATTTCAAGTTTCTAATCAAATGAGCCTCCCTAAGAACCCTATATACCCCCAGGCCATAACCTACGACACTTGCCCTAGGCTCAGGGGGCTGTCTACTTCAAAATTTTGATTTGAAGCATTTGGGGAAAAGAGGGTGTGGGGGGGGCTCTTTGCCCACCGATCGCTTTTGGCTCTTAAAAAGGGAACTAGGACTTTTAATTTCCAATCAAATGAGCCTCCTTCAAATTTTGTATTATTACCTCTTCCAGAGAAACCCTATATGCCTCGGGGCATAAATAACAACCCTTGCCTCCAGGCTCTGAGGGGTTTTGCCGACCCCGGAGTTTTGTTATCTTATCTTTGGAGGATTTTTAAACAAAATGGCTATCATCTTGGTAATCGTAATAGTGTACTTTTGTTTCGATCTACCCATATTTCCGAGGGGATTCAAGCTGGTTTTCGAAATTCCCATGTATTGGATTTGGTATATAACCTTTGCTGCTAAGATAAACACAAGAAACAGCTATTGTTTCAAGATTAAATTTAAATGAATTTTTCTTATGTATTTTTTTTCTTCAAAATATGTCGTTTAATTTTTTACTTACTAAGGTGGTCGGGAGGGAGATTAATCAAGAGGAGAATTGTAAACCAAACGTTATAAATTTTCAACCACGCAGATTTTAATGGCATGTTTTTTATGCTTCCCAGCCTTTTCGCTCCAGAAATGGCGTAAAAAAATTAAATTTTTGGCGCAATAGAGCACTTTATGAAAGTGTTTTCTACAAGAAAACACAAAATGCATGTAGATGTAAGCATTAGGTTTCAAACGAGCTCTTTAACAGATCTCTAAGATGTTTCACTGCCCAGCTAGTGCCGGAGTAATAACAAAAAAGGAGATTAGGATTTCCAGCCTTATTTGACATTTCCGTAACCTTGTTTCCGTAAGTAAATTTTACTTTAAGGATAAGCATGAATAACTTTAAATCCTGAATCAAATTTGAACTGAAATTGTTTTCATTAAGCAGTTTATCTTTCTTAAAAGGGTTTTTTAGTTTTCAGTTACTAAGGGAGGCTGGGAGGGGTGTATTGAAGTAAGGATGGCTGTTAATCTTTGGTTAAAGGGTTTTGAGCAGGGAACATTTAATGGTACACTCGTTATGCTTTCCAGCCTTTCCACTCCAGAAATGGCACGAAAAGTGGCATTTTCGGTACTGTATGCCACTTTCAGATGGCATAATCAAGACAAATTTATAAAAAGTACACAGATATAAGTATTACCTTTCAAATCCAACCCCCAAAAGAAAAAAAAAGACAGACAAATCAGTTCGACACGGGCGAAAATATGATTTTTTTTTTCAGGTTTTAAAAAAGGGGACGCATCACCTCCGGTTAAGGGTTTACGATAACCATGATTGTATTCACTCCGTTACTATTTAATAGGGTTTTTAAACTCACGTTCAAAATTGCCCTAATTTTGTTTTCGCAATAAAACTGAACCATTAGGATAAAATAACTAATAGTTGCCATTCCTGAATCAGCTTTAAATAGCAATCCTTCTTTTTATACATTTTTTTCAAACTGTGTTGTGAACTTTTGGTTAATATAGGTCGTGGTTGGCACTATACCAGATTACAGTAAAAACACAACAGTAAAAATGTGAAGTTGCGAGGCATACTGGAAAAAGTTCATAAAATAATGCTGTACACAATTAACAATAAAAGGGTCGTGTATAAGGAAAGAGAAATCAAAACGGCTGATTTATTACAACTCAGTACTAGGAGGAGACACCCTAGGCTCGTCAAATGACTAGAAAGCTAGAGGATGAAACAATTGCTGAATGCCCCAGTAAGTAGGCTTAGCCGAGGACCAAGCCCAAAGTTGTGTGATAGCATGTCAAAGGAAAGCAGAGAGTAATGAGGTATCAATTACCAGAAGCACTCTTAAAAAGGGTCAAGGTGTAGAATAGCGGAACTTTAGAAGGGAAGACCGTATTCAGGGGGGGGTACGGGTTTAAGCCTCCTATACCCCCTTCCCTCACCAAAAAAGTCGTCCAACCTGTAATAAATTTACAAAATGCATATAGACAAGTATTTGATACGTTCTGTAAACGTTTTATTTGCTAATGTTCTGTAAAGCCCTTATGCTTATATTCGTCAAATAGCTACTGAAAACTGAAAAGTACGACCCCCCAAAGGATACTTCAAAAGGCAAGACCAGATTAAATCTCAAATTTGAACTCCCAGCCTTACAATTAGTCTAGTGGTTGATTCTCTCTTCTTTTTTTCCTTTATAATATAAAATAAGTAGACAAGCCTTTGTGTTACGTTTCAACGGTTGTGTTGTTTTTTCTTTTGTTGCAATAGTTAGCAAATTAGCTATGCTATACATATTCTGCTAAAAAACAGAACTCTGCATTTATTTGCATCTATTAAGGATAACAAACACCAATTATATCTTAACTAGTTTAATAAAAGTCTTCGTTTCTCTAACTTCGTACCAACCATATTTCAAAACCTCATTTATATCACTACCTTTGGTCTTGTTAATTTGCAATCCATTAGTACTATACTAATTCAGGGACCTCAATAGGTCGAAAAGCCGATGTAAATTCACCCACTTCCCTTGGCGAGTTAGGGTCGTAAATAAGGATAAAAAACTCTTGATGACCAATTTAATGCCTGAGCGGTAGGAAGAGACCTCTTATGCTTATGTTCGCCAAATGGCTACAGAAAACTGAAACACACAATCCCAACGGATACTCTAAGAGGCAAGACGAGATCAGATCTCAAATTTAACCCCCCAGTCTTACGACCAATTTATTGGCTGATTCTCTGCCTATTTTTCTTTTCATTTGTAATAAGTGGGCAAGCCTTTATGTTGTAACGGCTATGTTGTTTTTTTGCTACAACAGTTAGTAAATAAAGTATGCTACACACATTTAGCTGAAAAAAATATGTATATATCTGCATCTATTTGCAAAGAGAACATACATTAAATTTACTTTAAAGTAGTTGGAGAAAGGTCTTCGTTATTTTAACGATTTATACGGTTTTCCCACGTTTTTTTGCAATCTTCATGAAAGAAAACTACAATAAAGGACGGACTGTTTAAGGACTGCAGACGGAGGCTAAGATTAAGGAAAAATGGTGTGCTCATTCATAATTTCAAAGACCATTGTCTCTCAATTTAGCCTTAAAAATGTGAAATTTTGTTCAACGTTGCATGTTTGTGTAAAATATTCTTTATTTATTTCTAGAGAAACATTTGTCCTTCAAAGCACGCAAGAAACCCTGCGTGATTCTATGTTATTTGCTATCTTTCGATTGCGATATGAAGAGGTAAACTACATGCTGATCAAATATAATGGGAAATGTAAAATGGACTGTATATGGTTTCTTCGCACTTTTATTTTCTGGGAGTTGTGCTCTTGTCCAAGGTAAATAATTCTTTTCCGATAAACCATAATTTAATTTTCCCTTAATCCCACCTCTTCCATATTTATTTTATGTGAGTATTATTAATATGAGATCTGCATATAGTATTATTGATTCTCTTCAAGAAAATTGATTTGGTTGCATTTATGATAGTTTACGCATATCTATACAATTGGCGTGTGTTTGTAACTCCCATCCAATTCCAATATTCCAATCACCAATCTTCAGATTAGTGAGTCTACTTTGTTTTATCGGCGGACAGCCAGTGGCGGATCCAGGGAGTGAGGGGGCCGCGCCCCCTAACGTAGTCTAAAGTAGTTTAATTTGCCTAATTAACGCAAGTTTGCGTTAATTAAACTTGCTCCTAACGCAAGTTTATCGGATCAACCTATGTTGCGGCCCCCCTTAAAAAACAATCCTGGATCCACCCCTGGGGACAGCTAGGGAATCAAGGTGACATTTTCAGGATTTTTTTTTGGGGGGGGGGAGAGAAGGGAACTTCAGACTTTGTACTGAGGGAAAGAGGTTGAGATATATTTTCTTTTGTGCTTGGCAAGTTTGGCTAGTTTTGCCAGCTGTGTTTCTAAATTCATTTTATAGTTGAACAATACTATTTCATCGACAGAAAATATTTTTTAAGGTTTTAGTGAAAGTAAAATTCACAGAAGGGAAATAGAATTTTAAAAAATAGAAATGCTGACACCTCCTAGGCTCTTCGGCTACTTGTCCTATAATACTTAATCGATTATAGATGTTTTTATAAGTGTTATTGAAACTCAACATTTTCAGAAGGGAACCGTTCTTCACAACTAGCCTTTTTAATAATCGAAATGGTGACGCCCTGTGAGTTATTTTCGAAGTGATTGGCATGAATAGGGGATCCAGAGGAAGCCACCCCTCCTCGTCTTGGCCTGGGTGCAGTTTATTTTCGTGTGCTTTTACCATGTGCAAGTTCGAACGTATTGAGAAAAAAAAGTCACAACAAGAATGTGAATGCGTATTTGAAATTTGCAAAGACATTATTTTAAACTCCTCCATTTATCGGACAAATCTCTACCAAAAAGGTAGTAAGAATTCTACCGCAGCTTCTACAAAATTCACTACTGACTAGAGTATAGATTAAAACGCAATATTTCATAGATTAAAATGTGGTTTATTGAACATGAAATAAAATTCTAAAATGAAACTTCAATTTACCGATAATAGTGATCGGGTGATATTTTCGTTGTGTTTTTCATGGGGATCAATTTAAAAATTGATGACAGATATTTAAAAATAAAACAGACAAAAACAGACAAAGATATTTTAAAAATGACCATGAAACTACGACACAAAATAAATTTAATATTTCAGTCCATGTCGGATTTCTTTTTCAACAGTAAGATGAGAAACTAAAAACTAGGCTCTTAAGTGAAAGATAAACATAGAAGCACAAAACGACCTTTCTAAAACAACAAAGTTTTATAGCTATTAGTACAGGAAAATGAGCTCCAAAAAGAGGTTGACCCGAAACAAATTGCAACAGAAATGATTTTTACATCATCTTGTAGAGAAAAAAAAAACTGAACACATATTCATTTTCGCATATTCTGAGTCGACGCAAAATAACCGTTTTTTGGCTTTTAAGGCTATTTTTTCCGTTATTCGAATAAAAATCGCAATTTTCGTGGACATCGGTTTTTCTTGAACTGAAGTATGATTCTAATCCAAAATAACATGGCGAGACCGAAAACGAAGTCGGATTTAGCGTAAGAAGCACCATACAAAAAGTAACTGCATTTTTTCGACTTTTTTCGCCTAAAAAATACAATTTTCGTTGTAGCCCGATTTTCTTGAATGAAAGTGTGGTTCTGACGTAGAATCGCGAGCTGAGACCGAAAATAGAATCAAATAGGTTGTTCACTGAACCAGAAAAAAAAATCGTAATCATTAATGAATGATCTACATTTTTTTAGAAAATAATTAGGGAAAGTGAATTACAAACCGAACTGGTTTTCAGTGGTCAGTATCGTAAATCACACTTAAAACCCTCTTCGTATACTATTTAGGGTCAACCCATAGTGTCTAATCTTCACAGTCTATTAAATAGAATCAATCTTATCAAAAATACAAAATAGAGAATCAGATTCCAACTAGTTTCACAACTTCTTCATCTGGAATGGATTAACGACTAGGGTTCTAGGTTCTCTTCATGATTGTTGCTGTCGATTTTTAGGGAGTTGGAACACATTGTTCCCTTGCAGGTTCTGCATGCTGAAATACAAACTAAGCCGTTTTTAAAGCAGCTACACCTCGCTGAACTACACTGTACACGACAGGAGCAGTTCACGATCTTTAGGAGCATACGCGGGGGTGGTGGGAGGTCAGTTGTTAATGGGTACAAGAAGTCATCTTTATTCTTCCGTCCCCATTCCTCGGCTTTCAGTTCCGGATCAGGCTCCCCGGTCCATACCTGAACTTGATAAAAAACTCTATAGCTATGAAACTTGGTTGCATCAAAAGTTGGTGGCAGATGTTCTGGGTGAACAAAAGAGTTTGCCGTTGTCACTTTCTTTTCAAAAACTTCTATGCGGAGTTTGTTCAAGTTCCCTCCTTTCGACGAACCGTATATGATCAGCAGGGCCTCTTCACCAGCGGTCTTGATTTCCTCCTTCGAAGCAGACTTCTGCATGAACACTGCAGCTGATGTTCGGAAATCATTGTCTTCTATCAGCCTCTTCAGTGCAAGACCTTTTCCCACACCGTGGATTCGCGAAGTAGAGTCACAGCCTAACAGGGCGTGAGCAAAAAGGATCAGATGACAAGTATCTTGTCCCAGCTTCTCTTTCAGGGTGTGTATGTCCCATATTCGGGGAGCTTTATTCAACTTTGGCTCAGGTGCGAAGAATAGTTTCTTGCTCGACAAGTCAGTGGTAGCATAAGAGAACCAATAGATCGGTATCGTCCCCAACTACGGTAGTGTCGTGTTACCGTGAAGAGGCAACAGCAGCTTCCACAATCGGGACATCTGCGTCACCTGATGCCTGGGAGACCGAGACACCCTTTGCACGGAGATGATCAGCCAAAGCGCAGATAAACCTGGCTTTGTTTTTCTTGCAAGATAAGAACTCTTCTTTCTTCACCTTGAGCTGCATATCTGCTGTGAAGAAGATCTCACGGCCAACTGTACGACTCCTCTACGAGTGAGCCATATCTTTTATGGAAGCCCCACCATCGTAGCCGTCGAAAACGATAGTGGCAGAAGGGTACTTTCCTGTCACGTAAGTTGCATAATGGTCTAGAATCTCCAGGTATCTTTCATTTTTTGTCCACGGTATCCTGTACAGCAGAGCTCCTCCGTCTAGGATATATCGAGTGCCTTCGGGGAGGGGAAATGAATGCTTCTCAAGGTTGCACTCCTGGGTTATGGCCTTCGCAAGTTCTGGTTTGTTCGCAGTCCGGAGCATGCAGGAGCTGTCAAAAAGTGACGCTGGGTAGGAACACAGTTCGTGTTGAAAGTAATCAGTTTCCGTAAGATTGATCCTTTTCGCGATCATGATAAACCTCTGAAAAAGAAGAGTCGGGTCTAGTCGTTTGCAGTCTCCGCTTGGACTTTGCTTGGTGGTCATCTGGATTGCCTGTTGTTTTCGTCGAAACACAAAGTCAGAGACCAGCTGTCCAGACATGGCGTCAATGACTTTTAGGCCAACATCTTTGGCAGAATCAACGTTGGCAGACGGATAGGCAGTTAGACCATTTGCTATGCTGGGGTCCAAGAGCTTCGGTTAAAAAATTAGCGAACTTAGTTCGCCCGAAGGAGAAGTTTTTGACCACTGTATCTCTGAACATTTTCCAAATACATCTGCTATTCCGTCTGCGGATTTCCCAGAATAGTCAGACTCAATCAAATATTTTACTCAATCAATAATAATTGAGCCGAGGAGTGAACGAAAAAAGAAAAATATAGGGAAGGGGGAAGAGGTTCCCAACAGGAAGGATACGGAGCTTTAAACCAAAGCAAGAAAAGGGACTTTAGGGACCTTTATCAATTTAAGGGACCAATAGGGACCTTCACTTGATTTTAGGGACTTTGTGGCAGCCCTGTGTACCTAATCCGTTAATCGTTTGGTCCCTCACAGCTCTGAAGAATACCACAGGCTCATAATACAAGTTAACCTGTTGTGATGATGAGGTCACCTGTTGGTACAATGTGTATTTCAGGGGACGATTGTCTTCTCAATAGATGTCACAGTAAAACAAAAAGCTTGAACTGACATAAAACATCAAAGAATTTGACGCAAAGCAGTAAAGTACAATAATTTATCCTTTAAACTTTTAAAATATTCAGTTCCGAACCACCATTATAAAAACCGACTTCTTACCTGCGCTAATCATTCATTAGAACACTAGCAGATTCACCGGAAAGTATTACTCGACTGTTAGATGGCGGAATTTCGAATAAAATTTTTTCTTGGGGTAGATGGCGAATTTAAATAAAGGTTATGACTGTCACTAACCGGAACTAGTTTTCCACTCGACTTTCTGGCATTACTTGAGGTCTTCGTCTAATTGATTTCTCAGTCAAATCTTGGGAATAAACTTTGAAATCTTTAAAACACTGAGTGATGAATGTGACGATTTTCATTTTTATTGCATTACGTACCCTTCGAAGTGTCTTATACTAGTGCCTAGTTCAGGTATTTTTACGAACAACCGATCATTTGTTGAATAACAAGTGCCGATTGATTGTCTTTACAAAAATTACCGCAACGCATATTGATGATAGTGAAACTTTTTTGTTTTGCACCATACACCCAATCTGACTTCATTTTCTGTCTCAGCTTGTCATTCTGCATCAGAATCATACTTCATTTCAAGAAAAACGGTCGGATACTAAAATTATATTTTTTTCGGAAAACGTAAAAAAATCGCATTAAAAGCCAAAAAACGGTTATTTTGCGTCGACTCAGAATATGCGAAAATGGATATGTTGTTCAGTTTTTTTTTCTCTACAAGATGGTGTAAGAATCATTTCTGTTGCAATTTGTTTCGGGTCAAACCTCCATTTGCCTGTACTATATAGGACTGTCTTTTTTCATGGAATTTTAATATCCAATTTTAATTGTATTTATTTTTTTTTTTGTTACTGCAGAAATGTAGTACCAATATGATCATAGAAGTTTTTCATATAGAATCTGTGGTTTAGGCTAATCTTAAAAAGGAATTAAATAATTGAAACAAAAATATTTTCCGGATAAAGTAACAGTGTTGAAAATAAATACAAATATACATTATCCTATTTTGAGGAGACCTGCTCCCCCTTACGTCAGCCGCTTACACTGAAGTTCACTGATATTACAAATGCTATTGATACTTTCAACAACGCATAAGCGAGATTTTAGCATGAAGATTTGAGCGGTTCAGGAGTCAACAGAATCTTTCATATATAGGAAAATTTATATTTGTTTTAAGTTTTATTTCGATTTTTTTAATATATAATTTAAAATTTTTGTTTATATTGATTTCAATTTCATATACAGAAGCGGAGCTGTGGCGTCCCGAAGACCCCTCTCTTTATATAAAAGTTTAGCCATTACCTAACAATGCTTTGACAATAAAAATCACCTCTTAAGAAGGCACACCCTATTTTTTTTCTTGGGGGGAGGGGTTCTTAAATACCGTTTTTTCTAGTTGTTCAAGTCAAGTTTCAAGTTCGACCAATTATCATTCCGTATCCATACACACACACACACACACACACTATATATATATATATATATATATATATATATATATATATATATATATATATATATATATATATATATATATATTATATATATATATATATATATATATATATATATATATATATATATATATATATATATATATATATATATATTATATATATATATATATATATATATATATATATATATATATATTATATATATATATATATATCTATATATATATATATATATATATATATATATATATATATATATATATATATATATATATATATATATATATATATATATATATACTACTACTACTACTACTAATAACTCACCGCAGCACCAAGCTGCCTGAGGCCAACACAGCTACGCACGATCCTCCTCCACCCTAATCTATTCAAAGCCTCCCTTTTTACACCCGCCCACGAAGTTCCCATTTCCTTTAAATCTTTCTTTATGACGTCCTCCCACCCCAGACGGGGACGACCTGCTTTCCATTTAGCCCTAGATGGTTAGCCGAAAAGAACAATCTTCGGCAATCTGTCATCCTTCATCCGCACAACGTGCCCTAACCACCTCAACCTTTCTTTCATTATAGCCCTAGAGAGCGGTATTGAACCACATTTTTCGTATAGCCTATTGTTTGAAATACGGTAAGTCAGCTGGGTACCCAGAACAATCATTAAGCAATTTCTCTGGAAAACATCTAGCAAATCTTCATCCGCTTTTCGGAGCGTCCATGCTTCAGAGCCATATTTGACCACTGTCATCACTGTAGCTTCTAATATTCTAATCTTGGTTAGCAGAATTATCTTCCTATTCTTCCAGACTTTTTTTAACTGTGAAAAAACACCCTGAGCCTTGGCTATTCTATTTTTAACATCTTCACTTCTCCCACCCTCTTTACTAATAATACTACCAAGGTAAGTGAAGCTGCCCACCTGATCAATCTTTTCATTATCCAACGTCACCTTTTAATCTTCACTTATTCCTAGCCTTAGTGACTTAGTCTTCCTAACATTAATTTTGAAACCAATTCTAGCACCCTGAACTCGCAAAACCTCTAAAACTTCATTCATTTTGCTCACACTTTCATCTAGGATGCTTAAATCATCAGCATAATCCAAGTCCAGGAGACTTTTTCCTCCCCATTTGATTCCGTGGTCTCCCATTGCCTTTCCTGTGCTCCTTAAAACAAAGTCCATCAAAATAATCCATATAAGGAGGAATAGAACACAGCCCTGCTTAACTCCTGATTTAATACAAAACCAGCTGCTAACCTCATTTCCTACCTTAACCGCAGCAGTGTTATTCTCGTACATAGCATTAATCACTTTAATGTATTTGTCTGGTATACCATACAAGGATAAAACCTTTACTAAAGCTCTTCTATCAACAGAATCGAACGCTTGCTCATAATCTATAAAACTGAGGACCAAAGGTGTTTGAAAACTCAAGCACTTCTCAATTATTAGCCTAAGAGTGAAAATTTGGTCGACATATCCTCTACCTTTTCTAAAACCGCACTGCTCTTCTCTTAAAACTTTGTCTACGGCATCTCTCAGTCTAAAAAGTATCACATTACTAAGTAATTTACTACCTACAGAGACCAGACTAATGCCTCGATAACTACCACACTCACTTTTATCACCTTTCTTATAAAGTGGCTTAATTAAGGTTTTCGTAAAATCGTTAGGTACTTCCCCTTTTTCAAAAATCATATTCATAATCTTCAATAACTTATTTCTAACCTCAGAGCCACCATATTTGAGAAACTCTTTTACCACCCTATCAGCACCTGGAGCCTTATTATTCTTTAATCCTTTTAGTACTGTTGCTAATTCCTTCTCACAAAACAAATCTTCCTTCACATGCAAAGTATCACAAACTTTTTCATTTTCCTCTATATTTTTTCCTGCAACTCTATCTCGGTTAAGCAAGTTCTCAAAATGTTCGGCCCATTTCTCTCTCTCTCTCTCTCTCTCTCTCTCTCTCTCTCTCTCTCTCTCTATATCTATATATATATATATATATATATATATATATATATATATATATATATTATATATATATATATATATATATATATATATATATATATATATATATATATATATATATAATATATATATATATATATATATATATGTAAGCTCTGGTAAAGGCTTTTTAAGACATGCTAAACTTGACAGTGTGATTTTCATGAAAATCATTCCCTGTATGGGAATGTTTTCCCCCCTTTTCTGAAACTTCACAAACATAGGATTTGATGACGATAATTTTGATAATGGTGGAAATGATATCAACGATGTTTCAGATCTCTAAAACAACGTCAAAAGCTAATTAGTCTTTCAATAATAAAAATGTCTTCGAAGATGACGTCAAGCAAATTTCTTTAGATTCTGAACTTCGTGCAACGGGATGCAATTCCCAGAATACTTCTCCAAGAGGAGTGCTTGGGGGAGGGGGTTAGAGTCATACAAATGTGTATTTCTCAAGATTAAACTTAGGAGTTTTTCTTATTTGTCTTTTGAGTAAGGCTTATTAAAAAAAACTGCTTCATCTCTGACCTTAGCGGAGGTATAATTTATAAATTGCCTGAGGCAATCACCAAGTTGTATATTTTTCTTGTTTTTTCAATCCCGATTTCTTGGAAAGGATTTTCATATATCTGGAAGGAGGGAACCGATGAATCTCTATCTATCACATAAATATGCTTAGCAAGAGGACTATAAACGCCCACCACAGCACTCGGCAACGCCCTTGCATACAAATGTTAAAAGTTTTTAAAGTCAGCACGGTTGTTTGATCGTATTTCTATTTCAACCCTGCTTATGCACCCCTTTAGGCATATGATCACTTATCTGGTCTGTCTTCCAAAAATCTGTAAAGCATAATTTTTGCTGTATTTAAAACCATACGAAGTTGTTTGAGTAGGATCATAGGGGCTACTCCTTCTAATTTAAAAATAAGGGCCGAAACGGGGATTTATTCCTGTCTTCCAAAATTATTACAGAAATTGTAGCACTGATTTCACCAAATCTAAGGAGAGTTCATTTCCTTGAGCAAAGAATTTTCCAGGGGTTTCTGCAGCTTTTCAAAGCATAAGAGATGGTGACCTTGGCCATCTAGCCCACCTCTAAGATTTGCCTAAAACTGCACAAGTATTTGTTTATTTCAAATTAAGGATAGCAAAATTATACAGCAGGTCTACAACCTCACAAAAAAATATTTTGCAACGAGTTTTCCAAATGCGTCGAAATTTCCTTTGCGGCAAGCTTATCCTCCTGGGGATTCTCCTACGGCAAGTTGTCCTAGGGAAAAAAACTGTTTACAATTTATCAGCTTAATTTTTCATTACCAAAAGACACAGCTTCTTGAGATATTTGTTTTTTTTTCGTTGAAGGACAGATTAATCCCTCCGTAGATACAGTGGTGATTTTGGATGGTGGCTATTGCATTTGAAGTTTTACACATTACTGTTCTTATTTACTTTTTTTACAAATCTTTTTTTACTAACCTATTAGTTCTTGGCATTTACTATTCAGTACGGGATAACCTGAAAATTCTTCTTGAATAGCACTATCAAACAATGTGCTGTAAAGGATGGTAAGTAAGGAGCGACTCGTGCTAACAGTGACCTTTGCTCTAAAAAACGGGAGTTCTGATAAGAATATATACATGAAAAGAATGTACTTTTTATGGTGAATCAAATTATATAAAATTCATCATGCGTGATAATATTCACCAGAAGTTACGAGACCATTTTAAATTTTTTGAAAAAGGGGGAATCAACCCTCTAAAAAGGAGAGTGAGATATATTTAGCAAATCAGAGAACACTATTAAAAAGGTTTTCGAACCCTTATCAACAAAATTCTTCGTCTTCCTACGAGAAGGCTGCTCACGAAAAAAGGTTTATCTGTTTTTATTTTTCTTTCAACGGGTGATTGTATCGAAACAATGGTCCTGGAGTAGCCTATCCAGAAAGGAATTTTTTGAATGGAAATGTGTAGCTCTGACGCCCTTTTTAAGCAGTTAAATAATTTCCGCCAAGGGATGTCTTTTACCATTTTGTGACGCAAAGCAAAAATGTGACTCCAAAACAGGCCAAAATTGTATCTAGTAAAAATTCTTAGATAATTAATCGCTTTAGAATTATAAAAGAACTGTTTATTGAGCTTCCTAACCTTAGAAGTTCATACAATGTAAACGGTTAATATAAACAAGTTATTAAAACAATTAGTGGTAGCGAACTAGAAGTAACTAAACAACCAGGTCTATAGTAACCGAAACTTTAAAAACATCTAAGAGCCTTGTTACGGAGGTTTCAAGCTACTAGGTGCAAAAACAAAGTTTTGAAAATAGGTGCGTTTTAATTTGTTTGTTTGATTTTTTGTCCCAAGGAGAATCATGTTGAAGTAGTGGTCATAGAATATCGAGAGAGAGCTCGTTAAAGCTGAAATAAAAAGTCGTAGTGCTCTAATAAAGTAACAGAATAGATTTTGTCTCGGGAAAGTGCCAATTTTTACCGTTTGTGCCGCAAATCGAAATTTTTACCCAGACATAGCCAAAATACTATGGAGAGAAAAGCCACTCGGTTTAAAATTATTGAGAAGACAAAGATCTAGCCTAAGAATTTCAGTCAGATCAGAACAAAGTGTCGATTCTTTTCGTTTTGTGCCACAGAAACATACATTTTGGGCCAAAACAGGTGTTAAAATGACATCGAAAGAAACATTCTGATATAGTCAATCAACTTATAGCTATAAAAAATCTACATGAACTTTTTCACGGTATGGGAGGTCATTCTGCCACATGGTGGCTTATTTTCTCCCACTCGCATGCACACTCAACCCAAAGTGGAAAGCTATTAAATAAAGTGTAAATACAGTTTTACTCTCTTTAAAATACTTTGTATCTTATGCCAATTACACATTTTAGAGCAGTCGTTCCTCAAACATCTGAGACCAAAAATCAAAAAGTTTAGTGTAAAGATTGTCAGGTTAAAAGGGGGCCCCATCCCCTCACATTGAGAATAATTTACATTGAGTTAAGCACACATTAAATATTGCAGCAAAGAAAGGGCTAGAGGTGTGACAGCCCCCCCCCCCTTCATATACGGAGAAATATATGTTCGTTTCAAGTTTTATTGTTGCTCTTTACTTTCATTTGAAATAAAACTTCTTTTTTTTCATTTAGTAAAGTACTAAGGACAACGAAATTTGAAAACTGACTGTTGTAATAGGTCATGTGGAATTCTTAAACAAACGATGTAAACCATTAAAATTTGAAAATTCCTGAATTAATTACTGTATTTAATAAATAAGATCTTCATATTCAGTTACGGAGCTCTCGATTGCAGGGGTCACTAATTAAAAAAAAACATACGTGGGCAAACAAAAAAAAAACGAAAAATAAGCTAAAAGAATATGGCACCGAACGGCTATAGGAAGTAAAGATTTCTTTAGAAATCGTCTTTTGGAATCGAAAGATTTGTCCACATTTGAATTTTTACAGACAAAACACTGATTGTTTTTTCTTATTTATCAACACCATTCTACTTGGCAACATCGACGAAAATTTAGCACTAACCTATTTGACACCATAAGTTTGAAAAAAAGAGAAACATCTTATAAAATTGCGATTTGTAGGTATGAATGGTCCCAAGATGGGTCGAGACGGCAGAAAAATGCCTGGATTTTAATGTCCTTGGTTTTTGAAGCGTCATTTGCCATCATTTTAGTTGATTCATTTTAGGATTCAAATAATTTTTACAGTATTATATAATTGCGCATCATTTATTACGGAAGAGGATCAGTGGATCATTTTATTGGTGGGTGGTTAGGATGCCTAATATCTACCTCCCCCTGGCTTATCAATCTGCAATAAGCAAATTTTTGTTTCCCAATCTTCTGATCATCAGTTAAGCTTCATGTAAATGTAGAAAAAAGGGGGTAGAAAGTAATTTAATCCCTAATCTCTCTTCATTCCGGAAAATGTTTTCGGACTGAGCCTGTAATATGTGTGGGGCGGGTTGATTATATTCAGATTATATTCACATGATTATCCACACGAAAAAAGGGGAAACAAGGGGAGTGAAACACCCCTAAAAAGAATTCGGCTCGAAGAACTCTGTTGAAAACCAATGAAATGATGCCATCAATATTCATTTTGTATATTTTACACCCCTCCCCCCTACTGAAAGATAATTGAAGAGGATAATTTTTTTTAAATGATTGTTATCATTCTCAATACATTTCTATATGAACAATAAATTTTAATGTAAAAAAAAACGAGTGTTCAAGGACAAAGTGGTATCCTCCCTAACATTTGTGAGATCATTTGGAGAAAATAGTTCGTACTAATAAACTCAAAAGTAAATGTTTGAATTGTCAGTAGAACCAGAAACTCCAAATCAAAAGTTTTTATTACAATACTTGTACAACCAAAATGTATTTCTTACGCTAAAATCAATCGATTTCAGATGGTGCGAAATTTATTAATTTCATGGTTGCTCCAGGAAAGCTATTAGTGTATGAAAACCTGCCTAATCTTAGTAAAACATCTTCATATATTATTATGCGCATAATAATATAACATAATTGTTATACTATATCATATGTGAACAATTCCATGCCATTCATCATGCTATATCTACCGTACCTCAAGCTGAACCTCGTCTTCCTCCAAGATCAAACTCTGTGCCCCTGAGTATGGATCTACGTTTCTTTTGGATTTCCAGTCCTGTATTATAACACCTTCAAAAAGATCTAAATATTTGAGAGAAAGTTCTGACGTTTCCTATGCCCTTCTTTTGAATGCACGACCCGGTCTCCAAATCAAGCCATTCTCACAAATCTTTTCATTTTTACTAAAGTACTTTTACTAAACTAGAACAGTTTATTCCAAGACCGATTCAGTGTCCCCCTTCACATTACAGAAACTCAATCATACTAAAAGCTTTAGAAGTTTAATTCCTTAAAATTCCCTAAACTTTATATTATGCTATATTATGCGTTTCTTGGAAATCTTATAAAGCCTCCCTAAGCCTAAAGAGGTATCCTGAGAAGCTCTCTTGGTTTTAATAACTGGAATTTTATTAACTTTTTTTGTTTGTATCAACTTATGCGTAAGCTTTCAAGTATATATATATATATATATATATATATATATATATATATATATATATATATATATATATATATATATATATATATATATATATATATATATATATATAGAGAGAGAGAGAGAGAGAGAGAGAGAGAGAGAGAGAGAGAGAGAGAGAGAAAGAAAGAGATTTTAGATTTTAAATTCATGTACCCTTGACCATCCTTGGTGGAGTGCCAATAACCTCTCCGCCGCTACTTCAAGGTATCGTTGCTAAGATTTTCCTTAAACAACAAATTGTCCTCAAAAATAAATTTGTTGTATTCCTGTCACATAAAAAGATTAGTCGTCTAATATAAAGTTTCAGAGGTTCCAGAAATTATTTATCTCTCATACTAACCTGTTTGGTTTTGTGTCCACAAAATATATGTTTCTTTGGAATGATCTAAGCACTAAGTCAATCCACGATGAAGGATGAGGGCCATCCTGCCCTGAACCTTAGGCATTATTACCATCATTTCCCTTACTTTTCTTGCGACAGATTTACCGCACCCTGTTGACATTAAGCGACTTAACTTTCCAAAACCGGCAGAGGTTCCAGAATAGTTTTTCTTTTATAGTATTTGATTCTCTTTCCCTTACTTTCTGTACTTCCTAAGGATCAAAATTGCCTAAAGCATCTTCTTGTGAAGCTCTGCTGTTCGAAAATTATCTTTTCAATGAATTCCTCTTCTGCATCTTTTTATGATGATATGTTTCGACCTCTCATGAATGCAAGATAGATTAAACAGAAATTTTAATTAAAAAGTAAAGAACGTAAGCTATTTCGTTTACAAGGGACTCTGCCCCTACTTTTTCCGTCACTCCTTAAGTTAAGGTTTATATTGCTTTAAAAACCCTTTTTATTTCAATTCAACAGCCCTTGTTATTGAGCAATCGTTCTTAAGGAATTGAGGAAAAAAGTAAAACTTGAGTGTAAAAAGTGGGAGGGTTAAGGAATTCTGCGCCTAATCCCCCCACCCCGATTACACAATAATTTTGGTTTGTTCCAAATTTTAGTTTCATTGTATACTTTCATTTGATGAATTTTTTTTTATTCTAAGTTGCTTGTCTTCTAAAAACACAATTCTTTGTTCTTTGCTTTCATATTTGACACGTTCTGATAGTCGCGTTCGCGTGTCTGCTAGCTGCACAAGTATTTGTTATTCATTTTCATTTTGACAGGTTCTGATTCTCGCTGTTGCTTGCACTTCTTGCCGCCGCTTATCTTCTAACCACTTATTTCTTTGTCCTCACTTTCGCTTATCTTCAAACCACATATTTCTTTGTTCTTCATTTTCATTTTCTATTCGTTCTTATCCTCGTTGTCGCATGTCTTGTAACCACACATTTTCTTGTTCTTCACTTTCGTTTTTCACTCATAGTAATACTCGCTATCGCTTATCTTTTGATCGCATATTTATTTGTTCTCCACTTTAATTTTCGACTCACTGTAACTGTCGTTTTTGCAAGTAAGCTAACCGTAAGTTTTTTTGTTCTTCATATTCGCTTATCGGTACTTCAGATATTTCTTCAATGCCGTTTGCCCTAGCTGCTTGGATTAGTCTTGTCAAATTTGATGGTCGAGGTTGTTCATTTTCACCCATTGAGAATTTACATTTCTCGGGTTGTCCTCTTGATTTTGTTTCATTTGATGGTCCAGTTTGTTCATTATAAGCAATTGTTAATTTACATTTTTATCCTCTAGGTAATATGAAACTGCTGATAACTCCTTTTATAAAAAAGACTCATTGCACTTGTTATTTTTTACTTAGCTATTTTTCTTGTGTTATTTTACATGCGTCATAAACACTAAAAACGATAGGTAGGACCCAAGGGGTTTCCATACATGTTGACTTGATCTATATGATTTCCAGCAAGATCGGATCCCTTCTGGAGGAGTTTAATTAATATTTCTAGAATTATATAAATTTGCATCTGCTAACAGCTTTTAATGAGCTACTTTAAAATTGATTTATTGTGCACATTTAGAATCAGAATAAATTATCAAATTTGTTGTTGCATGTATTGTAATCAAAAGTTCGTAGTTAGAAACTAGGTTTCTTCTGACAAGGGTTGCTCTCCTTGCAGTTTGTAGTACAACCTTTTTGATCCAAGTCTCTGTAAATTGTGAAAGAGGGCTATTACTCCCTCCTTCAACCCCTGTTTTTACACTCAAGTTCTATGTTCGTAAAACAATGCTTTGAGAACTATAATTACCCCTAAAAAGAATACACTCCTCTAAATATTTATTAGGAGAGGGGTATGAAACATCAAAATCTAACTACAGGGTCGTCGTTTGTACGTCATTGAAGGCGAATTTTTCAAATGACTGTTTTTATAGGGATTTGCCCAAAGACACCAGTAGAAGCGATAGAGAATAATACCCTGGGAATATTTTTTATAGGGATACTCCATATCAACGTCAGTAGAGGAGCCAGAGGGTAATAACTCAGAAAACAAGAAGACATTAATCAACACATTTAAATACCAAAATGAGGAATATTCCCACTTAATTGTTGGCGAAAACAAAGGTCCTGGTAGCAAGCCCCCAACAATTATCTTGGTAGCACTCATGACTCCCCTCTGCCCCCCTCTCAATCTTGGTGCCGGTAGGCGTATGAAGGTAATCTCTTATGTTACATAGAAAAAGATTGTTTGCATTAAGATGGGCCCAATCTGCGCCCAAAACAAATATTACAGGCGTGGTCCAAAACCTTCACCTCTTTGCCGCTTTCAGTAACATAAGAATCTCGAAGATTAAGTCTCATTGCGTAACATATACCCAATAAAGCAAAGAAATGACAACAGAGCCCTGTGGGACACCACATTTTAATGGGTCCGAGGGTAAAACAATATTATTTAACAATTCCTGTATGAATCTTTTATGAAGATAACTTTCAAACCATTGTTATGGAGCACCGCAAATTACCAAACGTCCGTTGATTTTGAATTGAAAATCAAGTGTTTTGCAGTAGGCAGGCATCAAGACATAGCTAATTGTAGAAAGAAAAAGCCAAGAAAGATAGTCCAAGTAATTGAGAGGAAAATCCATAAATGGCTGCACGGATAAATGGCGGGAGTAAGTATGACTCTCTGATTGGACAATAAGACCCAGTCGACCCAGCAAAATCCAAAAATCTGCGGTACTAAATACCGATCTTATGTCTATGAAAACTGACATTGGTTAATATTTGTCATGCAGTGCACTACTAACACAGTCAACAAGATGCTGAGTTGTATGGCATAAGTTGTAGAGTGGCCCTTAAGAAACCCAAATCCGGTTTCATTAAGTATACAATTTGTTTCAAGAAAATTATAAAGGTGTTTGTCGTCGACTTTCTCCAATATATTCGATAAAATAAAAGGTGAAATCGACATTGCTTTCCAATTTTCAATGCCACTTTTTAAGCCATCCTTATGGAAGAGTATGATTTTCGTTACTTTAACCTGCCATTTTCTTGATAAATATTAATTGTAAGAACCAGTCAGGGAAATATATATAACCTATAAACGCTTTGAGCCCTCGAAGAGACAAGCTAACAACAACAACAGGTGAAAAGGAACGGAAGAAACAACAGGTGAATCAATTTCAGAAACTTAACAATTTTATTCACTTCTTCACTGCTAAACATCTCAATAGTTATTTATAAAACTTCACCTTTTTCATCATGAATGGTATTGAACTGCATTTTCTGATACTTATCAAACGCACTAGCTTACACTTCAGGTCTACTATTAGTATAAAATTTACAAAATTTATTGAAAATTCCATTTCTATCATCACGGTCAAAAATAAATCTGTTCACTTGCTTTATTTTCTATTCTTCTCACTAAATCATTTATTGTTTTCCATGTTTCTTTTATATTACCTTAACTTTCCTCAAATTTACGATTGTAGAAATCATAGACTGCCTTTCGTCGTAGCTTATTTTTTAGATTCCTCTGTTTTTTAATTCTTCGTCGTTTCTATCATCCAAATATATGTCATAAAGCCTATTTCTCAATTCCATCAGCTCAATTATCTCTATAGTCATCCATGGCTTTCTAGGCTAGATTTTTTTTTATTTTATGGTTTCAAGAGGACACGTCAACTCATAAATAGGCAGAATAGTTTGCATAAATCTATCTAAATCCCTTGAGAGACATTATTTTTCAATAAAAACAGGGATCCAATCAATAATACTCATCTTGTCTGCAAACTTTTGAAGATTGTCTATTTTCAGCAGTCGAGTTACGATCTTTTTTGTTCGCAGCCTTTTCACAGGATGATTAATAGTGGCTATTAACGATAGGGGGTTCAAACCAGGGTAAGCTATCACATTATTGAAGCTCCTACCTAGGTTAATAGACAGGACAAAAATATTGTCAATTAGTGTGACATTTTGTGTACTTTTTCCTGTCGGTACACCAGCCAGAGAACACAAATCACTTGAAATCAGAAAATTAAAAAAATCACAATTCTATTGAAACAAATCCAATATATTGAAATTAAAATCATTTATGACAATATGACTACACTCAGGCGGTATTTTAGCAAGCAGCTCATCAAAACTATCAATGAAATTACCGAAACCAAGGCTATAATCACCGAAGCCAGGCTATAATTTGTACTTTACTGAAAAAATTCAAATGAATTTACTGAAAAAAATTTGCATTGTCAGTTTAATATACATATGCTGATATTTATTCCTTAAAATTTTAATTAATTTTTGTTTTCTTAAAGTTATAAGTGAAAACATTTAAAAGAATTTTTTCAGCAAAATACAAATTATATTCTGGCTTTTAGGAAGCATAAGGCTTAGAACTCTACTCAGATTAATTTCTGCTCGTTTTGAGTTTGACTTATTTTAATTTCTGTTTGTTTTGGGTTTTATTTATTTCTTTATACTGATTTGTGGTAGTTGTATGTTTGGTAGATTATTTGATTCTATTTTTGTTCAATTTTGGTTTAATTGAGTTCTTTACTTTTTTTAAACTTATTTTGTGCAAAAAGTTTTTTGATTAATTTCTGTTCGTTTATATTGACATAGTCATTTTTATAGAGAAACACTAAGCCTCTTTCGAAGTTAAACAATCATCCCTTCCATAAAATCCTTTAATACCCCCTGGGCATAACTTACAACCCTTTTCCCTAATATATAGGGTTTGTTTCAACCCCAAAGCCTTGTTATATGATATTTAGACTCTTTTGAATAGAATGGCTATCTCAAAATTTCTATTAGACGTATCTCGGGACAATATGACGTGTGTGTAGGGGTGACTGGGTAGCTGCCATCTGATCACTTTGACTCTTAAAAAGAGCACTAGAGTGTCTGATTACCAATCCAATGAGCCCCCTTTGAAGTTTATATAACCACACTTTCTATAAAAACCCTATATGTCCCCAGGGCCCAACTTACAACCCTTGCCCTGAGGGCTGAAGGGGATTTTTTATCCTCAAAGACATAATTTCCAGACCTTACTGATAGGCTGAACAAAATGGTTATATCCAAATTTAGATTGGAAGTGTTTGGGGAAATTATAGCCGTGGAGGGAGGCATTTTACCTCTGATCACTTTCGACTAATAAAAAAGGCACTAGTCCTCTCAATTTCCAATCGAATGAGCCCTTTTTGAGGCTTCTACTGCAAAACTTTCTATTAAAACGTTATATGCCCCAAGGGCATAACTTACGACCCTTGTCATGAGGGCTATGGGGGAGGGTTATCATCCTCAAAGACATAATTTCCGGACCTTTCAACTACGTTGAACAAAATGGCTATATCAAAATGTTGATTGGAAATGTTTGGAGAAATGATGGGCGTTGGTGGGGGGCAATTCTCCCTCTGATTACTTTCAACTATTAAAAACGGCAATAGCCCTCTCAATTTCCAGTCAAAAGAGCCCTTATTGAAGTAGTACGTTTCTAAGTTTCTACGACAACGCTATCTATAAAAACCTTATTTACCCCCAAGGCATAAATTGCAACCTTTGCCCTGAGGCCTGTGGGGGGTTTGTCATCCTCAAATAAATAATTTCCAGAACTTTCGACTACGTTGAACAAAATGGCTATCTCAAAACTTTGATTGAATGTGTTCGGGGGAATGGTGGGCGCGAGAGGGGGTGTTAGCTGCCTTCCAATCACTTTTGACCTTTAAAAGGGGCACTAGCCCTTTCAATTTCCAATCAAATGAGCCCTTTTGAAGTTTCTACGACAAAACTTTCTATACAAGCCTTATACACCCTGAGGGCATAACTTACAACTCTTGCCCTGAGGGTTTTGAGGGGCTGTCATCCCCAAAGACCTAATTTCCAGAACTTTCAACTACTTGAAAAAATGGCTATCTCAAAATTGTGATTGTATGTGTTTGTGGAAATGGTAGGTGTGAGAGGGGGATCCAATTACTTTCGACTATTAAACAGGGCACTATCCATTTCAATTTTCAATCGAATAATCCTTTTTTGAAGTTTCTACGACACCGCTTTCTATAAAAACGTTATATGCCCCTAGGGCATAACTTACAACCCTTGCCCCGAGGGATGTGGGGGGATCTTCCTTAAGGTCCTAATTTCCAAAACTTTCAACTACGTTGAACAAAATGACTATCTAAAAATTTTGATTGGATGTGGTTGGGGAAAAGGTGGGCAAGAAAGGGGGGTTAGTTACCCTCCAATCACTTTCGACTATTAAAAAGGGCACTAGCCCTTTTAGTTTCCAATCGAAGGAGCCATTTTTGAAATTTCTACGACAATGCTTTCTGTAAAAACCTTATATGCCCCCAGGGTACAACTTACAACCCTTGCCCTGAGGGTAGTGGGGAGAGTGTTATCTTCAAAAACATAATTTCTATCTGGAAATCAACTACGCTGAACATAATGGCTATCTCAAAATTTTGATTCGATGTTTTTGTGGAAATGGTGGGCGTGGAAGGGGTCACATACCTTTCGACTATTACAAAGGGTACTAGACCTTTGAATTTCCAATCAGATGCACCCTTTTTCAAGTTTCTACGACAAAGCTTTCAATAAAAACCTTATATACCCCCCGGACATAACTTTTAACCCTTGCCCTGGGGGCTCCGAGGGGGCTATCATCCTCAAAGACCTAATTTCCAGAACTTTCAACTACGTTGAACAAAATGACTATATCAAAATTTTGATTGGATGTGTTTGGATAAATGGTGGGTGTGAGAGGGGAATTATTTGCCCTCCAAACACTTTCGACTATTAAAAAGGGCAGTGGCCATTTCAATTTCCAATCGAATTGGCCCTTTTTGAAGTTTCTACGACAACGCTTTCTATGAAAACCATATTTGCCCCCAGGGTATAACTTATAACCCTTAACATGAGGGCTGTGGGAGGGGGGGTTGTCATCCTCAAAGACCTATTTTCCAGAACTTCCAACTACGTTGAACAAAATGACTATATCAAAATTTTGATTGGATGTGTTTGGATAAATGGTGGGTGTGAGAGGGGAATTATTTGCCCTCCAATCATTTCCGACTATTAACAAAGGCACTAGCCTTTTGAATTTCCAATCGAAGGAGCCTTTTTTTAAGTTTCTACGACAAAGCTTTCTACAAAAACCTTATATGCAAGTAGACTAAGAAGTACCATTTCTAAGGGGCCCCCGTACAAACAGGTTTTTTTCTGGTAGTTAATTCTACAGGTCATTACACTCTTTGTCAAGAGGAACGAGTATAACTTGATTAGTGATTAGGATTTGAATAAAAGGAATAGTTTTCTTTACAATTCATATTAGTAAGAGAATTGAATTCAAAGAGAATAGTTTTTATTTGAGAGGATATTAGTGGAGAGAAAAAATGAGTGGTGCATTTACACTATTGGAGATTAATGATGGAACTGACAGCAGCAGCAGCAACGATATACGAGTACCTAATGTAGCCGTGGAAATAACTGCTGGTTGTAGACTATGTCTTGAATGGGACATTATGTATGCGAGATATGTGATATCATTAAGCAAATTTAAGCAGGAGGAGCAGCTGTGTTTTGCTGGAAAAGTAATATTCTCCATATAAATAAACTTCGGTCAGCATTAGATGTCCTATCGAAATGTATTGATGAGAACAAAATGCATCAGTGAATATTATTATTATTGTAATTATGTTCAATAAAACTGTTTCTAAATCAATGGTATTTTTTCTTTTTCTATAGTAGACATGTGTATATTTTTTAGAGTACAAAAAGAGATTCTGATTAGTGTGAAGTTGGTTGTGAGAGAGTTAAGACTCTAAAAAATGGATAGATTTGAGAAAGATCGAATCATGAGGAATCTAATTCTTATGGAAAAACGTTTGATTCTAGATGATGATTTTCTAGAGTTGTCTATTCAAAGGAAGATATTTTCTCGGGGAATGCTTGTTGATATAATGAAAACTGATTCTCCATCATTAGACTATTGTATGAAGCTTCTACATCGTGGTCAAAATGCATTTACACAATTTATTGATATATTGATCACGACACAGCAAAATGATATTGTGGATATGCTTTTAAACATTAGTTTTTAGAAATTTAGGACTTTTTTTTTCATAAGAAAGATGGTGCTCAAGGATGATTTACTCCTCTCTCTCTCTATCTCAGACAATTTTTTGATGTTGCTAGCTCAGTTTCATTGTGGCAGTGAGAGCGTTAACACATGACAAAATGTTCCATACATGTCCGTTATGTATGTACACACAGGGCAGCTGGTCATCATGTGAGAATTGCACAATGATTGAGGAGTATGATGAAAAGTGTAGATTATGCAACCCGTGTAAATTGCATAGAGGATATGCTGTACAAATTAAAGGCTGTAATTCCTGTCTTGAAGAGGTGTGTGACTCTCATCCTAGAGGCCACCTATGTTCCAATTGTCATTATGATAAATGTAAGCAGTGGGAGAGTACATATCCCGGTATGATTGGAAAGAATCCTAACCGTGATTTTAGTTTATTGCTACGAGATTGGTATCGTCGTGGTTTTAGATTGTTCTGGGAGGAGGAACCAGGTCAACGATTCAACTGTTGGAACAACAAGAGAATATGGTTTCTACGTCATTGTTGTGAAGACAATGGGTGTTATGATTATAAGCCCACTGATTTTTATTTGGCTGTGACGGAATGTGATTCGACACTTGAGGACACTGTTTGTGAAATTGCTTCAAATACGCAAATTGAAACATGTGAATTCTATAGAATGAATGCGAATAGTATCATTGACTATACAAAGAGATATGACAAGAGTGAAGTCACACTCTACTGTAGAAAATGTGACCCTGACATTGCAGTACATCAGGATCAGTACACTGTGAATTCAGATAATCTACCTGCACTAGTTGTTGTCGACAAATACCTAGTAGTGGATGAAATCTAAAGAGTAGAAAAAATCGTTTTATCATGTATATAATTTTTTTTATTAATAAACAATTTCACATACATCTTTAGAACATTTTATTCTTAGGGCACTAAAATCAATATTAAATACACTTGTAAGTATATTCTCCACTAGAAAGTCGTTCAATTGAGGTAAGTCAACGTAGATGTTGAGAAACTGCTTGTAGGTGTAGCCACGACATCTGAACATGAAAAAGAGTAGTGCATGAAAGCCACATGTCTTAGTCGTTAAATCCTGTACTCTTCGTTGATTTTGAATAATGGTTTTCCCACTGCTTTCAATAAAGTTGCTGATGTATGGAACGTAGAATTTATACGATAGGCCAAGAGGATCAAAAAATTCAATATTCTTCGCTGTTTGAAAGATGCATAGCCAATGGCCAATCTTCAAAGTCGATGGACTGCTATTAACAATGATTAGGGTATTGTTAACACTTGGAATTTTTTCAATGAAGTCCGAGGGTATGCAATAGGACTTGTATTGGGACATGTATGGATCCATACTAAATACATTGATTATTTGATTTGTGTTCATGGTGCAAGGTCTAGTAGAACACTGCCGTCGGGTGTGATTTCCCAATAGGTTTCAAATTGACTCAGTGATATTAGCGTGATACTCTCAGTCAGAGCATCGGCAAATGTACACTCTAAACGTACATTCCCAGTTCGTACTATGCTCATATCCTGTGTGCCTGACAAGTCCAAAACAATAACCCTATGATTTTTTGAAAACATTGAATCGGTTATTCCATTTTCAAATAGTTGAGAGTCATGATCTAGGGATTGCATGGTCAACTCGTACAGAGTTCTATAGGATTTTTTGTCAAATGATAGAGTGTACAGTGGAATACCATTCACTTTGCACACAAGACTAGATAGACCAAAAAAATTAAAATCATGGGGGGATTCAGTCCAGGATCCAACGGCACTGCCACTCTTCACAAAGGCCAAAGCCAATTTTGATGGGATTTCTCCATTGATAAATGATGAATCGCTATAGCTACGAGAACCGGTGGCAATGTGACGTTGATTGGTGATTGTATGGGGGACAAGAAGTTTAATGTTGTTACCATTGGCTCTTAGCTTTTCCACTGCCAATGCAACAGAGCTCATAACTTGTTGTTTTCGAACGTGGAGAATTGCCGATGTGATAATAACATTTACATCGGGTGCTGCAGGAAGTGTTTTTCTCAAAATGAAATTCGATGGGGCCATCTGCAACTTTATGTCAATCTTGACATTGGGAGGTAGCCATTGGGATATATTGAATATCTCATGATTTAATTTTCCAACTAGATGATACTCCTGGGTCACTGCTGTAGTCAACTCACCGTCAGTATCAACACCTGTTCGATATTCATAGCCCAATGATTGTCCTCTCATCTCCTTGTACGCCTTTGGCGTCATCATCATAAATTGTATGTAGCTTGCATAGTTGGATAAATTATTGCTAGTGCTCACCAATGTCCCATTAATAAATACATTAATTTGTTTGAATAGGTTGTGTAGAATACAGTTTTCATAGGAGAGACCGTCGCCGGCATTTGGAGTTGTATTATCTGACTTTTTCTTCACCACAACATTTAAATCAATAAATGTTGATGACAAATCAATGAAATAGTCTTCATTGGAAAATATTTGAAAGTGTATATTTTCCGAGAGGGGTTGTTGAGGGTGAAATTGTTCATAGTAGCCATACTTGACACTGACATCAACATTTTCAGCATTGAATAAATTCAATGAGGAACTGATTGATGGATATGATTCCTTGTGGGGGAGATAAGTCATCTTAAGAGAAGAAATCCTTCTTTGTCTAACAATCTTTTTCTTTTTCTTCTTCTGCTGCTGCTGCTTATTGGCCTTCGTTGTTTTATTTCTCAAAGTCCTTGTTGATGTCCTTTGCTTCCTGCCTGGGTGGAGACTGATGAGTGAATGACGCGAACGCATCCTTTTCAATCCCTCCCCATTTTGTCGAGATTTAATTGTTCACCAACGGCTCTTGCTGAAGATCTAATATTTTCCTTAACACTCTCCTTGAAATTCTTGCCCGACCCCCAGTCCCGGGCGGGTGGGGGGGGCCTCGCGGCCCGGGGGGGGGGGGGGCGGCCGCCTCCAGCGCGGGGGGCGCACCGTCACCAAAGTTATCTTTTTTTTTTTGGACTTAGAGCAGATTTTTTTTTTTCAAGTGCCATCTCTCTCTAATTTAATGTTTTTTTTTCTCTATAAAAAAAAAAAATGTTTTTCTCTCTCTCTTTACCTATGTAAATGCTGTTGTATTTTTTTATTATAAATAAATTTTAAAAAGTGTATTTTATCAAGTGCTCTCTCTCTAATTTAATGTAGTATTTTTTTCTCTATAAACAAAAAGTGTTTTTTCTCTGTGTGTGTACCTATGTAAATGTTGTTGTTGTATTTTTTATTATGAATAAATTTAAAAAAAAGTGTATTTTTTTCAATGTATTGTTACTTTTTTTATGTGCATATAATAAAAGAAAAAATATGATTATTTATTCGTCTTTGTCTTTGTCTTCTTGAAGAACAGAGTAGTAGGGAAAAATTATTTAGTCATTAGACAATTAGGGTCTACAGTTAGTTGTCCAGGTGAACTGTTGAAAGGAACATGTATCAATTTAAAACACCATTCAGATCGTTTCTGTGTGGGCCCTCAATGTCGGGCAAAACAACACTCTTAACTAAAATAATTAAAAATTGTGATAAAATGTTTGCGGAAAAGCCGAAAAAAATCTACTATTGCTATAGTATTTGGCAGGAGTCATACAATAAAATAAAAGCAATTGCTGCTGCCATGGGATCGATGCAGATACAGTTCATACAGGGACTTGATGTTTTCAACATTATTGAACCAAACTCTTGGCTGATCATTGACGATCTGGCTGAATCTATTGAACAATGGTCTCAGCAAATGCTGCAATTGTTCACTGTTCGCTCTCATCATGAACAGATTTCCGTTACTCTGGTTCTACGCAATCTCTTTCATCAGAGCAAATGTATGCGAACACTTGCTTTGAACTGTACCTACTATATCATCTACAGATTTGTTCGTGATTCTAGCTCGCTAATAACCCTCAATAAACAAATCTATCCAGGTGCCCCTAAATTTCTGCTCTCAGCATACAATCAGGCAACTAATAAACCCCACGGTTATATCCTGCTGGATCTTAATCAGAATACACCCGAGGATCTGCGAGTAGTCACAGATATTTTCGACAATGAAATTACAGTATATCTCCCGGTGAACACTAAAAAGACCTATTAGTCGCTATCATGACACTGAAGAAACTACATGAAAATAGACATTTGTTTTCAGTTCTAAGCACTTCAAAACCTCAGCTTAGAAAAGCAATACTCAAACACGGTATTGACAATGATTTCATTAATCTAATATCTGAACTTTGTTTAAATTTGACCGAGGGTAATGTTCAACTGCCAGAAGTAGTTAAGCAACAGGCAAAGCAACATCGTTCCATTGTACGTACATTGGCCTCTAAAAAGAAAGGAAAGAATTTTAAAAGGAAACGACTTCTTCAGGCGGGCGGTAGCTTTTTCACACTTTTACTGCCAATAATTGCAGGACTTGTAAACAGTTTTCTCTAGTGAGAATGGCAAAACCCTATAAATTGACTCCAATAGAACTCGCTCTCTCACCCGTCGAACACTTTGAGGACAATCTGAGTAAATTCCTCGACAATGAAACTATTGATGATGATAAAAAACTGATTTTACTTCAAGATGCACTTCGTCGAGTGGACAAACACTATCGATCAAAGCCCACTGCTGCTGATCCCAAAAAAGAATCATCTTCTCAAGAGTCTCCTGCTGCTGCTGCTGCTGCTGGAACACAATTAAAGAAGGAGGAATTGGATTCAATTGTATTGAAAATTGGAAATCTAATGCCCCACTCATATCGTGAACAAAGTAAACGACTCCTAATCTATCTCTTGGAAAGTGATCAAATTCAAGTTGAGAGCAATGGGGAAAGGATTATAATTCAGGGCAAGAGCTATAATCTACTTGATTTAATGTATGACATGGTTACAAATCGTAAAGGACTATTATCATTTGACACTCGTCTATACAACTTTCTAAATACATTAAACTTCCCCAAAAGTCTTATTGGCAATAGACAAATTCTAAAAAAATTAAATGAACATGCATCATCATCAACATTAAAAGATGAACTTGAAGAAATAGAAGATTTTAAATCAATTTTGGAAAATACTAGCACACCACTGATAGCTAGACAAAAGCGAAGACGTATCACGTCAACGTCCCCACCACCACCAGCAGCAGCAGCCAGTATACAAAAGGGTAGCGGACGTTACACAACGTGTTTACGTTCAAAATGGCTGAAGTTCTGAAAGGTGTTTATGAAAATATTGGCGAGGTGGGGAGTTTAAGTTCCCCCACAACTCTTTCCAAAGTCACGGGTGTTCGCCCTAAAAGTGTACAAGACTATCTACAAAATGAGCCAAGTTACACTCTGCATAGAAATCATAGACTTCGTGCCAATCAATATCGAAAAACTAAAGCCTTTTACCCATTGGATATAATGCAAGCAGATCTCTTGACTCTAGATGAGCTTCAAAGACGTCACAATATACCGTACAAGTACATTCTACTTGCAATCAGTGTTTTTAGTCGCTATGCATATGCAATTCCATTGCGATCAAAGAGAGGTGTTGAAGTTGCTCAGGCCATTGAAAGTATTCTCGAAAAGGATTCATATAAAAAAATTCAAACGGATCGCGGTAGTGAATTTGTTAATCCTCATGTTGCAAAAGTACTAGAGAAATATAGTACACTGCTCTATCATACGCACAGTCCTATAAAGGCTGCATTGGCCGAACGATTGATAAGAACTATTCGACTTTTAATTTCAAGATATTGTACATTGAAAAATACGCCGGCTTTTATTCATGATCTAGATAAAATCATGTTGATTTATAATCAACGACCTCATCGATCATTGTCCAACTCTACACCAACGGAAGTTCATCATTCGGATCATAATACAATTGACACCTTTCTTAAACAATATTCCAATGAATCAAAAGTCAAGAAGAAGAAGAAAAATAAATTCAATGTTGGTGATACGGTTCGAATTAATAGAACAACTAATGTTTTTGAAAAGGGGAATTACTTGTGGTCCACTGAACTTTTTAAAGTGGCAAAAATCCTAGACACTAAACCCATAACTTATCGCCTGCGTGATACCAAAGATGAAGAGATTCTCGGCGGCTTTTATGACTATGAATTGCAAAAAGTTAAAAATGCTAGTGAAATCTATCAAATTGAAAAGATATTAAAGACACGTACTCGCAGGGGTAAGAAACAGTTACTTGTTCGCTGGCTAGGATACAACTCTGATTTTGATTCTTGGATTGGTGTTGAAGATATTGACAATGCCCAATGATTTCTATGTAACTTTCATGTCCAACGTTTCCGATCCTCTCTACAATGACTTGAATACGACAAGTGATTTTTGGACAAAACTCTCCCCCGCCGTCAAATTTGACGGCGCATATGAAGTGGCTCTTGTCGACTGTATTCTCAAAAATACCTATGACATCCTGAGAAAGGATCGTAAATATGAAATAAAAATACGACCGTTTGAATTCGGTGATGAAGGTGCAATGGCAACTTTTGACTCTAATCAGTACCCTATTGCTAACATCCCCTACAGGGAATACAATAACATGCATGAACTGTGTCGAGTTATCAACAAAAAAATTGCAAGTCGAAAAAAAGGCGGTTTCACTTTCAATTACTCGACGGAACAAAGGAGAATTTATATTACCAATCCATTTGAGAATGAAAGAATTTTCCTCAATGAGAATTTACGTGAGGTTCTTGGTTTTAAAAACCGTATTATTAAGACAGAAAATTTCAGTGGTAGTGACCATGTTATCTATGCAGACTATGCACCCAGCTTCTCCACGGACACTTGTATATTTCTCTACGCTTCATTTGTGGAAACATCTCGGGTTGGTAATTCAAATGTTCCCCTCCTACGAGTTCTTGAACGAAAAACCAATCAAGAACATGTTCACCACTACAATATAAAGCATCTTCAGTATATTCCCGTAAACACTTCCTATTTGGAACTCTGTCAGTTAACACTAAGAACTGAATTAGGTGATCCAATAGCAATTTCAAAAGGCTTAGCAGTGATTACATGTCATTTTCGACCCATTGTCAACGACAACGACGGTACAATAACCTAAAAAATGAACAATAGAAGAATTCCATTTGTCTGTCCCGATATTGACTGTTATGTTGGTGCTTTGAGTCCACGTCAAATAGGCAATGGATTGGACTACTACAAGGGGCGTACTACAATGTCTGGCTATGGTCTTGGTAGCTGGTTTGCTAGGCTATTTCGTTCTGCACTACCCCTTGCCAGAAAATATCTTGTACCTGCTGCATCAAATTTTGCTGCCTCCACACTACAGGACTGGGGGTCGGGCAAGAATTTCAAGGAGAGTGTTAAGGAAAATATTAGATCTTCAGCAAGAGCCGTTGGTGAACAATTAAAATCTCGACAAAATGGGGAGGGATTGAAAAGGATGCGTTCGCGTCATTCACTCATCAGTCTCCACCCAGGCAGGAAGCAAAGGACATCAACAAGGACTTTGAGAAATAAAACAACGAAGGCCAATAAGCAGCAGCAGCAGAAGAAGAAAAAGAAAAAGATTGTTAGATCAAAGAAGGATTTCTTCTCTTAAGATGACTTATCTCCCCACAAGGAATCATATCCATCAATCAGTTCCTCATTGAATTTATTCAATGCTGAAAATGTTGATGTCAGTGTCAAGTATGGCTACTATGAACAATTTCACCCTCAACAACCCCTCTCGGAAAATATACACTTTCAAATATTTTCCAATGAAGACTATTTCATTGATTTGTCATCAACATTTATTGATTTAAATGTTGTGGTGAAGAAAAAGTCAGATAATACAACTCCAAATGCCGGCGATGGTCTCTCCTATGAAAACTGTATCCTACACAACCTATTCAAACAAATTAATGTATTTATTAATGGGACATTGGTGAGCACTAGCAATAATTTATCCAACTATGCAAGCTACATACAATTTATGATGATGACGCCAAAGGCGTACAAGGAGATGAGAGGACAATCATTGGGCTATGAATATCGAACAGGTGTTGATACTGACGGTGAGTTGACTACAGCAGTGACCCAGGAGTATCATCTAGTTGGAAAATTAAATCATGAGATATTCAATATATCCCAATGGCTACCTCCCAATGTCAAGATTGAGATAAAGTTGCAGATGGCCCCATCGAATTTCATTTTGAGAAAACACTTCCTGCGCACCCGATGCAAATGTTATTATCACATCGGCAATTCTCCACGTTCGAAAACAACAAGTTATGAGCTCTGTTGCATTGGCAGTGGAAAAGCTAAGAGCCAATGGTAACAACATTAAACTTCTTGTCCCCCATACAATCACCAATCAACGTCACATTGCCACCGGTTCTCGTAGCTATAGCGATTCATCATTTATCAATGGAGAAATCCCATCAAAATTGGCTTTGGCCTTTGTGAAGAGTGGCAGTGCCGTTGGATCCTGGACTGAATCCCCCCATGATTTTAATTTTTTTGGTCTATCTAGTCTTGTGTGCAAAGTGAATGGTATTCCACTGTACACTCTATCATTTGACAAAAAATCCTATAGAACTCTGTACGAGTTGACCATGCAATCCCTAGATCATGACTCTCAACTATTTGAAAATGGAATAACCGATTCAATGTTTTCAAAAAATCATGGGGTTATTGTTTTGGACTTGTCAGGCACACAGGATATGAGCATAGTACGAACTGGGAATGTACGTTTAGAGTGTACATTTGCCGATGCTCTGACTGAGAGTATCACGCTAATATCACTGAGTCAATTTGAAACCTATTGGGAAATCACACCCGACGGCAGTGTTCTACTAGACCTTGCACCATGAACACAAATCAAATAATCAATGTATTTAGTATGGATCCATACATGTCCCAATACAAGTCCTATTGCATACCCTCGGACTTCATTGAAAAAATTCCAAGTGTTAACAATACCCTAATCATTGTTAATAGCAGTCCATCGACTTTGAAGACTGGCCATTGGCTATGCATCTTTCAAACAGCGAAGAATATTGAATTTTTTGATCCTCTTGGCCTATCGTATAAATTCTACGTTCCATACATCAGCAACTTTATTGAAAGCAGTGGGAAAACCATTATTCAAAATCAACGAAGAGTACAGGATTTAACGACTAAGACATGTGGCTTTCATGCACTACTCTTTTTCATGTTCAGATGTCGTGGCTACACCTACAAGCAGTTTCTCAACATCTACGTTGACTTACCTCAATTGAACGACTTTCTAGTGGAGAATATACTTACAAGTGTATTTAATATTGATTTTAGTGCCCTAAGAATAAAATGTTCTAAAGATGTATGTGAAATTGTTTATTAATAAAAAAAATTATATACATGATAAAACGATTTTTTCTACTCTTTAGATTTCATCCACTACTAGGTATTTGTCGACAACAACTAGTGCAGGTAGATTATCTGAATTCACAGTGTACTGATCCTGATGTACTGCAATGTCAGGGTCACATTTTCTACAGTAGAGTGTGACTTCACTCTTGTCATATCTCTTTGTATAGTCAATGATACTATTCGCATTCATTCTATAGAATTCACATGTTTCAATTTGCGTATTTGAAGCAATTTCACAAACAGTGTCCTCAAGTGTCGAATCACATTCCGTCACAGCCAAATAAAAATCAGTGGGCTTATAATCATAACACCCATTGTCTTCACAACAATGACGTAGAAACCATATTCTCTTGTTGTTCCAACAGTTGAATCGTTGACCTGGTTCCTCCTCCCAGAACAATCTAAAACCACGACGATACCAATCTCGTAGCAATAAACTAAAATCACGGTTAGGATTCTTTCCAATCATACCGGGATATGTACTCTCCCACTGCTTACATTTATCATAATGACAATTGGAACATAGGTGGCCTCTAGGATGAGAGTCACACACCTCTTCAAGACAGGAATTACAACCTTTAATTTGTACAGCATATCCTCTATGCAATTTACACGGGTCGCATAATCTACACTTTTCATCATACTCCTCAATCATTGTGCAATTCTCACATGATGACCAGCTGCCCTGTGTGTACACACATAACGGACATGTATGGAACATTTTGTCATGTGTTAACGCTCTCACTGCCACAATGAAACTGAGCTAGCAACATCAAAAAATTGTCTGAGATAGAGAGAGAGGAGTAAATCATCCTTGAGCACCATCTTTCTTATGAAAAAAAAGTCCTAAATTTCTAAAAACTAATGTTTAAAAGCATATCCACAATATCATTCTGCTGTGTCGTGATCAATATATCAATAAATTGTGTAAATGCATTTTGACCACGATGTAGAAGCTTCATACAATAGTCTAATGATGGAGAATCAGTTTTCATTATATCAACAAGCATTCCCCGAGAAAATATCTTCCTTTGAATAGACAACTCTAGAAAATCATCATCTAGAATCAAACGTTTTTCCATAAGAATTAGATTCCTCATGATTCGATCTTTCTCAAATCTATCCATTTTTTAGAGTCCTAACTCTCTCACAACCAACTTCACACTAATCAGAATCTCTTTTTGTACTCTAAAAAATATACACATGTCTACTATAGAAAAAGAAAAAATACCATTGATTTAGAAACAGTTTTATTGAACATAATTACAATAATAATAATATTCACTGATGCATTTTGTTCTCATCAATATATTTCGATAGGACATCTAATGCTGACCGAAGTTTATTTATATGGAGAATATTTACTTTTCCAGCAAAACACAGCTGCTCCTCCTGCTTAAATTTGCTTAATGATATCACATATCTCGCATACATAATGTCCCATTCAAGACATAGTCTACAACCAGCAGTTATTTCCACGGCTACATTAGGTACTCGTATATCGTTGCTGCTGCTGCTGTCAGTTCCATCATTAATCTCCAATAGTGTAAATGCACCACTCATTTTTTCTCTCCACTAATATCCTCTCAAATAAAAACTATTCTCTTTGAATTCAATTCTCTTACTAATATGAATTGTAAAGAAAACTATTCCTTTTATTCAAATCCTAATCACTAATCAAGTTATACTCGTTCCTCTTGACAAAGAGTGTAATGACCTGTAGAATTAACTACCAGAAAAAAACCTGTTTGTACGGGGGCCCCTTAGAAATGGTACTTCTTAGTCTACTTAGTCACCCAGGGCATAACTTACAACCCTTGCCCTAAGGGCTGTTGGGGGAGTGTCCTCCTCAAAAACATAATTTCTATCTTGAAATCCACTACGCTGACCAAAATGGTTATTTCAAAATTTTGACTGGATGTGTTTGGGGAAATTGTGGGCGTGGAAAGGGTGTTAGCTGCCTTCCAATCACTTTCGACTATTAGAAAGAGCTCTACCCATTCCAATTTCCAATCGAATGAGTCCTTTTAGAAGTTTCTACGACAACTCCTTCGATATTAAGTGCCCTGGTATGGAAAAAAATAATACATTGTGCCAACATCGTTCTTTACTTAGGCAGCGCGATTGCACTGCCTCTGATTAAATCATTTGAAAAAAAAATACCATTCCAAATACATAGATCATCACGCGTTCTAGACCCAATTCCTTCTTTTACCTCATGGTTACCAAATTTATGTCCTTCTTCCTTTGGGCTTCAGATCAATTACTCGGAAATCATCATCCTGTTCTCATCCTCTAGATAGATAATTGGGATAACTCTCTTAATTAACCCAAAACCACCAAAAAATAAAGTAAATAAACTTATAAACACAAAAAAAATGGAGGGAGCTACAAAGAAAAAACAAGAAATGAAAAGGTAATAAAAATTCCAAGAAAAAGAATCAAAAATAGAAAAATTAAAATCAACCTAAAAGTAGAAAAATGTCAACCCGTAGAAGAAATTGAAGAAATATAAAACATTCCAAGCACAAATACAAAAAAAAGGCAAATACATAAAAGAAAAAGCTTGGTAATTTGTTGGCTTTGAAATGCATAAATTGTCTACTACAGAACTTTCCTGTACTGAATTGATTCCTGTTTATCTTCCTAATCAACAAGGCGCACAAAAGTAGCAAGGAGCTCCGGAACAAGATGTAAAACTAACTGCATGGTTCAAGCTCAATCGAGATGACAAGACTGCAAGGACAATATTATGCCCTTCTATTTCTAAATATTATGTATTTGACAAAATATAAGGGATTTCATCTGCAAAAACGAGGAGGATAAAATAGAATTTGAAGAACTAATTCAGTTAGTTTTGCTGGCAATCATGACTTTGCTTGCGATTGCTATTACTATACATTTGGGGAGCCTTTTCTCTTGAAAGTCTTCAAAATATAAACGGAGTTGTTCAAACTTCTTTAAAGAAGCCGCTATGCACTCTGGGCTTGTGAACAATTAAACTTTAAAAAACAAGTTTTTTCAACTGAAAGTAAGGAGCAACATTAAAACTTATAACGAACGAAAATTATTACGTATATTAGGGGGTTCACCCTGTCGTCAATACCTCGCTCTTTACGCTAAAGTTTTTCTCAGTACTTTCAAAAGAGCTATTTATTCAAATTAAACGGCCTTTGTGATTTTAGCGTAAAGAGACGAGGGGGCGAACTCCCTCATATACGTGATAATTTCTGTTGCTCAAACCGAACAGACATTATTCCGTATATGGAGGATTGCCTCCTCTTCAATACCTTGCTGTTTTTGACTGCTATTTGCTATATTTTACTGTTTGTCCTATTTTTTAAGAACGGCTACTAAAACCCAAGTGCCGTATAATTAGAATAGAAAGCCTTATTAAAAGTCCTAACAGCTAATAAATAAAAAAAAAACAAGTTTTTTTTAACTGAAAGTAAGGAACGACGTTAAAACTTAAAACAAAAAGAAATTATTCCGTATATGAAAGGGGCTGTCGCCTCCTCAGCGCCTCGTGCTTTACGCTAAAGTTTGACTTTCTCACAACTCTATTTTTTAAACAATAAAAACTTTAGCGTAAAGAGCGAGGCATTGAGGAGGGGACAGCCCCTTTCATATACGGAATAATTTCTGTTCGTTTTAAGTTTTAACGTCGTTCCTTACTTTCACTTAAAAAAACTTGTTTTTTTTTATTTAATTTTTGAACGTTTTTGAATTAATGCAGGTTTTCATATTGGCTCACCTTACATGAATAATTAAAACACAATTTGCATATTAATTTTACTTTTATTTGGTTAAATGGCTTTCTCAAAACTTGTTTAATTTTGTTTACGAACGTTTTTGTTAGTAATAAATATACGTAACTCACGAATTAACTTACGTAACGAACTTCTATATTCATAGATTTTTAATACATATACTAGGAGGTTCGCTCCCTAGTTAATACCTTGCTCTTTAAGCTAAAGTTGGAATTTTGTTCCAATTCTTTTAAAATGACCCCTTAATCACAAACGCCGTTAATTAGAATAAATAGCTCTTATGAAAGTACTAAAAATCTTTGGTTTAAAGAGCCAGGTATTGATTAGGGGGTGAACCCAATCATATTCGTAATATTTTCTGTTCGTTTTAAGTTTTGATGTTGCTCCTTACTTTCAGTTGAAAAACTTTTTTTTTATTTCATTTCTGATATTTTTTTAATAATGATGGGAAATCCGGCGCCCCTTCATAGAAATGTCCCTTCCCCCATGAAAAATTCCTTCATAGAAAGATCCTCCCATATAACCCCCGACCAACCCCCTCCCCACCTACCAGAAAAAAAATCCCCCCTGAACACGTCTGTATACTTCCCAATAACCAATACTGTATGTTAACATTGGGTAAAGTTCATAACTTTCAGTCCTCCCCCCGGGGACTTCGGGGATTAAGTCAGCCTAAAAGACATAGTTATCATATTTTTGACCATGCTGAACAAAATGGCTATCTCAAAATTTTGATCGGGTGACTTTTTGAAAAAAATGAGCGTGGGAGGGGGCCTAGTTGCCCTCCATTTTTTGGTCACTTAAAAAGGGTCCTAGGACTTTTAATTTCCGTTCCAATGAGCCCTCCCACGATATTCAAGGACCACTGGGTTGATACGATCACCCCTGGGAAAAAAAAACTAAACAAAAAAAAAATAAATAAACACGCATCCGTGATCTTTCTTCTGGCAAAAAATGCGAAATTCCACATTTTTGTAGATAGGTGCTTGAAACCTCTACAATAGGGTTCTCTTATACGCTGAATGTGAGGGTCTGAGTTTCATTAATCTTCTATAACTTTTAGGGGGGTCTTTCTCGTTTCTCCCTTTTTTTGAAAATCAGCCAAATTTTCTCAGGCGCGTAACTTTTGATGGGTATAACTAAACTTGATGAAACTTATATATTTGAAATCAGCATTAAAGTCTGATTCTTTTGATGTGTCTATTGGTATCAAAATTCCGTTTTTTAGAGTTTCGGTTACCATTGAGCCGGGTCGCTCCTTAATTACAGTTCGTTACCACGAACTGTTTGATGATGATACACCGGAGAACACTTTAGATGAAGCCGTTTTCTATAGCATGCCAAAGCAACTTCGAGATCTATTTGCATACATTTTTGTGCTTACGGTTTCAGCAAATGCATATGATCTTTGTATATAAAAAAAAAATTAAGCTAAATTTATGTGAGGATTGCGCTTAAAGATTCAAGCATTTAGAAAATTGCCGCCACTTAGAAAATATCGCACTATTTGTAATTCAAACATTATTTTAGTACATGGTAAAAACTCTGGGAATTTCGACCCCCCAAGTTCAGTTCATGATGCAGTATCAGTAAAAAAATAAATGCGTGATCCAGCTTTTGAGTAACAAGAGGAGATAAGTCTGATATTAGGTGTAAATATTGAAGAGAAAGCTGGTTACGATGAAGTTGCATATGCTATGCAAACTAAAGATCTGCCTGAATTATGTTCCTCTTTACAACTCCTGCGTGATTCTGAATAGATATTGTTAAAAAGACTCTATTAACAAGACCAAGGTGTTGGGCCAGGAGGATTCTTGCATACCGTTGCATCTAAAGGAATTGTAACAAATTGACTACAAAGCAGAAGAACTGTTCATTCTCAGCTAAAACCACGCATACTCTTGTTAGATACCTCAACGTCATCTATGTGATTGAACACCATGGATGAAAACGTTAGAAGAATCAAGGTTGAAGTTTACAATTTCAGATAACTGCACAGTGGTTGCCAGCACAACAGTGAAGTGAAAGCTATAATTGGCAATTTTAAATGAGGTTGTAAAAATTTGTTTGCCTATTGGAACCGTGGCTTTAAGTTGGAGATTTTTGTTACTTCCGTACTCCCGTGAGTACCTCAGAAAAACGAGCATCTGGAAAAATTTAAAGTCTTAAAACTGAAAACTAACGTTGGATCTGTGAATACTGAGTTTGGTCAGTGGTTTTTTAAATTGGTTAATGGCACTTTAAACGAAACTATGTGCTTTCTGATGATCTGCTAGAAATTCCTCAAAATATGATGTGCAAAGATTTCTGGTTGTAGATATCTATGGAAATAGACGAAGCTTTACGGATACTGAACGTTATTCCTGCTGAGCTATAATGTGATCTGAAAGTTTAGAAGTTGGCGAAGTCGATCTGAAATTGTCGCATATGTTTGAAGGCAAAGAAGTAACATGTTTTACTTTAGACTACATTGAAGACACAAATGATGAAGATAGTCAACATAGCACTTTTTGAAATTTTACATGAATAAGCTTGTTCGGGAATGTCAATACATATACTTCGTAATTCGTAAAATACTTTGAACATTTTTTTTCTAAATAAAAGCAAGGAACAAAATTAAAACATACAACCAAAAGAAATCATTCTGTTATGAAGGCGAGTGTTCGATCCTCAATCCTCGCTCTTTACGCTAAAGCCTTAAAGTTTATTAAAATACTTCTGATTCTAATTCAACGGCTCTTATGGATCAGAAGTCGTTCTTAAAGAATTGTCAATAATAGTCAAAATTTAGTGTAAACAGCGAGGATAATTTCTGTTCGTTTTAAGTATTAATG
>CM051257.1:60214627-60282127 GCA_027921565.1 Artemia sinica | reverse complement strand
TCTCTTCCTAACATTTGCTCCAATTTGTCGCATGCTTCCTTTGAGTCTTCCCGTCTTGGATGCTGTAGTGTCAAAGCACATCGCCTTGACAGTGTCGGAAAGACTCCATTCATGTAGGCATTCATATATGGCTATGGCTTGCTCCTCTCCAGAGTTGTTTGCTGTTACAGGAAATCCCAGCAACTGTTCCTTTTCGCCATATAAAATTGCAAAAGCTATTCGTTCCCATTGTTCATTTTTAAAACACTAGGTAAATGTTTACCGTCCAAATGGACAACCAGTGGCTCTTTTTCAGGAATATTTACTTTATCAGAAAAAAAAATTAGTATATAGTTCTCCGAACATTTGCCTTCTATGGTGTAATAAAGTTTTCGAGACCTTGTACTCAAGAGAGTTAAGATTAAGTGCTTCTAGAGTAGCTATTAAAATTTTCGTGGCATTTCTGTCGGATACCTTCATCGAAATAACAAAACAGACAATTTCATGTTTAAAACATATTTAAAACCCTTTGTAAATGAAATTCTCATCCTCTTGCTTTCAGGTAGTCTTGGATCTTCTAGATCTTCTTCAAGGACGTTCATTTCCTCCAAGATCCCAATTTTCTGGTAGGTGCTGTCTACCAGGTTCAATATTTATGCTGTTTCCTATTCCTTTTTACCTCTCAAACGGAACTTTCTTTGGTAAACTGGTCAAGTAATTCCCATAGAATAAAAGATCAAATTTGAATAAAAGGCTTGTTATGTTTGAAAATAGAGTTTTAAAATACTTATAATAAAAAAAATGTTAATTCCAAGACAGATTATGGAAAAATCCGTATAATTCTTAGAATACCCCAAAGTGGCTCCTAAAGGTACCAGGTCGCGTTATTAAGATTAAAGACTGTTGTAACTCTGTTTACCTTAAAATGACAACAATTGTGTATAGAATATAATTTCAAGAACAACATTGGCTTTCTTTTGAGATATTAAGCGTGTTTTTATTATTTATCATTCTGGAGTTACGGCTATATTTGTCAGCTTTTTGGCCAAAAATTTGAATTTTTTCAAACTTTGAGCGACGAGCGGTACGGGCTAACGTCGCTTAATCGAGCTCAAATTTCGGCCATCTCAATATCTGGAAAAACAAACCTTTTTATGAGGTTGAGACAAACAAAACTCCAACATCGATTTTAGTGGCCACCCTAATATATGTATATATATATATATATATATATATATATATATATATATATATATATATATATATATATATATATATATATATATATATATATATATATATATATATATATAATATATATATATATATATATATATATATATATATATATATATATATATATATATATATATATATATATATATATATATATATATATATATATATATATATATATATATATATATATATATATATATATATATATGTATATATATATATATATATATATATATATATATATATATATATATATATATATATATATATATATATATATATATATATATATATATATATATATATATATATATATATATATATATATATATATATATATATATATATATATATATATATATTATATATATATATATATATATATATATATATATACATATATATATTATATATATATATATATATATATATATATATATATATATATATATATATATATATATATATATATATATATATATATATATATATATATATATATATATATATATATATATATATATATTTGTATGTATATATATATTCATTCACCGAGTTCAAAAAAGGAATTTTTTTATTCTTGCATGTCTTTCGCCTGTTTATTGTCTAAAAAAAAATAAAGCAAACATCAAAATGTAATTTGTTTAATAAGTATAGTTGAACCTCTGCCATTTGGCGATACCAGAATCACATTGAAATGATAAAATTTTAGGACTAAAGAAAAATAATTCTCCAAAAGCCAGCACAAGGAATATAAACCTTCATTAAGCAAATCGTTTTTAACTTTTTTTAGTCTTTGGGGCAGCAACACTACTATCCCTTCTGACCCTAGTGCTCTCGTTCTAAACATTCTGTAAATCAAAAAATTTAATAATTTATTACTATTTCTAATAACTAATCGCAGATGATTTTGGCTCACCTAAATTTGTACTGGTCTTCCCCAACCTATTTCAGGGGTGGATCCAGAGGGGGTGGGGCGAAAGGGGGGGGCTCCCCCCTAGCGTAGTCTAAAGTAGTTTAATTTACTTAATTAACTCAAGTTTGCGTTAATTAAACTTGCTCCTAACGCAAGTTTATCGGATCAACCTATTTTACGCCCCCCCTCCCTAAATTTTTTTTTCAGATCAGCCTATTTTGCCCCCCCCCCCACCTAAAAAAAATCCTGGATCCGCCCCTGACCTATTTCACCTTATTCCAAGATCTATAGAAGACAGCAAAAATTCCACATGTCAGACATTGTTTGTTTTTTATCATCCAGTTGTATTCTTTTCTAGGGTCATAAAAAGCCATGTTCCCCATAGACATTTCTTCCCTTAGGCAATGCTGTCAGAGCAACACTATGTCTACTTCTATATATAAAATAAGAAAGGAGGGCAATCCTTGCTAGGGATTTCAGTTGATTTATGGGTTGACTATATAAAGAGACAGAAAAATGGCTTTCTAAAAAGGTTGTATGATATTCTTGGAAATGTAGCTTGGTGAAGGTTTATTTTCCATTGTTTGCAAAAGCTCGTGCCAAATTTACAAGAGTCCTTCCTAAGCTTTTTTCTCTTGGGGTCAATTTGTTTTCTTAGATTAACAAAAAGCTTATGGACAATAGGGATCAGTTTATTTTCTAGCTGTTTATCATAGCTAGTAAAGCTGTAAATGTAAATTAGTATGTACCAATTAATCAAGCGGTACGGAATAGAATATAAATAAAATATAAAAATAATTTCGAACGTAAAGAGCGACGTTAAAAGTTAAAACAAACCAAAACTGTGCGATGTTTGGGGGAGGGGTGTTGCCCTACTAAACTCCTTCAATCCTTGCGTTAAAGTTTAACTTGTGGTTTTTTGAAACCATTAGTTTTGGCACACAGAGTGTTGGGTCTAGGGAGGGGAAAAGCTCACTTTAAGTACAGTATTATTTTTTTTTTAAGCTTCTACGTGACTTTTTACTTATATAAGCAAATAGTTGTTTGTTTTTTTTAATTCAAAACCAAGGAAGAATTTTATACCCTTCCTAAAAGTAGGATAAGCCAAGGTTTTAAAGTTTGAAAACAATATATCAAACAGTTCGTGGTAACGAACTGTAAGTAAGGAGCGACCCGCCTCAATGAACCGAAACTCTAGAAAACGGTATTTTGGTACAAATAGATACATCAAAAGAATTGAATTTTAATGCTGATTTCAAATATATAAGTTTCATCAAGTTTAATTATACCCATCAAAAGTTAGGCACCTGAGAAAATTTGGCTGATTTTCGAAAAAGGGGGAAAGACCCCCTAAAAATTATAGAACCTTAATGAAAATCCAACCATCATATTCTGCGAATCAGAGAACCGTACTGCAGAGGTTTCAAGCTCCTATCTACAAAAATGTGGAATTTTGCAATTTTTGCCAGAAGAAAGATCACGGGTGCGTGTTTATTTTACTTTTTTTTCCCCGGGGTGATCGTATCGACCCAGTGGTCCTAGAATATCATGTGAAGGCTCATTGGAATGTAAATTAAAAGTTCTAGTGCCCTTTTTAGGTGACCAAAAAAATGGAGGGCAACTAGGCCCCCTCCCACGCTCATTTTTTTCCCAAAGTCACCTGATCAAAATTTTGAGGTAGCCATTTTGTTCAGCCTGTTCGAAAACATTATAAGTATGTCTTTTAGGATGACGTAATCCCCCGGAGTTCCCGGGAGGAGGGCTGAAATTTATGAACTTTACCCAATGTTAACATATAGTATTGGTTATTGGGAAGTATACAGTAAAGACGTTTTCAGGGGAGATTTTTCCAGGTATTGGGGGGGGGGAGGTGGTTCGGGGGTTATGTGGGAGGATCTTTCATGAAGGAAGTTTTCATGGGGAAGGGACATTGCTGTGAAGGGGACGCCAGACTTCGCAGCATTATTTAAAACAAGATCAGAAATTAAATATAAAAAAACAAGTTTTTCAACTGCAACAGCAGCAACATCAAAACTTTAAACGAACAGAAAATATTACATATATTATTGGGTTCACCCCCTAGTCAATACTCACTCTTTAAGCCAAAGATTTTTTAGTACTTTCATAAGAGCTATTTATTCTAATTAACGGCCTTTGTGATTAAGCGGTCATTTTTAAAGAATTGGAACAAAATTCGAACTTTCGCTTAAAGAGCAAGGTATTGACTAGGGGGCGAACCCCCTAATATACGTATTAAAAATATATGAATATAGAAGTTCGTTACGTAAGTTAATTCGTAAGTTACGTATATTTATTACTAATAAAAACGTTCGTAAATAAAATAAAACAAGTTTCGAGAAAGCCATTTAACCAAATAAAAGTAAATTAATATGAAAATTTTGTTTTAATTATTCACGTACGGTGAGCCAAGATCAAAACCTGCATTTATTCAAAAATGTTCAAAAATTAAATAAAAAAAAACAAGTTTTTTTAACTGAAAGTAAGGAGCGACATTAAAACTTAAAACGAACAGATATTATCCCGTATATGAAAGGGGCTGTCCCCTCCTCAACGCCTCGCTCTTTACGCTAGAGTTTGACTTTCTCACAACTCTATTTTTTTTAAATAATAAAAAACTTTAGCGTAAAGAGCGAGGCGTTGAGGAGGGGACAGCCCCTTTCATATACGGAATAATTTCTGTTCGTTTTAAGTTTTAATGTCGCTCCTTACTTTCAGTTAAAAAAACTTGTTTTTTTTATTTAATTGATCCAGGAGTGTAATTTGCCATGTGGCAATGGTGGCAATTGCCTCTCTCTGACCTCGGTTTGCCCCCCCGCCCAGACCTGAGTTTGCCCCCCCCCCCAGCTGAAATATAATTTCTTCAAAAATCTTGCCAAAACTAACATAAGCCCGCATAATTCAAGGACCAACAGAAACGGGTCAGTTTTCTTTAGTATATATTTTTTACAGTACTATATAGTACTTTTATGGGACCAAATGGCTCTTTTTTCAGTTTTACTGTCATTTTCACTTGATTTGGGGAAATCGGCTCCAACTTTGCCCCCCCCCCCCAGGGTTTTGACGAAATTACACCACTGGATTGATCAAAGAACTTGATTTTTATGCTTATTAAAAACCTTAAACAATTATTTATTTTTGACTTATGTACAAAATGCATAGCACTTGTACAACAGCTTTTCTAGTTTTGTGTTTGATTTGTTTTCTTTTACAGATAAAAATTATTTTGACCTTAATTTTAAGACATCTTTACTCCCTCCCTCGTAATAAAGCAATTTGGTGTGGTGTCAAGCCGCAACTTTACCTGGAGTCCCAAAATAATGGATTTGGCTTAGAGTTTGTCCAGTGCCCTCAATTGGGGGTGGGTTGTTTGCTTGGGGAGGCACATGCAACCATAGATACCTTCACCCACAATTTTGAAAAATACCTGTTTTGGTTGTATTTTCATTGCAAAATATCTTTTTTTTTTAATAAATTAAAAAGACTTTTTCGACAAAATAAGTTTTTCAAAGAAAAGTAAAGAACTCCATTAAACAAAAAATGAGCAAAAATAAAATCAAATAATCTACCAAGCGTGAAACTACCACAAATCAGCATCGATAAATAAATGAAACCCAAAACGAGCAGAAATTACAAAAATAACCTAGTCAAACTCAAAACGAGCAGAAATTAATATAAGTTGGGCTCAAAACCCCTATGTCTTCCCAAGGCCAGAACATAATTTGCACTTTACTGAAAAAAATATAAATGTTTTTACTTTTATAACTTTAATAAATCAAATAATATTAAGATTTTGATTACTAAATATCAGTAAATGTATATTAAACTGACATTGCACATTCATTTGTATTTTTTTCAGTAAAGTGCAAATTATTCTTCGAAAACGCGTTTCAGGTTGTAAGTTTCTACGACAACACGTTCTATAAAAACTTTATATGCCCCCAGGGCATAACTTACAACCCTTAACCTGAGGGCTGTAAGGAGGTTGTCATACTCAAAGACCTAATTTCCAGAACTTAAAACTACGTTGAACAAAATGCCTATCTCAAAATTTTGATTGGATGTGTTCGGGGAATGATGGGCGTGGGGGGGGGGGGGGGGAGGGGGCTAGTCGTGATCCAATCACTTTCGACTATTAAAAAGGGTACTAGCCCTTTGAATTTCCAATCGAATGAGCCTGTTTTGAAGTTTCTACGATAACGCCTTCTATAAAAGCCTTATATGCCCCCAGGCCATAGCTTAAAACCCTTGACCTGAGGGTTGTGGGGGAGTGTCCTCCTCAAAAACATATTTTCTGTCTGGAAATAAACTACGCTGAACGAAATGGCTATCTCAAAATTTTGATTGAATATGTTTAGGGGAATGATGGGCGTGGGGGGGCGGCTAGTTGCCGTCCAATCACTTTCGACTATTAAAAAGGGTACTAGCCCTTTGAATTTCCAATCGAATGAGCCTGTTTTGAAGTTTCTACGACAACGCCTTCTATAAAAACCTTATATGCCCCCAGGGCATAACTTAAAACCCTTGCCCTGAGGGTTGTGGGGGAGTGTCCTCCTCAAAAACATATTTCCTATCTAGAAATCAACTACGCTGAACAAAATGGCTATCTCAAAATTTTGATTGGATGTATTTGGGGGAATGATGGGCGTGGGGGTGGGGGCTAGTTGCCCGTCAATCACTTTCGACTATTAAATAGGGTACTAGCCCTTTGAATTTCCAATCGAATGAGCCTGTTTTGAAGTTTCTACGACAACACCTTCTACAAAAACCTTATATGCCCCCAGGGCATAACTTAAAACCCTTGCCCTGAGGGTTGTGGGGGAGTGTCCTCCTCAAAAACATATTTTCTATCTGGAAATCAACTACGCTGAACAAAATGACTATCTCAAAATTCTGATCGGATGTGTTTGGGGGAATGATGGGCGTGGGGGGGGGCTAGTTGCCCTCCAATCACTTTCGACTATTAAAAAGGGCACTAGCCACTCCCATTTCCAATCTACTACTACTACTACTACTAACAACTCACCGCAGCACCAAGCCACCTGAGGCCAACACAGCTACGCCCGCTCCTCCTCCATCCCAATCTATTCAAAGCCTCCCTTTTTACACCCGCCCACGAAGTTCCCATTTCCTTTAAATCTTTCTTTATGACGTCCTCCCACCCCAGACGGGGACGACCTGCTTTCCGTTTAGCCCTAGATGGTTGGCCGAAAAGAACAATCTTCGGCAATCTGTCATCCTTCATCCGCACAACGTGCCCTTTGCCTTTCCAATCGAATGAGCCTTTTTTGAAGTTTCTAAGATACGAAGTTTCTACGATTCCGGGCACTTCGATACGAAGTGCCCGGGTGGAGAAAAAACACATTGTGTCCACATCGTTCTTTACTTAGGCAGCGCTAGCGCGCTGCCTATGATTTGCAATGCAAAAATTGAAAAAAGACAACTTCGACCCCCCCTTGAATTTTGAAAAATATTTTGAACTCCTCTAAGTTTTATGAATGGATGCCACTGGCAAAGGGCCAAACCGTTTGCCCCTGGAAAAATTTATGTGGGAACTCTTGCTATTTCTTTTGAAATCAAATTTCTAGCTACAAGTTAAGGTGGTGAAATAGTAAAACAACATATAAAAGAGCAGAACTGTAAACTTTTGAACACTACATACCCCTCTCAGTTGAATCTAGTCTTTTTTTTTGTGGAAAAAATAATGAAGCATATGCACCCCTCAACCCCTTCCCCCCTCCAAATAAGTGACACAAAACATCGTCAGATATCAGCTTCTAGTCTTCCGCTTCTTAAATCGGTTCCAATATCCGATACAAGTGATTAATATCAGCCCTAACAAAATCGGAATTTTGAAGCCACTTTGAAGCCATGGCTACCACAAAAAATGGTTTTGTTCTTATCTTTTTTCCCCGAAAATAATAGTTAAGTTGAACCATTGAAGAGTGTTATATAGGCTATATACAATATCTTTGCTAGTTTTCCAAGATTCTTTCTGTTGCCGTAACGACAGAGATTACAAACTGAAACATTTCAAATTCAATTGCTGCATCTATTTTTTGTCTGGTTGTCCAGGGAGAATCTAGGGGAATTTCTCAATTAGAGGAGTCCTTTAGCGTTTTCAAGTAACGCTGATAGGATAGCTGATCCTGGATTCCAAAAGGAAGATTCGTTGCTATGTAAAAGCAGCTTCTCCCACGGATTAGCTTTACCTACTTGTCAAGATTTTCGCATTGTGCTGGGAAATGTGCAGTAGGGTGCAGTCATACTAATTAGAGACCTAAAATGTGATGCTTCAATAAAGTGAAAATGCATTATTAATTAATTAGAAAACCTGTCAACAAAATCATTAAAAGGATGAAGTAAAGACAAAAACAAAATTCAAACAGTAACAAAAGGACAGAAATATGCGCGTGTATTTTAATTTATTAATACCTTTCATTTGTAGCTTTAATTTATAAATAAGAAAAATAGAATTAAAACCTACATAATTCAAACAAAATCGAGGTTCATTTTTATCACTTGATTAAATAATTTATAATTTTTAAAGTTTGCCAATTTCTTGATTTTACATATCATTCCACAATTTTCCTCTAGCCGAGCCTGAGGAAGAACTATAAGTTCACTGTTTCCAGATAGAGACGTAATCAATGGCTAACCCTGCATTTTTTCTTGCTTTAATCATCATAACCCGTTGAGCCACTTAAGACGAAGTACCAACAGGTATAAGCATAGATAAGCATAAGCAAAGAACAATTTTTAAGCAGAAATAAATTTCGTGACTTAATAGAAAAATAAATAAAACTAGGAGCCTTAACCTTTTTCTTTAGAAAATTATTTTTTACTGTTCAGAGAAACAGAGGAGTCAAGATTGAAAAAGGTTGACATATTTAAATATTTTGAACTTTAAGGCCCTACAAGGAAACAGTCTATAATCTCATGTTCGACTAGGCTAACTGAACTACCTTAGAAGAAACCACCCATTTGACTCCAAACAAAGACTCCAAGAAAAATTGCTGGGCAACTGATACGCAAACCCTAACGAATAGCTGGCGTGCCAGCAGTTGCGACACGATAATCTTTTTCTTCCTTCATTAAACTAAAATTTAAAACAGACAAAAATTGTTCCGTGGATGAGGGGGCTATCCCTCCTTGGTCCCTAATTCTTACGCTAAATTTAATACTGCTGTATTGAAAACATTTGTGAGTGTCATAAGTATGCTTTTTAAACAATTGTCTATTTAAATATTTGAGCTAAAAATTGTATTGTATTAAGGCAAACGCATATCGATATGCTCTTCTGTCCCTGATATATTAAAAAAAAAAAAAAAAAAAAATAAAAAAAATACTCACTGTTCCATTTCAATCACCCTTGTTCTAGAGCAGATGTGCTTAAAGCATTTGAGACAGAAAGTCATACTTCAGCGGGGCAAGTTGACAAAGCGTGGTGTAGCATAACAAGCTTTTGTTTTAACTTAAAATATTTTTTGTTTCTATTTCCTTGCTCAGCGTCACCCAAAGTGTGATTAGATCCAACTCCCTTTAAAACTGGCCCTCCTTTAAAAGGGCCAGTTTAAGTCAAAATTTAACTTTCGTCAAATTTAAGTCAAAATTTAACTTTAGCAGAACTCGGGTTTGATAGAAAGAGCTTATTGGGTGTATGCATTCTGAAACAAAGTATAATTGTCCAAAATGAACTTTCATCTCAACAATAAGAGGGGGCTTTTGCCCTCTTAGCAATCGTACTATGCGCTTCAATATTCTTCCTAGTCAGGGGAGGTCAGAGGTGAAATCCATACTCAAATGAATAATCATTTAATTTATCTGAAACACTTCTAAAAAAAAGCTTTAAAACATGGGCCTAGAACACTTTTTGGGAAAGAGGCTTGCGTACTCTTCTCCGTAAGAGAATCTATTGGCCAACTACGCAATTTGTGGAGATAAGCACATTAATGTAATCTTTTATGTTTCAAAGATTTTTTTTTTTTTTTTTAGCAATAAGAGGGGATGTATCATCCGTGTGCACTCATCTTACAGGTTTAGTCATAAATAGTCCCAGGAACAATTTATTAATTTCTAGCCTTCTTCTCCAAAGCTTCTTCTGTATTAAATTGAACCCCCCCTCCCATCGGAAGCAAGAAAACATTGAAAAATGTACATAAAAAGGAAAATCTGAAATATTTCCATTAAGCCTTGTAAAATCGATGTTGCTGATAAGACTTGCCACTCCACTAGGAGGTTTGCCTGTCTCACCCATGATCCTCCCCTACTTATCCCTGTTTTGTATAGATAAACAAATAGGCTAAATGTATTCTCTTGGGATAACCAGAAAAAAATTCTGCAGCAATAAGAGGTGAGCTATCTCCTCGCACTCGTAGCAACCATATTCTCCGTGTCCCATTTAGTCTGAAAAATGTTCCAAGGAATGAAGGGAGATTAGCGATTAGTTTCTAATCCCCATCCCTCTCTAATCGTCCATCTATATTATTATGAAGGCTCATGGAAGATTGGAAAATTTTGACATAAAGATATACTTTTTGAGGCTTCAACACACCCTCCCTCTTAAGTTCAAGTTCAATTTGGGTTTTAATTCAAAAAAAAAATATATATAAAAATACACTTAACTCAATTCCTTGTGCATTGATGCACGTTTGGGCCCGTAATAATTGCATACTCTAAATACAGCGTGGCCTCCTGTCCTCTCCAATTTCCACCCCGAACCACCATCAAATAGCTATAAATTTAACACAACTTCTCCTCCGCTCACACCCCTTGAAGTATCAAACTAAAATATAATAAATAATAATAATATCAAAAAGTTCTAAACATAATAATAATAAAATAAATCTAGTAAATAAATATTTAATCTTTTAGATATTTTTTCACATTCTTCTTAAAGGAGCCGAGAGACCTATATGACTTCAGCTCTTGCGGAAGTGCATTCCACTCTCTAGCACACGGAATTCTAGGAGAAAATTCCGACCTAGCTGTCGGTGTCGGGGGTATATAAATGGAAAATTTTGGCATAAAGATATACTTTTTGAGGCTTCAACACACCCTCCCTCTTAAGTTCAGTTCAATATGGGTTTTAATTCAAAAAAAAAAATATATAAAAATACACTTAACTCAATTCCTTGTGCATTGATGCACGTTTGGGCCCGTAATAATTGCATACTCTAAATACAGCGTGGCCTCCTGTCCTCTCCAATTTCCACCCCGAACCACCATCAAATAGCTATAAATTTAACACAACTTCTCCTCCGCTCACACCCCTTGAAGTATCAAACTAAAATATAATAAATAATAATAATATCAAAAAGTTCTAAACATAATAATAATAAAATAAATCTAGTAAATAAATATTTAATCTTTTAGATATTCTTTCACATTCTTCTTAAAGGAGCCGAGAGACCTATATGACTTCAGCTCTTGCGGAAGTGCATTCCACTCTCTAGCACACGGAATTCTAGGAGAAAATTCCGACCTAGCTGTCGGTGTCGGGGGTATATAAATGCCTGATGAAGATCGTGCATTTAAACTATGGATTTGTGATGCTAGTGTGAATAAGCCTTTAAATGGTGATGGGAGTGTTCCTGAAAAATATTTAAAACAAAAAATAGTGCAAGATAGTCTGTAAAGTGATGCCATTGATAGTCTGTTCGGTGCTGGGCCTAAAATTTGAAGTGTTTTGTTGTGAAGTGAGTTTAGTCTCTGTAAATGTGTCTTGAAATTAGATTGCCAAACTGTAGAACAATATTGAATGTGAGGCTTGATAACTGCATTGTAAATCAGGATCAGTATTTTTTTAGGGAAATGGTGACTGAGTTTTCTCAAGATTCCAAGGTTTCTTGAAAGCTTCGTCTCGACACTTGCTATGTGGTGTCTGAACGAGAGGTTTTCGTCGATTAAAACCCCTAGGTATCGAACGTGTCCTTTTTCTGGTCTCTTGATAAGTCCACGAGAGGTTTCAATACCAATCACTTCAGAAGCCAGCGAATCTATACGTGAAAAGAATAAAACACTCGATTTGTCAATGTTGATGACTAGACGATTTGCGTCCATCCACAGGTACGTTTCTTCAAGAATGTCATATAGCTTCGTTTTGAGAGACTTGATGTTCCATTCTGAGCTTGCCATAAGTGAATCATCCCCAAATGCCGTTAGTTCGTCCTCGGCTTCTACTATAGACCCCGGCGTCGTTTGTGGGTGACATAGTTGCAGCAATAAGGGCTACGACTTGCAGAAGTTAGTACTTGCTGAAGATCATTTACGTGAACAAGAAACAATACCGGTCCCAATTTAGAGCCCTGTGGCACCCTGCAGTTAACTACGACATCACTTTTATGGTCATTTCCTGTGTACATTCGAAGATTTTCCAGGTAAGACTTAAACCAATCTAGGACTTGGCCACGAACTCCAATATGATCCAGCTTTCCTAGTAGTATTTCGTGGTGCGTGCTATCAAACGCTTTCTTAATATCTAGAAGCACTGCTGCAGGTAAAGCACCCAAATCTAGGATTCTGTTTACGAATAAATTTAGTGAAGTAAGGGCGTCTTCGGTTGAATGGCCAGCCCTAAACCCTAATTGGTGGCTGTTAAAAAAGCCTTTGACCTCTAAATATTGGTAAAGCTGGTTTTTCATTGGCGTTTCAAAGACTTTCGAGAAAACTGATAAGATTGAGATTGGTCTATAATTTTCTATGTCTGTATGACTTCCACCTTTGTGAAAAGGTATTATTTTTGCCTTTACCTGCAATACCTGCCATATTATTTAACAAATCTGCTGCTTCGGCCGTTAGCTGAATACTGAGGTTAATAATAAAATCTCCCATGAGAATAAGCTCATTTTTTTGACACTCTGCTAGCTCCAGAACTTGAGCCATATGTTCCATAAACTGAAACGTTGACCCTGACGGAGAACGATAAATTTCACCCACAATAACTTGTTTCTTTAGGGACAGCCATACTTCTAGGAACAACGACTCGAAAATTCCTTCAATATTTCGTGTAAGGTCTTGCCTGGCCTAGTTTGAACCGTTTTGTGTGTCGCGGATGTAAATTGCTATACCACCCCTTTTCATCTGTTTTCTGTGGAGAAAATGGCTAGTGTAACCTGGAATATCCAAAAGGCTTTCGGTTTATTGTGTAATAAATGTTTCACATAGGCCTATACAATCTGGTCTAAGCTCCCGAAATGTCGACTCTAGATCAGAAAATGAGGAATACAGTCCTTGACAATTCAAATGAAATACCGAAAGCCGAGAATCGGAAGACCTCCCAGTAATTAAATTAGAAATTACATATTTACTTCTAGGAAAATTTTTATCATCAAACAAATGGAAATCATTTTCTTGACCAATTTCTTGACCAAAAATAAGCTTGAGATTTAAATAAGACTCTTCTAAATTCTTTAATCTATCTATATAAAAATCTCTTATACCTTTTCGGGGATGAAGCTGAAGAAAGAGTCATCACTTACCAACTGCAATCGGCGGTCCGTCGTGAAAATTCCAGAAGAGCGAAGAGCCAAAAACAAAGAACATACCCGATTGAACTTTTTTATGGAACACTGAAAGGAAACAAAAACAAACTAGATACCTTGAATTTTGGGAACATGAAAAAAGAGAAAAGAAAATTGAACAAAGATGAAACAAAAAAGAAGAAAACAAAATTTTCGCTTTACATCCTTCTCTGCCATACAACTTAAAACAGAATTACTGTGCGGCTTCAACAGTAATTCAAAAAACTTCTCACGATACCACTTACATAGAGATTAAATATCGGAGAAAAAAAAATGACAAAACTACTGGTCGGAAGCAACCTCCTCTGGGTCATTTTTGGCAAACAGTTTTAGCGGATCGAAACAGTCATCATCGTATTTAACCCACTGCTGCGAGCTTTTTGACTTTTTTGTCTTCAGCCAGAGTTTCCCGTTACGCTGGACCACACGAGTCTCACTGACCTTCTCTGCTCCCTTTGCATTTTCTAGCTTGTAACCGAGAGCCAATAATTCCTTTCTTCGCTTTCCTAATTCAGCAGGTAAGTCAGTTGACACGCTGCAGCCTGTTTTCTTCAGTTTACCACATTCTTTAAGAATCAATGAGCGATCATAATTCTTGAGCTACACGAAAATAGGCTCAACTGTTTTTTTTCCTACCGCTCCGCAGACTAGGGCCAACACCATCATCAGACGCGGTGAATTTTTTGACCCTATACGCAACACTGATACCTATTTGATCAGGATCCGCAATCCCAAGTTTTTTTCCGAAGAAATTTTTTACTGAATCACGAAGATTTTCAGGTTCAATTACTTAGAGATTGATCAGTCTCCCTTCCTAATAGCTGATGCGTTAGTACACGATTTTAAAATGTGCATGATTTTAACAAAATTCAAATGAATCAGCTGCATCCATGTTAATCTACAGATACATCCTTTATCTATTAGTTTTAAAAAAAAATTTCCACAAAATAAGATTTTCAAAGAAAAGTAAAGAGCTCTATTAAACCAAAAATAAGCAGAAATAAAGTCAAATAGTTTTCCAAGCGTAAAACTACCACAAATCACGGTCAATAAATAAATGAAACCCAAAACGAACAGAAATTACCATAAATAACCGATTCGAAGTAAAAAAAAGAAATTATCGCGAGTAGGGCTGACATATCCCATGGATTCTGAAGACCAGAACTTAAATTGCAATTTATTTACAAAAATTCTAAATGTTTTAACTTTTTTAACTTCGAAATCGAAAATTATTAAGACTTTAAGAAATAAATATCAACATGTGTATGTTAAACAGTCAATCCACATTCAATTGTTTTTTTGTTTTTTTTTTAGTATATTGAAAATTATATTCTGGTCTTCAGAAGGCAGAGGGGGGGGGGGGGGTTGTTATCCCTATTCATGTTAATTTTTTGCTGGTTTTTGAGTTTGAATCGGTTATTTATTGTAATTTCGGTTCGATTTGGCTTTCATTTATTTATTGTTGATTATTTCTTTTGTGGAAAAAGTTTTTTAGATTGATTTTTGTTCGTTTTTTATTGACATAGTCTTTTTCGTGGCAAAAGAAAATAATATTTTAATTGTTTGTTTTTCTTATGAGAATCAATAGTTTGGCTTGCTATTTGTATGACGGAGAAAATTTTTCAGTAATTTTTAACAACATACACTCTTTTGAAAATTTGGACAAAAATGGTATTACTTTAGTTTTATGCCTCCTCAAGTTGACCAGAAAAATAAAACTTAACACCATTCCCAAGAAATTGTATCTATGTTCTTTGACCTAGATAAACTTACTCTCTTTTGATTTAGTTAAATTTTATGAGCAGAAGTAGTAATAGCAGTAGCTTTGAAAGTATCGACTTAATACCCTTAGTCGTTCTTCGGATATTGCTATGATGTCTTATTGGCAACCAGTATACACAGTACTTTGCGGCTTTTGATTTAGTTTCAAATCCACATTTATTTTTAAAGCATAATGGGCAAATGGCATAACTGTGGGAGGTTGAAATATCCAATATCCCTAGAGACACAGTTTTTGGACCGTTGAACTATAGTGAACAAAAGTACTATCTAAAAATTTTGATTGGATGTTTGGAAAATTAACGGGCTTTGGAGGAGGGCTCTTTGCCCTCGGACAACTTTTGACTCTTAAAAAGGGCACTAGAACTTTTAAATTCCAATCTAATTAGCTCGTTTAAAAGTTTCTACTATTTTGCTATTTATGATAGTGCTACGCTGCCTATGATATTGCTTATATCCTCTTTTAAAACCTGAATACACATTTTGAATACACATTTTGAATTCACATAGCTTTTTTCTTTTAATTGAAACAGCCCCTAAACGTTCTCTTAAAATTCCACCTTAATACCCTTAGCGTCATTAGTTACAACAATCTTAGTAGGAGTATTAATAGTATACACATAGCGCCTTCTGGCTAGTTCAAAATCCGCCAAAACTTACCCTGAAAGGTCCAACTAAATAATGTAAGCCGTCCTCGAGATATTACTGCGTCATCCTTTGGCAATCTACATGCTCGTAGTTCATTCTGATTTGGTTCAACATCCACCTAAATCTGCCTTGAAAGCTTCACCTTAATACTCTTACCTTGCGTAGTAGCAATAGTTGTAGTAACAGTAGCAGCATTAATTGCAGCATGCGCATATTAACTTTGGTTTTCTTCAACATCCCCCTGAGCATACGCTGAAAGTTTCAACTATACCGTTCCTGAACTATTGCCGGTACGTCCTCTTGACAACCTGTGTGCACAATGTGCGTTTCGATTTAGTTCAATACTGTTTGAGTATTCCCAAAATTTCTTACCTTATTACCCTTAGCTTCAGTAGCAGTAGTAGTACCAGCAGTAAGAGTAGTAGCAGTAGTATTAGCAACAGTAGAATTAATAGTAGTAGCCTTAGCTTTAGTAAAAGTAGTAAAAGTATTAGCAGTTTGGCAGAAGTAGTATGAGTACAAGCAGTAGCATTAGGATGCAAATATTGTCTTTTGGTTAGTTGAGCATCCCGCACAATAAGCCCTGTATGTATCAACTTCCCATACCAAATGTTTTTAAGATATTGCTGATACGCCTTTTTGGGAGTCTGCATACTGACGGCGTGCTGTGATTTATTTCACCTTCCCCCATCAATACTCTCTAAAAATTTTACCTTCAAACCCTTAGGCAAAGTTCTAATAATAACCAAAGTAATAGTATTAGTACTAGTATTAATATTAATAGCAATAACACTAGAGCTAGTAGCAGCAGTAGTATGAACATATAACATATTACCTTTTGGTCAGTTGAACATCCGGCTAATCAAATCATGGAAGTTTCAACTTAATATAATTAGCCGTTGCTATGAAATTGTTGATATGCCTTTTTGATAGCCTGTATATTCATATACTTCCTGGAATTTTCATCTTAATATCCTTAGCCCCACAAGTAGTTGGAGTAGAAGTAGTAGTTGGAGTAGTAGTAGTAATAGCTTATTATTATTATTATTATTATTAGTGGTAGTAGTATTAAACATAGCAGTGGTATTAGTATTAGCAGTAGCGTGCATACATTGCCTTTTCATCAATTGATCTCCTCTTTAAGCATTCTCTGAAGATTCCAGCTTGAAACCCAAATCCATTTATAAGATACAGTCCTTTTTACAATCTGCATTCACATAGTGTGTTTTGACATAGTTCGAATTTCCTCTCAAAATTATCTCAGATTTTCACCTTCATAAACTTAGCCTTAATAGTTCTAGTACCCTAGTGGTAGTGGTAGTAGTAGGAGAAGCAGACGGAGTAGTAGTGTTGTATTAGTAGTAGTAGTAGCGGTATTAGCAGCATTATCAACAGCAGTAGATGCCTGTACATGTTTCCTTTTGGTCAGTTGAACATCCCCCTCATGTTACCCCGTACGTTTCCCTTGATACGGTAAGTTGTTCCAAAAATATTATTGATGCGCCCATTTGACGCCCTATTCATCTAAATACCATTAGCCTTAAATGTACTTGGAATTGAAGTAGTTGTTGGAGTAGTTTTGTTTAGTAGCAGCATAGTAGTAGAAGGAGTAGGAGTAGTTGTAGTAGTAGCACTAGCAGTAGTAGTAATATTAGAAGCAGTAAAAGCAGTGGTGGAAGTAGTATTAGTAGTAGCATGCACATATTACCTTTTTGTCAATTGATTTTTCCCTTTATGCATTCTCTGAAAATTCCAAATTAATGCCCAAATCCAATCGTGAGATAATTCCTTTTGACTATGTGCGTGCACATAGTGTGTTTTGTTTTAGTTCCAATTTCTCATCAAAATTATTTCAAATTTTCACCTTCATACGCTTAACCTTAATGATACTAGTATTATAGTAGTAGTGGTAGTATTAAGAACAGTATGGTTCTTGGTACCAGGCCGACTGACAGTATTTCAAACAAAAGACTGTAAGAAAAAGGGGGTGCAATCCCGCTTTCTAGGACTATAATGAAAGAAAGGTTGAGGTGGCTAGGGCACGTTGTGCGGATGAAGGATGACAGATTTCCGAAGACTGTCCTTTTCGGTCAACCGTCTAGGGCTAAACAGAGAGCAGGTCGTCCTCGTTTGGGATGGGAGGACGTCATAAGAAAATATTTAAAGGAAATGGGAACTTCCTGGGAGGGTGTAAAAAGGGAGGCTTTGCATAGTTGTGGATGGAGAATGAGCTTGCGTAACTGTGTCGGCCTCAGGCGGCTTGGTGCTACGGTGAGTTGTTAGTAGTAGTAGTAGTAGTAGCAGGAGTAGTATTGGCCATTATATTGTTATATTAGTAGTAGTGGTAATAGTTGTAGCAGCAAGTGTAGCATGTAAAAGTTGCCTTTTGGTCAGTCGAACATACCCCTCATTATGGCCGAGTAATTTCTTCTTGACACGATAAGCTGTTCCAAAAATATTGTTGATACGCCGTTTTAACAATCTAAATGCACATAGTATCAGCTTTTCCCTCAGCATTTCCTCATATGTTCATTTCAACATCCACCCATCAGCCATGGTAGTACTCGCTACAGAAGAAGTAGTTTTAGTAGTAGTATTAGCAGTAGTAGCAGTAGCCATAGCATTAGTAGTAGGGGTAGTTATAGTAGCGTGCAAATATTGCCTTTTCGGTCAATCGATCATCTCCCTTATCATTTCCTGAAAGTTCCAAATTAATATGCTCAGTCATTACTGAGTAACACCCTTTTGACAACCCGTATCACATAATGTGTTTGATTTAGTTTAACACTTATCTCAACATTCTCTGAAAGGCTTACCTGAATGCCCTCACTTTTTTGGAAAGTAAAGGTTAACATGCCCACCTTGAGTCAATAACATATACTATATGTTAACAATGGACGAATTGCCTAACTTACAGTTCTTGCCCTGAGGGCTGTAGGGGGGGGGGGTGTGATGACTTCCCCAAAGATATAATTATTGGACCTTTTAACTCTGCTGAACAAAATAGCTCGAAATTTTGATTAGATATGTTTTTGGAAATGATGGGCAGTGGGGGCGGGGCTGTTTGCCCTCCAATATCTTTTAACTCTTAAAAAGGGCACTAAAACTTTCAATTTCAATAAAACCTTTATGCAACCGGGGCATAGCTTACAGCTTCTGCCTGCTTCTGCCTAGCTTGGCTCTTGGGGGGGGGGAGGGGGGTTCAACCGCCGAGACGTTGGTACTTGACCTATGGACTATTTTGAACCAAACAGCTATCACAAAATTTCAATCGTATGAATTTGTGGAAAAGAGGGTGGGGGTTAATTGTCCTTTTATCACTTTTGACTCTTGAAAAGGGAACTAGAACTTTCAATTTCCAATCAAATGAGTCTCCTCGAGAATTTAATGACCACCCCTCCCTTAAAAACCTTAAATGTTAACAATGGGCTACTGGGATAAATTATAGCCCTTGCCCTAAAGGCCCTAGAGGGGTTGAAGTCCCCAAAGACATAATTTTTGTACCTTTTCACTATACTAAACAAAATGACTATCTCAAAATTTTGATTGGATGTGTTTAGGGAAATGATAGACTTGGGGGGGGGGGGTAATTTCCCTCCAATCATTTTTGGTTCTTAAAAGAGCACTAGAACTTTCAATTTCGAATCGAATGAACTCCTTTCGAATTTTCTACGGCAACTCCTTCCATACGAAGTGCCTTGGTGAATTTTTTTTTTTACATTGTACCCACATCGCTCTTTACTTAGGTAGGTGTCGCTATTGCGCTGCCTATAACCTTGTGTTGATTTTAAACTTTTGATTTGCAAAATCGACTGGCTATCTCACATTTGTCACTCGATAGCTTCCTCCTCCCCCTTTGGGGTAAAATTGTCCTTTTGCGCCAGATATTACCAGACAATGCCACTTTGTAGTCACACAATCTCTTCTGCTATTCAAAAAAGTGCAGAAAAATTTTCTTTGGCACGTTGAATTTAACATGGTAATTTTCATCACGATTACTTAGTCTTTTGGGGTTGTTTTGCCCGTCTTTCAAAAATGGTGCAAAATTTTTCAGACTCATAGCTTATGATGGGTGGCTTAGAACTTAAAGATTTTGTATATTTCTTAACCAAACTCTTTTGATGTATGTACTGTTTTCAAAACTTCCCTTTTTAGGGTTTTGGTTAGTACTAGAACGAGTTGCTTCTTACTTACTATTCGTTACCTGATACCTCTAATTATTTGAAATCCGTTAACATTGTAACTAGATTTTATTTATTCTTTTGGTGTAAGACTCAGGTAAGGATTGGCTTATTTTAGTGCCACTGTGGAATTAGTGCCGTATGACGCGAGGGTGTCCTGCAAAATGGCTAGGCAGATGTTTTGGCTACCTAATAAGGAATTTGATCGCTGAGGCATTTAGCTCATAATTTGATTTTGTATTCAATTAGTTTTTTCCTTTCCTTTTATTATGCATTTTATTTGTCTTGGTATTTTTTATTTGATTTGTTTTAGCGAAATACTCCTTTTAAGAGTTTGATTGCTCAATAAGTTAATTCAATTTAATTACACTGAGAGGAGAGGAGGTGGGGTAAAGAAAAAGGTCATTTTATCTTATATGGTAATTTGAAGAGGACTAGTATGGTGACATATGTTAATTCATAATTTCACTCACAAATCTTGCTCAGACATTGTTTATTGTTTGTCATATTTCATGTCTAATATTTTAATTTTTACGAATATTAATTTCGTGAGGAAAAATGCCGGTAAAAAAAAAAAAAAATTATGGCTGAAAGTTTTTCTAAGAATTTGCTTGAAAATATGGTACATGTTACTTTACGAAAATATTCCTCAAAACTAACCTATCAAGCCTGCCCAAATGAAAGGATACTATATTTAATAGCTTTTGTATACACAAATTTGATCCTATACCTTAGTTCCACCTTAACCTCACGAGGCTCAAAGGTTGCCACAGAAAAATCTCCAATCATTGCATAGGCATGTTGCAGGAAACTAAATTTCTTTGATTGGTTTACAATAATAATGAAGTAAACTAATGATGCAAACTAATAAGACTAATGACGTAACAGAGACTGACGACACAGACGTAAACTAATGAGATTAAAGCACTTTTTACCAGGTTTAAAGTAATCTTCCTATTAACTGTATACCCGCTTTTCACTGGCGCCCTCTAATCATTGTGCCACCTGCCACCAAACTAACAATTTTTTTCGCTGTCAGTTTTCAGCTGGCTTTAGGAGGGATAGGTTGCTCAAATGTTACAAGTACTTTAGGACAGATGAAAATTAGATGGTGACACTGGTTACACAGAGGTAGTAAACTTTCAAAATGTCATGCATCTGCACTTTACAATCGCGAATACTAGTTGGATCTAAGTAAACTGTCTTTTTATCCAACTAACTATCTAAGCATAAGTGTCTTTGTTCAAAGTCATAAACATACTAATATGTGCATTTAGCTGATCATTATCTCAAGGATACTCGAAGCTCAAACATGCCAAAATTTCAGAAAAATAGGCGAACCACTGATATGATTTAACACAGAGGCCAAAAGTAGATGAATTTAGTCCTTTCTCTATTAATATTTTCGTTTGGTGCCTGAATATTTATGTAAAGTAAATAATATCATATAGTAAAAATTGTAAAATAAGTTATTCTTATTTCAGAACAGCTGCCTGAGTTTCTGGAGCCAGTTAATAATGTGACAGCACCTGCTGGTCGCGATGCAACTTTTACGTGCGTTGTTGATAAGCTAGGAGATTTTAAGGTAATCTCTGCACTTTTAAAGGAAAATTAATGTTTCTATTCTGGCGAAGCTCGCAAGAAACTTTGGTAACTCTAGCCTGGCCAAAAAAAAATAACCATGCACTACAAATAGACCTTTTTGCCAATTTTTTTTCATTTTTGTTTTTTTTTTGTGTGTGTGATTTCCTCTCAGGACTTCCTGGCATCCCTGGCATGATTTGAAAAACGATCAGAAATTAAATAAAAAATTAAATGAAATTGAGCGGGACTTTCCAGGGGGAATGTTCTGGGAGAATTTTCAGTAAGGAGGGAATGGTCTGGGAGAGTTTTCTAGAATGAATTTAAGAAGGGGTGAATTTTACTTGGGGGAATCTTTCTTGGCGGAGGGATGTTGCGGGTAAAATTTTCGCGAACTGGGGAGCTGGATTTCCGGGTATGATTTGAAAAAACGGTCAGAAATTAAATGAACAGACAATTTTTTTCAACTGCAAGCAGGGACCAACATTAAAGCTTAGAATGAACAGAAATTATTCCGCTTATGAGTGGGGATGCTCCTTCCTCATTCCTCGCTCTTTACGATACATTTTGACTTTTTGAGCCGATTTTACTTTCTGAAACATAAGGGCTATTTAATTAGAATACGAAGTTTTAATGTTGTTCTTGATTTTTATTTAAATTAGTTCATGTTTTTATCAATTTCTGTCGTAAAAAGCTGTTTTTTTCTATTCGTTTACGAAAAACTTGTTTTCTATGTAATACATTTAAGCTCAACTTTTTTCACAGTGCTTCGAGGTGTAATAACCAAAATGGACCGTTCAAAAATATAGCTTCAAGAATAATACGGGACCTATCACTCCTCGCAGTATACATTTTATCGAATTAGCCCGAACATAACCCTCCAAGTAAAAGGAGGTCAGGGATTACATACGTTCTCCTCCATATTCACCTGTCGACCCCCCAATAGAAAGTTAGAAGTTTAGAATTGAAAATCTGGTTTTTTGAAGCCCTAGGGACCTCCTCCCATATAAATATCCATCGAATCCACCCCTAATATTTGGTGCACAAACTATACCACAGTGCGTAACCGTTATGTTGTTGGATAGCCAGTTTATAAAAGCAGCTGTTTTTGCGTGGATTGCATAAATATTTTGGAAAAATGCGCCAATACACGACATTATAACCATTAAACATGCAAGGTTGATAATATTACATTTTTGATAGTTTTGACCAGACAGATACCACAGGACATTAGGTCGATATCATATTGCTCGTATTTGAGCCAAAGCTATTGTTTTGTTGCAAAAAGTGGCCAAAATAAACACTTCCTGTTTGAAAATTCTTTTTAGAAAATATAATTTCCTTTAAATCGGCCATTTTCTGATATTCTATTACCATTTACTCGATACAACTATCCTTAAAAAAAATAAACAAGTCAAAAACTAAATAAATACATAACACATATTCGTTTTGTAGCCTTCCTGCAGCTGCTAAGATTGAGGAGCTAGATGTCAACGGAAAGTGCTTAAAGTGGTTTAAAAGCTATCTCACAGGGAAACTCCTCAAAGAAGTGTTGAATGATGCGAGCTCAGCGGCATTTCCAGTTAGATGTGGAGTACCACAAGCAGTGGCGGATCCAGGGGAGGAGCGAGGGGGGTGTGTGCCCCCCCCCTAACGTAGTCTATAGTAGTGTAATTTACTTATTTAACGCAAATTTGTGCTATTTAAACTTACTCCTAACGCAAGTTTATCGGTTCAACCTATTTTACCCCCCTCCCTAAAAAAATTCTAGATCCGCCCTTGACCAAAAGGGTCAGTGTTAGGTACACTAACGCCTGTTGATCTCATGCGTCTTTATTTAAAAGATGTGTGTCTTGCCGTGCTTGATGATACCGTTTTAACTGTGATTGCCTCATCTGTGAAGGAGCTGGTGAGAAAGGCGAATCTTGCATTGGATAGACTGGAGATTTTCACTTCATTAAGTCTATTGTGTGTAAATGTTCGGGAAACCTTTTAATGACGTTCTATAGAATTGGCACACTGCTGGATGTGCCTGGCCAGGTAACCTTGTGTGGTAAACCAGTTCAACAAGTTGATCATCTCCGCTACCTTGGTTTTTAAATTGATTGGAACCTGACATGGAAATGTCACAGTGACACAATTTCATCAAAAATTCCCTGGGGGTTGGAATACATCGGCGTCGGAAGCACTTTCTACCTCAAAGGATACTTTAACTGTATATTATTCGTTGGTTTACCCATACATCTCCAACTGTTGCCTTTTATGGAGCATTAGCTTTTTATGCAACTATAGAAGAGTTAGTTTTACAAAATAAAGCTGTTAGAACTATCGGTAGGTGTGTCCAGGATGTACATGACACCTGTGCTTATTTTAGGCTCCTGAAGCTTCTTAAAGTAGGTCAGGTAAGAGATAACCAAGCAGCAGTACTAGTGTTTCAGTGTAAGAATAGTTTAATCCCTTATGTTTTCAAGAGTTTTTACCAAATTAATAGTGAACTGCATAATTATGGAACTAGGCAAAGTGATAATTTAATTGTTGATTTGCGTCGTGGTGCTAGGTCTTCATTTTCAATGAAACAACTGGGTCCATCTAGATGGAATGAGCTACCATTGAGCATTAGTGCGGCGGAACACGTACCCCAGTTTAAAAAGAATTTCAAAAATTATTTTTGGGGGGATAATTGTTGAATTTTATCATGGGTGACTCTGTGGTTAGGAGAGGAAAGGTGAGTTTGGCAGGTAAGGGTGGGTTGGGAGAGCAAGGGTGGGCAGAGGGGTAAGATGGGGGCTTGGAAGGCAGAGTGAGGAGGAGTTGAGTATTGAAGAGTGAGAGCCTAATCACTGGATTTGTTATTATTATTTTTATTTAACAGAATAAAGAATTTTAGCAGCGTCGGGAAAATCATGCCACTTCGCTGCACAATTTTACCGACGCCTTTGCATTTAGTTTAGGGTGGGCAGAGGGGTAAGATGGGGGCTTGGAAGGCAGAGTGAGGAGGAGTTGAGTATTGAAGAGTGAGAGCCTAATCACTGGATTTGTTATTATTATTTTTATTTAACAGAATAAAGAATTTTAGCAGCGTCGGGAAAATCATGCCACTTCGCTGCACAATTTTACCGACGCCTTTGCATTCAGTTCAAATTTCCCCTTAATAATCTAAATCACTGTATATAGATAATATAACAGTAAGATCACGGCCCCGTGAGTTTTGGCTACTGCATTCTCAGCACCTACCAACAAGCTCCTCCCATTTAATCTGCCATCAGTGGTCTAGAATATTGCCCTGGAATGCACGTTTTCGCATAAACTTTCTCAAATATCTTTGAAACCAACTCGAGACTTTGAAACCTACTTGTAATTCCTAAAAGCATCTAATAATAACATTGCACTACTAATTACCCATTTTCATATATGTGTTGGAATAAATTAATTTTAAGTTAGATTCTTTAAAATTTAGTGTTACAAAGGTGAAGCCAAGTTTGCGTTCAAGAGAAATCTGACTTGTCTACCCGTGAAAAAATCGAATGTCGCTTATGTTTACACTTGTTTAAATGTTCTCTGGAGCACTTGCATCTCGGTCCAGCATCTCGGTCCAGCTTAACTGGATCTGTTCTATTTGCAAAGCCGCTACCGAATTTTCTAGTGACCCAATAGAGAGTGAGCACCCAAATTCTTCAATAAATATGCTGACGCCACTGAATGCCGTAACCCCTGCGTCTCAAGACCCTCTCTTGGCTGTTAGCCAGGAAGCACCTGTGATTAACGATTCGACTGATAATCATTGCCTAAATGAACAGGTAAAGCGGAATAATTTTGCCTGCGATGATTCTTCTGATTCATTCTGTGATTTTTTCAAAAACCTTCGTAATTGCAGATGGGATTTCTCATGTAATTGTGAACTCTGCCCTGTTTTTTATTTGCGATGCATTTGCGAATGGTATTCCAGAAACGGAGCTTATTGAAACTGTGGCGAACTTTTACAGCCTTGAGGCTTTGGTGAATGCGAAAAATCTGCTTTGGAAATTTTCTGGAATTCCTATAAAGAGAGTAATGAGACGTGGCAACGCTGCGGAACTTGCTACAGCAAAAGATATTATGAAGATGGTCTCGGATCTTGACCAGAAAGGTTTCAAATGGCCTGTATTAGTGCCTCGCTCATTCAGAGACTGCCCTTTATTAAAATCTGATTCCAATGTACGTTTGGATCGACTTGTTAGTGATTATGGCGAAAGCTGGAGAAATCCATTACTTCTCTTGAAAGAATTGAACAAGACTTACAGTCCTCGCTGTCGAAGTGTTCAGCCAACTTGGGCTCCCCTCCCCCTCCCCTTTAAATTCACCTGATTGGCCTCCTCTCCCCATCAGCTCTGATTCAGTAGAGACTATTACTATCGCTAATCCGCCAGCCTCGTTACGTGACCCTGTTTCCAGGAAAAATGAATTGGACAAATTCGGCTCGGGCTGTATCAAGCAAATAAAAAAGACCAATGATTTGATTTTTATCACTGTGGCGGCTGAATCTGGGAAAAAGTTTTCTTGTGATCTAAAGGATTCCTTCCCTGATTGTCTTATCAATACTAGAAAGCCTAAGTTTTTCGGAATAATCCGTGGTGTGGATATCGAGTTCGACATTGAAGCTCTAGCAGCCACTTTGCCTGGGATTCTGGAGTTCAGGCGCCTTGGAATGTCGAGAACAATAAAGGTGTCGTTTGAGTCCGAAGCATTTTTAAATTATTATATCGTCCATGGGATTAAGTTCGGTTACGAGCTCTACAGAGTTGAGAAAGACAAGGTGCTTCCAAAACGATGTTTCACATGTCAAAGTCCCTCTCACACCGAAAAAAACTGTGATTTTCTACTCTGAAGTGTGCTCGTTGCAGTGGAAATCATAGATCAACGAAGAATACTCCATGTACTAACCCCATTTGTTGTGCAAATTGCAACTCAACTAACCACCCGTCTTACAGTTTCAGTTGCCCTGCTATGAAAAAGCTTTTTAAATGAATATTGGTTTCTACGATTACGTCCTTTAATTCGAATGGAGTCATTGGCAAATTTGTAGTGCTGAATGAATTTGTTTCTGAAAATAGTTCAATACTATGTTTGCAAGAGCATCATTTGTTGGACCATTCTTTGAATATGTTAAGTTCCCTTTCAAGTCTACATGATATATTTACCGTTCCTGCGAGGCCTACCGGAGGCCGCCCTGCGGGTGGCATTGCTACATTTGTTCCTAAAGAATTTAGTGCTATTTTATCTTGTGCTGATGAGTCTTTTCTGCCTGCAAACTTTTTGATTGTGTTTTGGTCAATTGCTATTTGCCTACTGACTATCATGTTGATTCGTCCTTTGAAGCCTTTACGTCAGCTTGCCATAGACTTAGTAGCTTTATTGCCCTATTAGATTCGAGTTTACGTATTTTTATTTTTGGTGATTTTAACTGTGATCTTGAGAGTGTAAATGAACGTAGCACAATTTTATTTTCGTCTTTACCAAATTTTAATATCTGCCGTAAGACACTTGATTTTACTTATTCTCATTGGAGTGGGAGTACGAGTAATATTGACCATGTACTTTTTAATTTTTCCCCATCTATTATAGTAAAAGTTATCCCGGATTTCCCGATAAGTGATCATTTACCTATTCAGTTTTTGACATCGTTTTCTGTAATTCATGATTCTGTTTCTGCTTCTAATTTTATTCCAATTCGCCCTAATATTTTGAGAGAATTATTTGGGATGAAAACTGATTCCGGCTTACCAAGATAAAGTTGATTCTTTAGCTCGAAAAGTAGTTGTTACCTGATATTCTGAAGTGTCATAAAGATAACATAGAGCTTGAGCTTAATTGCATATATCTTCAGTTATTACATTGCTTAAAATATGGTGCTAAAGAAACTTTTGGAGTTAAAAAGTGTAAACCCAATGTTGAAAAACCTTTTTGGTCGTCAAATCCGTTTCTTGTACATGCTAATCATGAATCTAAATTAGCTTTTAGACATTGGAAAAATAGTGGAAAACCGCGTGATCTTCATCCGGCTTTTCTATGCATGAAAAAAAGAAGGCAATTTTCCAGTCGGAGCTTCGTCGTCATAATAATATTTTGCTTATGGATGCTTCGTCTGAAGTTGATATGAATAATAAGAAAACTTTGGAAAGCTCTACGTTCAACAAAGGAGAGTTAATGAACCTTCTAAAAAGAATGGCCCTTCTCTTGTTGAGTGGGAAACTCATTTTGCAAACCTTTCGAAATCTTGTGATGATCCTGAACAACTTTCGCATGTTGATATAATTTTAAACAGTTCTTTAATTCGCATGATTTTTCTATTTCGTTTGATTCTTTGTTGGGTGCATGCCGTAAATTAAAGCCACAATCCTCTAAAGACCATGATGGGATTTTTTCAAATCATGTGAAATTTGCTCCAACCTTCTTTTCTTCGTCTTCTTTTGTCTTTTTTTAATCTTATTCTCAAGTTTGGTATTGTTTCCTCCGTCTTTTAGGATTGGGGTGGTAACTCCTATTCTAAATCTGGTAAAAGAGATCTCCGTTCTTGTGATTCGTATAGGCCGATAACGAAGGGTTCTATGATTGGTAAACTTTTTGAATTATGTATAAAGGATCTTTTTGATTATTTGGATGTTGGTCTTAATCAAGTAGGGTTCAAAAAAGGAATGGGTTGCGACCATGCGCATGCAACGTTTGATACTATAATTAAGGAGTTCAAGATCTACTGGCTCCCCACTTTATACACTATTAATTGATATAAAAGGAGCTTTTGACAATATTTCGCATGCTTCCGCTCTTTCAGCTCTTATTTCTGGTGGGATTCCCCTTTCTGTGGTTAGAGTTCTTAGATCTTGGTATTCGGGGCTTAGGATAAAAATTTTTGCACATACTTCTGATTCTCTTTCTAATCCAATTTCCGTGGTCGGGGCGTGAGACAGGGTGGGGTTTTATCTCCTTATATTTTTAACGCATGTCTGGCGGAGTGTCTTCGTTCTTTATCTACAACCCTTATTTCTTGGGGACGGGATGTGTCTTTTCTTGCATATGCTGATGATATTATCCTATTGAGCCGTTCTAAAGCTAGTCTAATTAAGAATTTTAATTCCCTTCTAGTCTGCTTAATGTTCGTGGCCTTTCTATTAGTATTAAAAAATGTCAATATTTCCCGTTAATGTTAATGACCGAGCTGAATTAATTTGCGATAGAAATATATCATTTCCGGTTTCTGATGCTGTTGTTTATCTTGGGTTACCTTATTCTGCTTCAGCTCGTGAATCTAAGTCGATGCTAATTTTACATATTCAAGAAAAAATTAGAAAGGCGTTTGGTTCCATAATACGGCTACGTGGTGTTTATCGTCGTGAAATTCTAGGTTCTCTTTTTAATGCAGTAGCCCTCCCGCATGTTCTTTATCCTTCCCTTCTTCTTCGAGATTTTAAAATTTGTGATTTTTCAGCAATTCGCGTTTGTTATTTTAAATATTGTAAGTTTGTACTGGTTTTCCAATTTCCTTTAGTAATTCTGAATTAGTTTCAAAATTTAAATTAAAGAGCCGTTGGAAATAGCCAAGGTAAAAATAAATAATTTTTTCCGTAAATCTGAAAATATACTTTATGTTCATAATCTTTTCCTTTTTTTTCTATAGTTTAAAAAGTGCATGATTTCATTATTACTATTTGTTGCATTTGATTATGTTTTCTTTTGGGCAACTTGTAAATTGTTGCTATGTTTGATGGTGTGTTATTTGGATTTTTGAAGAGTTATTTAATTATCTTTTATACTCCTCGTTTTTGAGGGAAATAAATAAATAAATAAATAAATAAATAAATAAATAAATATAATGGTTGATATAGGGAATAATCATACGTTTATATTTATATACAGTGGTTATAACCATTGATTATTTATTGCAATAGCTTTTTTTTTTACAAATTAATCATCAAGAGCTATTTACTAAACTATCCTTAAATGTACATGATCCTGGAAGTTTCTCATAAAGTTTTGAAAAAAGATTAGTGACTGTTACATAAAAGGAATGGAAAATCCCTACTGCCAGTGAAAGATATTTCAGTTTTAAGAACGATTCCCAACCCTGGAATAAATTTATGAGTATGTAATAGAAAATAATGAGATGATAATAAGCTAAATTGACCGAAGTCCAATAATAATATTTTCTAATATTAGTGGAATTTCGAAATACTTTTACTCACTGACTTCTGTTTTGTTTCTGGAATTTTGCCAGATGCTACACTGTGTGAAACAAAAATAATTAGAATTTATTACAGCATTTAGAGGCATACTGCTCAAGCGAATTGGAAAGAAGTAGCAGAGAAGAAAACAAATATTTGTTCTACAAGACCAAACATTTAGCGTATTAGATAAACGTCATCATTCAGGGTCATCTTTAAGGTAACAGAGTACCCTAAAATGAGTGAAATATGCTGCGAAGCGTAACTTATCGTAAAATAAATATTATTAAATAATTTGTCTAAGCTACATACTTAGTTAAAACGTCACTTCTACCAATTTAAAAGTTGTCACCTAGGAATGGAGAGGAATAAGAAACTAGAAATAAAAAAAAAAAAAATATGTTATGGAACAAATGGTAAAAAAGGAAGCAGCGAATATTATTGATGGAAATTGTTCTTCTACCAATGTGAAAGCGAAGTATGAAACAACGAGTATCATTTTTTCTAATATTTTGTTTGGTAATAAATCAATATTTGAGAATAAATTTTATTACTGTTATGACCCAAAAAGCTAATTTTTTCCGATTTTAAGTATTTAATTTTATCGTACTATATAAAATTTGCACTACTTCATTTTGTCGCTTCCTCGTTAGCGTGGTTTTTGTAACAGTAAGTTTTTCTTCTTTTCTAAATACGTTATACCCTGTTTTGCCGCTTTTAGAAATATTTAGGGCCCTTGGGCAAAGCCTGTAGGGTAAAAGTCATAAAAATAATTCGCCAATGTATGAGAATACAAAATTATTTTATTATCAAAAACAATAAACTATCAAAAAGTTCGTGGTAACAAACTGTAAGTAAGGAGCAACCCGGCTCAATGGTAACCGAAACTCTAAAAAACGGAATTTTGATACCAATAGATACATCAAAAGAATTTTATTTTTATGCTGATTTCAAACACTAACTCATCAAGTTTAGTCTTACCTATCAAAAGTTACAAGCCTGAGGAACTTTACCTTATTTTCAAAAAAAGGGGGAAACACGCTTTTAAAAGTCATAAAAATCTTAATGAAAATTACACCATCAGACTCAGCGTATCAGAGAACCCCACTGTAGAGGTTTCAAGCTCCTATCTGCTAAAATGTAGAATTTTGTATTTTGTGCCAGAAGAAAGTTCGCGGATGCGCGTTTATTTATTTTTCTTTTTTTTCCAGGGGTCATCATATTGACTCAGTTATCCTAGAATTTGGCGGGAGGACTCATTCGAACATAAATTAGAAGTTCTAGTGCCCTTCTTAAGTGACCAAAAAAGTTGGAGGGCAACTAATCCCCCTCCCACGCTCAGTTTTCCCAAAGTCACCCGATCAAAATTTGAGATTGTCATTTTGTTCAACATAGTCAAAAATTATGAGCTTTGCCGATTGTTTATATATAGTATTGGTTATTGGGAAGCATACAGACGTTTTCGCGGGGGATTTTTCCTGGTTTGGGGAGTTGGGGGAAGGGGTTACGTGGGAGGATCTTTCCATGGAGGAATGTTTCATGGGGGAAGAGAATTTTCTGTGAAAGGGCGCCGGATTTCCCAGTATTATTTAAAAAACGATCAGGAATTCAATTTTAAAAAACAAATTTTTTCAACTTAAAGTAAGGAGCAACATTACAACTTAAAACGAACAGAAATTATTACATATATGAGGCGGTTCACCTCATTGTCAATACCTCGCTCTTTAAACCAAAGTTTTTTTAGTACTTTCAAAAGAGTTATTTATTCCAATTAAACGGCCTTTGTGACTCAGGGGCCATTCTTAAAGAATTGGAACAATTTTCGAACTTTAGCGTAAAGAGCGAGGTATTGACGATGGGATGAACCCCCTTATATACGTATTAAATTTCTGTTCGTTTTAAGTTTTTATTGTTGTTCCTTGCTTTTAGTTGAAAAAACTTGTTCTATTATTTAATATCTGATCGTTCTTTAAATAATGCCTGGAAATCTGGCTCCCCTTCACGGGAAGATCCTCTCAACAATTCAATCCTGTTGAAAATTTACCCCGGACAATTACCATTGACATCTCCAGATGTAAAATTGAATCGGCAAAGACAAAGTAAGACAAATAAAAAAAAAATCGTATAGGAATTCGGGTAAATTCCCCAGTGCAAAATTTCACCTGAAAAGTTCACCCCCCAGAAACTTCATTCCCCACAAAGAACTCTCTACGTGGAAAATGCCCCAGCCAAAAATTCACCCTCCTCCCACCCGAAGGGTACTAGAAGTTTAATTTCCGATTGAATCAGCCCTCTCCCGATATTCTAGGACAAAACAAAAAAACAACAAACAAACACAAAACAAAAACAAACAAACATATAAACACGCATCAGTGATCTTTCTTTTGGCAAAAAATGCAAAATTCCATATTTTTGAAGATGAGGGCTTGAAACCTCTGCAGTAAGATTCTCTTACGCACGAATCCCACGGCGTGATTTTCATTAAGATATCATTGACTTTTAGGGGTGTTTCCCCCTTTTTCCGAAAATCCGGTAAATTTTCAAAGGCTCGTAGCCTTCGATGGGTAAAAATAAACGTAATGAGTCTTATATATTTCGAATTAGCACAATAAGCCGATTCTCTTCATATGTCTATTGATATCAAAATTCTTCTTTTTAGAGTTTTGGTTACTATTGTGCCGCGTCGCTCCTTGCTCACAGTTCGTTAGCACAAATTGTTTGATATTTGCTTTAAAAATGTGATATTTAACCACAGTCCAAAACCCGAAACACGTTTTTCTGTTTTCCTTTAAAACTTGCATTGTGTAGCATAACGTACTATAGATCGGACTATCTGAGTCTTCTGTTTGGAGATTCAAAAAGACAATCTTGTGATTTCCCAGAGCAAACAATTTCGAAGCATTTGAAGGAAGAGTGGTATTGCCTTAAAGTGATATTCCACTGACGGGGAAATTGCCCTGGGAACTAGAATGATTACTTAAAAATCGTAACGTTGAAAGTGACAGAAATTTACATTTTTGGTGAGGATCAAGATGTTCATTTATTCGGAATAATACATTTTCAAAATGCTCAAAATGGGTAATTACTTGTTAGTATTAAAGTTAAAACGATGCATTGATACAAAAATTCCCAGCCTTAGGGATTAATACAAAGAATAGGGATTAATTCTTAATACAAAGTACCTAGCCTCAGGAAGAATTTATGCCACAAGTATCAAAGCAATGCTATTTTGTATGCATTGGATGATTTAAATGAATTAAGTTTGACTTTGAAAAACTTTGACTTAAGCGCATCTAGCAAAGAGGAGACTACGGTATGAACAAACTTCTCTTTGCCATGAGTCGTTTTTTCCTAAGATCAAGTATTTGTCAACCCACTCTTGTGTTATAAGCAGAAAGTACATCTTGAAACATTGAGTTTCTTATCTTTAGTTGTCGCCTGCTTCTAGAATCGAAAATACAGATTAGCCCGGCAACTATTTTTACTCCCAAGTCCTTTAAGTATAGTAGAACAAGAGCATCGTTTCGAATTAGGCAGATGCTCATTATCAACGAATTAAAGGTAAAGAATACGGTACAGGAATATGCAGTCCCAACAGGCGGTGCTTATCTCCATTTCAAAGCCCATCCAGGAACTACAAGGGAGAGGGGCAACCATCATGTACTTTCACACATCCTCTTTTTCACCTTCTCAGATTTCTCCCTACTCTGGCTGATCTTACAGAGTCCCACCGCTGATCCCCGTTCCAAACTTAAAAACCGACGAAACCAGGACTCGAACCCCTGTTCTCATGGACAAGAGATTTCACGTCTAGTGACTAACCACTTTGCTGAGACGAATTAAAGAATATTATGAAGGAAATAACGGAAATAACGTTTTAAAGGAGAAGCTGAGAAAATCCTATATGGCCTTGTCTCCACACTGAACGGTAACTTCTATAAGAAAATGCTTGGCCGTCTTTATAACACGTATAATTCTATCTCACGTTTTGTTCCTGGTTCTAATTTGGAAGTTTATTACCGGCTCCGAACGAAAACAACATTGTCCGCTATTTTTGAGCATTACCAATTTTTCTTCGTGTTCTGACTTTGACCCAAAAGAAGAACACATCAAGGGATAATACACTTCCTGAAATTGTGATAAAATGAAATGTGTTATTTTCTTTCATTACATAGATATATTACTTTATGAAATGATATATAAAAAAAAGGGAGGACTATACTTTACCTAATTAGCTTAGGAACACCATCCTGTTTAGTCTTTAATTAAATAAAAAAAAAACAAATTTTTTAACTGAAAGTAAGGAACGACGTTAAAACTTAAAACGAACAGAAATCATTCCGTATATGAAAGGGGCTGTCCCCTCCTCAACGCCTCGCTCTTTACGCTAAAGTTTTTATTGTTTTAAAAAATAGAGTTGTGAGAAAGAGTAACTTTAGCGTAAAGAGCGAGGCGTTGAGGAGGGGACAGCCCCTTTCATATACTGAATAATTTCTGTTCGTTTTAAGTTTTAATGTCGCTCCTTACTTTCAGTTTAAAAAACTTGTTTTTTTTATTTAATTTTTGAACGTTTTTGAATAAATGCAGGTTTTTATCTTGGTTCACCGTACATGAATAATTAAAACAAAATTTGCATATTAATTTACTTTAATTTGGCTAAATGGCTTTCTCGAAACTTGTTTAATTCTATTTACGAACGTTTTTATTAGTAATAAATATACGTAACTTACGAATTAACTTACGTAACGAACTTCTATAATCATATATTTTTAATACGTATATTAGGGGGTTCGCCCCCTTGTCAATACCTAGCTCTTTAAGCTAAAGTTCGAATTTTGTTCCAATTCTTTAAAAATGACCGCTTAATCACAAAGGCCGTTAATTAGAATAAATAGCTTTTATGAAAGTACTAAAAAATATTTGGCTTAAAGAGCGAGGTATTGACTAGGAGGTGAACCCAATCATATATGTAATATTTTCTGTTCGTTTAAAGTTTTGATGTTGCTGCTAATGCAGTTGAAAAACTTGTTTTTTTTATATTTGATTTCTGATCTTTTTTAAAATAATTCTGCGAAATCCGACGTCCCCCTCATAGCAATGTCCCTTCCCCCATGAAAACTTCATTCATGGAAAGATCCTCCCACATAACCCCCGACCCCCCCCCCCCACTACCGGGAAAAATTTCCCCTGAAAACGTCTGTATACTTCCCAATAACCAATACTATATGTTAACATTGGGTAAAGTTCATAACTTTCAGCCCTCCCCGGGAAGTTCGGGGGATTAAGTCATCCTAAAAGATATACTTATAATATTTTCGAACATTCTGAACAAAATGGCTATCTCAAAGTTTTGATCGGGTGACTTTGGGAAAAAATGAGCGTGGGAGGGGGCCTAGTTGCCCTCCATTTTTTTGGTTACTTAAAAAGGGCACTAGATATTTTAATTTCCATTCCAGTGAGCCCTCCCACAATATTGTGGACCGCTGGGTCGATACAATCACCCCTGGGAAAAAAACAAATAAACGCACCCGTGATCTTTCTTCTGGGAAAAAATGCACAATTCCACATTTTTGTAGATAGGAGCTTGAAACCTCTACAGTAGGGTTCTCTGATACGCTGGATATGATGGTGTGATTTTTATTAAGGTTCTATAACTTTTAGGGGGTCTTTCTCCTTTTTTCGAAAATCAGCCAAATTTTCTCAGGGGCGTAACTTTTGATGGGTATGACTAAACTTGATGAAACTTATATGTATGAAATCATCATTAAAATCTGATTCTTTTTATGTATCTATTTGTATCAAAATATCGTTTTCTGGAGTTTCGGTTACCATTGAGCCGGGTCGCTCCTTACTTACAGTTCGCTACCACGAACTGTTTGTTTTCACGGTTCATTGTATGGAAAGGAGCATGCTAAGAATCTTTTTTTAAAGTTTCGAAATTCTTAATGACCCTGTTTTTCTTTCATTTAAATTACAGCTTAAAATTCATAGAGCGTTAATATCGTTTCTGTTTCTTTCAAAACATGCTGAATAGTGTCTGAGACTTAAACTACCATTTAACTCTAATTTATAAAACAAATAAAGTGATAAGCAAATGATTGCCGGCAGATGTATACTAAGGGCCCGCTGTTCCCCCTGGGATGCCGAAAAAGCATATGAATTATACACTTTATAATATTTATAAATCAAATATAAAATTAGAACTTTTTTAAAAATAACGACCCCTCCGACCCCTTCGACTGGCATGTATAGATGAGATTATAAATGACTGCTTATTTTACTAAATAATAAGTTTATATTCATATAAGTTTGAAATAGTTGATATAACAAATAAAGTGATAAGCAAATGAGTGCCCGCAGGAGTATACCAAGGGGCCGTTTTTCCTCCTGGGATGCAGAAAACGCAGATGAATTATACACTTTCTAATATTTATTATATTATAATATTATTATAATATTTATTATAAATCAAATATAACATTGGAACTTGTTTTAAAATAACCACCCCTCCATATAAATTAAATAAACAGCAAGTTTTTTCAACTTAAACTGAGGAACAACATTAAAATTTAAAACGAACATAAATTATTACTTATGTGAAGGGGGTTGCCCCCTCCTCAACACTCGCTCTTTACGCTAAAGTTTTTAGTATTTTTTAAAAAGCTTCTTATTGTTCTAATTAAACGATCCTTGTGCCTCAGGAGTTGTTCTTAAAAAATTGTGAAAAAGTTCAAACTTTAGTGTAAACAGTGAGATGTTAAGCTGGAGGCAACCCCCTTCATATACCTAATAATTTCTGTTCGTTTTAAGCTATAATGTTGCACCTTACTTTCAGTTGAATTTTTTTTTTTTTTAATTTCTGATCGTTTTTTTTTTTAATAATGCCAGGAAATCTGGCCCCGCCTCCACGACGAAATACTCTCCCTATGGAAATATCCTCTAGACGATTCAATCCCGGTGAAAATTTACCCAGGACAATTAACTTTAATAGCTCCACGCGTAAATTAAGACGGAAAAAAGAAAGCATGACATATAAAAATAATTTTGTAAAGGAATTCTTGCAAATTCCCCCATTGTATAATTTTCCCTGACAAGTTCATCCCTTGGAAACTTCTCTCCGCATAGAAAATTCCCCGGTGGAAAAATCCTCATCAGGAAATCCATCCCCCCGCCAAAAATATATGCATTCTTCCCAATAACAAATACTATGCGTAAAGAATGGGCCAATTTTACAGCTTAAAGACCTTTCACCTGGGACTGTAGGGGGGGGGGGTTCATGTTATATCCAAAGACATATATATTGGGCCTTTCAACGGTGATGAACAAAATGGCTATTTCAAAATTTTGATCCGACAATTTTGGGGAAAAAGGGGTAGGTGAGGGGGCCTAGGCGCTCTCCATTCTTTTTGTTCACTTAAAAAGGGCATTATAACTTTTAATTTCCTTTTGAATGAGTCCTCTCACGATATTCTAGGACCACTTGGATGATACAATGATCCCTGAAAAAAAATACAAATAAACACGTATCCGTGATCTTTCTTCTGGCAAAAAATACAAAATTCCACATTTTTGTAGATAGGTGCTTGGAACCTCTACATTAGGGTTTTCTGATACGCTGAAACTGACAGTGTAATTTTCATTAAGATTCTATGACTTTTAGGGTGTTATTCCCCCTTTTTTCGAAAATTAAGCTAATTTTCTCAGATAAGCATAAAATTCCGATTCTTTTGATATATCTTATTGGTATCAAAATTCCGTTTTTTAGAGTTTGGGTTACCATTGAGCCGGATCGCTCCTTACTTACAGTTTGTTACCACGAACTTTTTGAAAATTTCAACTGGCATGTATAGATGAGATTATTTACAAAATTCTTTCCCTTTTTTCATAGATAAATTTATCAAACAGTTCGTGGGAACGAACTGTGAGTAAGGAGCAACCCAAAAGTTTTTAGAAATTCAACCCCCCCCCCTCCCTTCAAAATGCTGTTTGATTGCTTGTTGGTGCTGTCATGTCTCCTTTAATCTGTGAAGATATCTTGGTATGGTGAGATATAGAAAAATTATAATTACACCAATCACTTTCTTAGGCTGATTTTGATCAAGGTGTATATAGTACTAATTTTCGAATAAAATGGACAATGCCTCTTTTTGATTATGATAGTCGGTCGGTCTTTAGATGGAATTTATATATTTTAAGCTAGTTAATAGCTTAAGTTTCAGTGGTTTTAACCTACTCGTTTTTTAAAGGTTGCTTGGATTCACATAAACAGACAAATGATCATTGCCATTCATAGCAAAGTTATAACTAGAGTACCCAGGTTCAGTGTGTCTTATGATCATCAGAGAACATGGCGTATGACTATAAAAAGTGTTGAAATTGAAGACAGAGGAGGTTATATGTGCCAGGTCAATTCGGATCCTTTACTCTCACAAGTTGGCTACCTCACAGTTGTCGGTAAGTTTCTGTTTCATCTGTTTACTTTGATTGACTGGATTAATGCGAAATATTCATTATAAGTTTGAATCAACCTGAGACACAAAATTTAAACGAATCAAGCATTTGAAGGCTGAAAATCCAAGTAAGTTAGTAAGGAGTAGTTTGTATAAATGGGTCCTTTCTATGTAAAGCATGATAAGCACTTTAATCCAAATACTCACTAAAGTCAGGCCTTCGATACCTATGTCAGCGCTACTTTTGGATCTAAAGTCGGATTTGCTGCTTCTTAATTTCGGAACCCAAAGGCATTCGAAAGCGATATAGTAGCTTTCCCTCTGCTATCATTTAAAATTTAATGAGTGAAATCGATGATATGGTAGTATTTCCTTGTATATAAGTAGTATTACTGTCTAACAAAAATAGATGCTTATTTCGTGTGGCATACAGTGTCCTGTGTGTGGGAGGGGGAGATAATGCATCTACAGAGACTCACCCTCCTGTTTATTCTATGTATACTATTTACTTTTGATTTCCTAGCATAATATTTATAGCAAATGATGATCTCAATGGCATCATGTATTCAAGGAGGCACTATGGTGTCATTTATATTAACTTAAGAAATTTTCTGAGCACCGAAATTAGTGATTGGGATCCCCACTCTTAGGTACGAATGAAATTCCTGAGTACCACAATTGGCATGTTCTTGACCCAACTTTATATCGAAAGAGGCTCGACCCAAGTGCCGAAGAATCGACTTAAGCTTTACCGGATAATCTGTTTACAGTTTCAGAAGACTCTGGTAGAGTTACGAAGAGAGGGAAAAACTATCACGAGTACTTACCAGATTATTTTTCAAACAGTTCGTGGTAACGAACTGTAAGTAAGGAGTGACCGGTCTCAATGGTAAGGTCATTTTCAGACTTGGAGTATCAAAGTTAGTCTAATTCAGCTAGAAACCCCTGGACTATTTTCAAAAAATATTTTTTTTGTGTTACTCAGTGTTGTTAGACTAAGAAATACTGAAGGTTGTCTTTTCTGTCAAGTTTTTGGAAATTTTCAAAATTTAACTTTTTCTTAATTCTTAATTTCACGGCGCCATATACATTTTAAGTATTTGATTTGCCATTATTTTTTTTCACTGCTAAATTAAGAGATTTTAGATGACAGTTGGATGTTCTTTTGAGGGAGTCGACAGAGAAACATTTACGGATAACGTCCACAGAGAAATCAGTCCAAATCACAGTACAACGTATTATGAAGCTGTTTTTCAAGCACTCCGTTGTCGGCGTCTAAACATTGAAATAAGTTAAACAGGGCTGTGTGCATTGGTTTCTGTCTTTCGGCTGGGCAGCGGGGTGTACAGTGCGAGAAAGCTCTAGAGAAACAGGTGAATTCATGGAACTGTAGAAAACAGCCATTGACGCTAAATCATACCTTTGACTAAAGGACTGGAGAGAGTCATGGGAATCCACTAAAGCTGGCCTACTAGCGCTATTACGGATCTTTTGAAGTGGTGCCAACCGTGTTTTGGGAGAACTAGCACGTAGTGGGCATCCATACACAGCGAAGGGTTTGATGCAAGACTTGTAAAGTAGGTCGATGAGATGATCAAGCCAGGTTTGAAGGTGTTTCCACCAAAGAGTGATCCTCAGCTTTCTTTAAAAAGTGTTTCTCACCTGATCGATCTGGGTTTCAAACAGTTCGTGGTAATGAACTGTAAGTAAGGAGAGACCCGGTTCAATAGTAACCGAAACTCTAAAAAACGAAATTTCGATACCAATAGGTACATCAAAAGAATCAAATTTTTATGCTGATTTCAAATATATAAGTTTCATCAAGTTTTGTCTTACTTATCAAAGGTTACGAGCCTGAAAATGTTTTCCTCATTTTTGAAAAAGGGAGGAAATATCCCCCAAAAGTTATAGAACTTTAATGAAAATCCCACCATCATATTTAGCGTATCAGAGAACCCTACTATAGAAGTGTTCAGCTCCTATCTTCAAAAATGTGGAAGTTTGTATTTTTTGCCAGAAGAAAGATAACGGAAGCGTATTTACTTATTTTTTCCCCCAGGGGTGATTGTATCGACCTAGTAGTCTTTGAGTATCGCGGGAGGGCTTATTCGAACGGAAGTTAAAAGTTCCAGTGAGACCTTTTTAAGTCACCAAAACAAATGGAGGGCAACAAAGCCCCTCCCATGCTCATTTTTTCCCAAAGTCACCCGATCAAAACTTTGAGATAGTCATTTTGTTCAGCATGGTCGAAAATGCAATAAGTATGTATTTGAGGATGACTTAATCCTCCACAGTCCCCGGGAGAAGGTTTGCAAGTTAATAACTTTGCCCAATGTTTACATATAGTAAAGGTTATTGGGAAGTATACAGAAGTTTCCCAGGGGTATTTTATCTGGTAGTTGGGGGGGGGGTGAATCGAGGAGTTACGTAAGAGGATCTTTCCTAGGAGGAAGTTTTCATGGGGGAGGGACATTGCAATGAAGGGGGCGCCAAATTTCCCAGTATTATTGTAAAAAACGATCAAAAATTAGAAAAAAAGTTTCAACTGAAAGTAAGGAGCAACATCAAAACTTAAAACGAACAGAAATTATTGCGTATATGACTAGGTTCATCCCCTAGTCATTACCTCGCACTTTAGGCTAAAGCTTTTTTTGTACTTTCATCAGAGCTATTTATTCTAATTAACGGCCTTTGTGATTAAGGAATCACTCTCAAAGAATTGAAATAAAATTTGCTCTTTAGCGTAAAAAGCGAGGTATTGACTAGGAGCAAACCCCCTAATATACGCAATAAAAAGAAACGAATATAGAAGTTCGTTACGTAAGTTAATTCGTAGCTTGCGTCAGATTAAAATTTCGAGAAAGACATTTAGCCAAAAAAAGTAAAATTAATATGCAAATTTCGTTTTAATTATTCATGTCCGGTGAGCCAAAACCAAAGCTACATTAATTCAAAAACATTCAGAAATTAAATAAAAAAAACGTTTTTCTTTAACTGAAAGCAAGGAGCGATGTTAAAACTTAACACGAACAGAAATTATTCCGCATCAAACAGTTCGTGGTAACCAACTGTAAGTAAGGAGAGACCCGGCTCAATGGTAACCGAAACTCTAGAAAACGGATTTTTGATACCAATAGATACTTCAAAAGAATTAAATTTTAATGCTGATTTCAAATATATAAGTTTTATCAAGTTTAGTTTTACCCATCAAAAGTTACGTGCCTGAGAAAATTTGGCTGATTTTCGAAAAAAGGGGGAAAGAACCCCTAAAAATTATAGAACCTTAATGAAAATCACACCATCATATTCAGCGTATAAGAAAACCCTACTGTAGAGGTTTCAAGCACCCATCTACAAAAATGTGGAATTTTGCATTTTTTGCCAGAAGAAAGATCACGGATGTGTTTTTTTGTTGTTTTTTTTTCTTTTACCCAGGGGTGATCATATCGACTCAGTGGTCCTAGAATATCGTGGGAGGGCTCATTGGAACGTAAATTAAAAGTTCTAGTGCCCTTTTTAAGTAACCAAAAAAATGGAGGGTAACTAGGCCCCTTTCCACGCTCATTTTTTTCCTAAGTCACCCGATCAAAATTTTGAGATAGCCATTTTGTTCAGCATGGTCGAAAATATGATAACTATGTCTTTTAGGATGACTTAACTCCCCGAAGTCCCCGGGGGGAGGGATGAAAGTTATGAACTTTACCCAATGTTAACAAATAGTATTGGTTAGTGGGAAGTATACAGACGTTTTCAGGGGGGATTTTTTCTTGTAGGGGCGGGGTGGGGGGAGGTGGGTCGAGGGTTATATGGGAAGATCTTTCCAGGAAGGAATTTTTCATGGCGGAAGGGACATTGCTATGAAGGGGGTGCCGGATTTCCAATCATTATTAAAGAAAAAGATCAGAAATTAAATAAAAAAAAACATTTTCAACTGAAAGTAAGGAGCAACATCAAAACTTAAAACGAACAGAAAATATTACGTATATGATTGGGTTCGCCCCCTAGTCAATACCTTGCTCTTTAAGCCAAATATTTTTTAGTACTTTCATAACAGCTATTTATTCTAATTAACAGCCTTTGTGATTAAGGGGTCATTTTTAAAGAATTGAAACAAAATTCAAAATTTAGCTTAAAGAGCAAAATATTGACTAGGGGGCGAACCCCCTAAAATACGTATTAAAAATCTATGAATAAGGAAGATCGTTACGTAAGTTAATTCATAAGTTACGTATATTTATTACTAATAAAAACGTTCGTAAATAAAATTAAACAAGTTTCGAGAAAGCCATTTAACCAAATAAAAGTAAAATTAATATGCAAATTCTGTTTTAAGTATTCATGTACGGTGAGTCAATATCAAAACCTGCATTAATTCAAAAACGTTCAAAAATTAAATAAAAAAAAACAAGTTTTTTTTAACTGAAAGTAAGGAACGACGTTAAAACCAGTGCTTCCACTTTTCGATTTCAATTTTCCCTATTTTTATATCAATTTTCCCTTAAATTCCCTATGTTTTGGTCTGATTTCTACCTATTTTTCTCCCTAGACAGAAGGGATAGTTTGCTTTACATTTCCACACAATCTACATGATTGCATGACTTGATGCTGCACAGTGCAGCAAGTTTAATTAAGCGTCATCTCCAGCACTTCATTGCACTTGGCGTTTGCCTTTGTCTTGAAGCTAGTGACAGCTTTCGGTATGCTGACAGTTGATAAAGTCTTATCTTCGTTTTTCAAGCAGTAGTTGACTCGAACAGGTGAGACTAGTGGGACATTCTCGAGACTATTTCGGATTTCTGTTTTGATTAATTTCAGGAGACTAAACAAACGCTCAGTTGGCACATTGCTAAAAAATAAAGAAAAGATCAGTGATATGCGCTTCCGCAATTCCGGATACTTGATTTTACCACTGCGAGTCTCCAGACTAAATATCTTTATCTAGTACTGCTCAACTGACAGGTTTTCAGCTTGGACATCTGCCAAATGAAGCTCAGTGACATCAGTCATTGCCTGTGACCTCCAATCTACGTCCATTTTCTGGAGGCAACATTTTTCTCTTAGAACAGGAAATCTCACAAACAGTGGCCTTAGAGATTTTGGTTTCAAATTTCTTGCATTCCTTGGTCCAACCAAAGCGTCTTGGAAGGGTCTTGGATGTGCTTGATTAGGACTATGTAGTATTTTCAACAAGACTGGTAAAAGAGATCAATATTATCACTCGGTCCTTGAGCATCTACGAGTCCTTGCATTGAATTGGTTGCAGCTATTCCCACATATGTCTGGCTTAAAGGCAGGTACTCACTTGAAAGGTAAGGATCCAGTTCAGTAAACAAAGCAACATTGTGAATATAGCCCAGTTTCATGAAGTTAGAAGCAACTTCATTCACAAGTTTGCTGACACTTACCTTTAGGGAGTGAAGAACTGGAAGCTCAGATAGAAAAACTTTGTTGAATCCGTTGGAGAGGCCAAGAGAGTAGTCCATGAATTCAAGGTATGGTTTTGTCAACTTGATTTGTAATGTTGACAAGATAAGGTCATTGGTTGCAGTTGGATCGTCAAACGTGGTTTCTATGAAATACTAAGTAATAACAACCCGATGCTCAATAAGCCTGTTTATGCAGGCCTAAAGGAACAACCAACAGGTTTATCCTGGTGCAAGAAATGAGAGTGCTTTGGATCAAAAAAAACTCCTGAAATTCAGCATACTTATCTCGTATGGAAGCACTTCTGGAATAGTAGGCATAGATATTTCGCGCCAAGTCTTCTAGTGTCTTGAGAAGTGACAAGCATGCATAGGATGAACATAAGTGAATAAGATGGCATGAGAATTTCACATTCAATATATGGGACAACATGGCTTTCATTAGCGTTGAAGCAGATCTATTGGATCCAAATCTGACGTTAGTAGTATTTGTACAAAATACAACAATATTTTGCTAGGGAATTGAGTTTTCTTTCAATGACTTGTTTGATACAGTTAGTAAGACCCTCAGCCAATCCATCACTAAATTCATTTTAGTGATGGTAAAGTTCAGGGGATAAAGTTCATTTCCGACGCAAATGCATGTTAAATTTTGATTCAGGATGCAATTCTGACTATAGAGGTAAGTTTATTTCTTAGCTACCTGAATAATCCGTTAATATAAACCTTGCCCACAATTGTCGCATAGCCTAACCAATACTCCCTTATGTTGGTAGTTTACACCAATCAAAGCCATTGCATAAAAAATAAAATAAATACTAGGCTACTTAAATAATATTCCAGGGTTCAGCTTTTTGAAATTTCGGCAGTTACAGCACCGTAAGCCTGTGTTGCTACATAAGCTCTTTTTGAAAACCGACAATACACGATCCTTGACAATTTTTCAGCCTTTTGCTTGAAAAAATTAAATTTCCCCTTAAAATCGTTACTTTGCCCCAGATTTCCCTAAAAATCCTTACTTTACCCCAGGTTTCCCTTTGTCCCTAGATTCAAAATAAGTGTCCCTAAAAGAAGTGATTTCTCCCTAAAATAGGGTAATTTCCCTAAAATTGGAAGCCCTGGTTAAAACTTAAAACGAACAGAAATTATTCCGTATATGAAAGGGACTGTCCCCTCCTCAACGCCTCGCTCTTTACGCTAAAGTTTGACTTTCTCACAACTCTTATTTTTTTAAACAATAAAAAACTTTAGCGTAAAGAGCGAGGCGTTGAGGAGGAGACAGCCCCTTTCATATACGGAATAATTTCTGTTCGTTTTAAGTTTTAACGTCGTTCCTTACTTTCAGTTAAAAAAAATGTTTTTTTTTTATTTAATATCTCTAAAGACCAATAACAACTAATGTTAATCGTTGACAAGACGTGAGGGGAAGGAAATAGAGAGATTGAGTATTCCAGTTTACCAATTTTAAAGCTTAAAACAGGCCTTTGAATTTATAATATAGAAGATTTTTCCTCCCCATTTTGCGTTATTGTCAAGGAGAACACAAATCAGATTTCCGTTGGAAAAGAATTTCTTCTAATTTACTTGTGTGCTGTAATTGCATAATTCACATTCTAGATTTAGTCAGCTTTACATTTAAGTACCGTTAGGATTAGTACCTGACTTTGTTCCGTCACAAATTATATCAAGGTGCATGACGATGATTCCTAGAGGCACTTTGGACTTCATAATTTTTTTGACTTTAAACTTAAGATGGTACGAAAATGGCAAAGTAGCCATACAACTTGAAATACACTACACTTAATGATAATTGAATCCATCCTGTATTAATTTATATATACTCCTAGAAAACGAAATTTGACGATGAAATACAAGAAAACACAGCTGACCTGCAGACTCGTAGCGAGGCTCCAACTTATTGGAAATTTCAGGAAAACAAAACGACTTAAAATATATAAAGCCTTGTGAGCTACTATATCTTAAGCTGATACAATTTAGTTTCGACATAATTATCACACATGGAAATTATTAAAGCAGAACGAGGCAGATGTTTTCATCACGTACTCAGTCTCAAAATACTCAGAAACAAAACATGCCCCATCCGTTCCCTGATAGCAAAACTGGGTTAATTATTTCGCACTAGTTGCGTTTTTCATACGGTAATGTCTGAGCTCATTAATCGATGGCTATAGAACTTAATAGGAAAATAAACCGTATGAAATAAAGGTAACCAGACAAACTAATTTAAGTGGAATTACCCAAGCAAATATGGATGCAGCTGCTTAGAATCTGATTGGCCCCAGTAAACGATGTCGAATATCTAGGGCACTTGGCCAGTTCTTTTTTTTTTCTTTTCTTTGTTTAAAAATGGGTGAAACTTTTTCATCTACGTAACTGCATTTGATTCATCACATTTATATAACCCTGTGGGCTTGTAAGTACGAGGCTTGAGAATCTATGCAGCACAAACAACAAGGCCACTAATGAATTCAATGCGACATTATTTACCAAAAACATTAGGAATGCCAGGTGTATTAAGCCCCGTTCACACGTATGCTTAGCTAGACATGAATTTCTAGCCATCACCACGTTGGAAAAATCAAGGCTGCTTATCAAAGCGGAACCAAATAAGGATTGGTAGAAAGGCCTAATGATTATACATAGACACTCATGTCTAGCTAAGCAGGCAGGTGAATTATATCTTATTCATTTATCGTTTGACTCTGAGGGAGCCAAAGACCTTGATTTTGGGGTAGTTTGCGTTATAAATCCTGGGTAAAGCATTTGTTACTGGAACCAGAAGTATATCGTAAGAAGCTCCCATTTGTTTTTCATATTTAACTGTGCAATTTAGTTTTTTCAGATTTGAAAAGGGGTATGGGAAAAATAGGCTAAGCGTAGTTTGTATGTTAATAGGAAGGTATTATTTATATTTTAGGCAAAAATCAATGATTTGAAGGCTAAAATTGTCAAGAACTTATAAAATAAGACGATACATTATATAGGAACTAGCTAACTAAATTGTTATGTTCGGTTTGTGTGAATATAGCATCTGTCTCAGGCTTATTTATTTAAGGGATGAATAAGTTGGGCGGTAAAATTCATTTACAAACTAAATCTAGCCAGAAATTCAGGTGGGGCACCAAATTTAAAAATATATTTTGATTAGATGTTTGATAGAAAACTATAGTTTGCCACTTTAAAAACATTTTTGTTTATACGATGTTCCAACCTTTTGAATTTTGTTGCAATTCTCCTTTAAGTCCCAAGGAGTTAGATACTTTTTATTATTGTCCCAAAAGGTCACATAAAACTGTAGGCTACAGAATCTGTTGTTGACGCTTGTAGAATCAGTTACAAATCAAAGTCCAACGAACTAGAGATAATGTATACAGTCCATGAGATATATCCACATACACGACTTGAGGAAATATAAATGGAAAACAGGCAATTGGAGGATTTTTTTTACAAAACATAAGCTCTGTCCCAAAAATAGATTCAAATATCAGACTCAAACACTGCATTACGGTTCGTTACTCTTCATTGAAGACAATAAACATGTTTACTGAGATCAAAGGGATAATGCAGATAATTCTGCAAGAAGATTTGCCATTGTACTTTAAATGTAGTCTTGGCTGATGAAAGGATAGGCCATATCAGCTACCTTCTAGTGTCAACCTAATTAAGACCATTGTAAGTTTTGCCCTCCACAAGAAACAAAGATTTGACTCTGAGGACTGACTGAATTTGAGCCCCTTCCTTCAACAAGGACTGGTAACATTTCTGTTCCTTTCTTCTGTACCAAACTAAATAATTTGAAGAGCTTAAAAAGCAAATAGAGAAATACAGGAGAGCAACAGGACAAAAACAAAATCGCTATAATCTTGAGAAAATAAGTCAACAAATAAGTAAAATGTAGCCAAACATACATTTTTTCTACTTCCTTCTTAAAAGCAGTAGAAAAGGTATAGGTTTTGTCTGTTTTTGCTTTTAGAAAAAGCCTAGTTTTATTCTTAAGGAGATAGAAGGCATTCTGTATAAGGACTTTGATCTTCTCAGAACATGTGCTACGTGATGATGGTGATACCCTAATGGGTGAAAAGCATTGCCATCAAGCTGAAGAACAAACAAATGGTTTCTATGATTTTGGCAAACTTTTTTTTGAGAAGAAACTGCTAGGTGAAAATCAGAATAAATGGCCGTCTTGAAAGTCTTTCTTGGCACACCAGACAGATATGATGTCTGAAGACTAAACATACTTCTTACTATTTGTGTACCGGACAATGAAAGTGCAGTCGTAAGAGCATATATAGTCTGGTTGTATGAAATTGTGTGAACAAATGTCCCCTGTTTCAAAGAAATTGCAGTTATAAAACCAGAGTTATATACAAGTAATTTTTTGAAGGATTCTCATATGCAAGATCATCCACAAGAAATAACAAAAGAAAGCTGAAGATAACTGCGCTTAGGGTGCTGGTCAGTTTTGACTCTGATGATGCTTGTTCCCACTTTTTAATAGAAATTACAAAGATATGAATCATGTTCCATTTTGTGGGGTCTTACACACCTAAGTGCATGCAACAGTGAGGAGAGGGTTTCTGGTTTGAGCATATTTCTTAATGGTGATTTTATTAACTTCAGAAAAGAAAAATGTTGGGTTAGCCATTGCAATAATATATGGATTTAAAGGAAAGGCCTGTTAACATATGCCACAACCAGAATAATGAGGTCACCCAAGCCAGTTTTTAATTTTAGAATGAACCAAGTTTACTACTGTTTAAACATCGCTGTCCTATTAATTTACTCGCATGTGGGATAAGCCACCATTTCTAATTTAAGACCTCTACGTCCTAATCTATAGTCTATGAAAAGTGACTATGCAAGACAGTAATTTATGGAAAAGAACCAGAAACTAATGAAAACGTTCATGGCTTTAATGGCTTTAATGGCTTCAATAGGTCATCTTGATCATTGATTTGGTATTCAATTTGCTCACAGAGAGTTTGCTGCAACTTAAGACTTTTGTTACGGAGAGTGTCGATTAATTTTCGGATTTGGGAACGACTCAACCTTTATACTAAAATACGTATCATCATTGCTATTTAGGCTCTTAGGGTGTTTTATGCTGATTTTTCGTCGTGAAAAAAACGGCTTTTCATTTTTGAAAAACCAAGACATAATCTTTTTCATTCCCCTCTTTACATTTTTCTGCAGGTCATACACTTAAACTTTTTTACTCCGAAGATTTTTGTTCAAGGCGTTCCCTCTAGACAGATAGATATATACATAGATAGATTCCCACAAAGACTCCATGGTCTTTAGGAGGAGATTATGAGACAAATCGCATAACATTAAACTGTTAAACATTTAAACACAGAACATGTAAAGCATTTGCTTCATAAAAATGGAGAAACTAAGAAAAATAAAATAAACATAAGGAAAGAGAGTTCATTAAAAAAGCTTTATGAAAATGTAATTAATCACTACGTCTATAACTATAAAAAACAATTCGATAACACTAAATACGTCAAGAAAAATCAATCATATGGAAACAAAAAAAAATACGTAACTGTACCTGCGAACCCAAACGGAAACCAAAATAAATGTAACTGTACGGTACCGTTGTTTAAAATAGAATATACAGTATGAGCAAATGGGTATTAACCAGCACGATACCTTTCACGTTTGCGCACTGCTTCAAAACAATCAATGGTTTGAAGACAGAAATATGATTCTTTTATTGCTGACAACATCTTTGCTTGGGTTGATTCTGGACCTCTATTACCATGGAACATCATATGGGCAGTGCTTTGCTTTAGCGTCTTGCAGTAAAACCTGTTGTACACTTTTATTAAAATGTTTCGAGTCCAGGGCTGTCCAGTCTCTCAGTACTACTGCTACTACTACTTCTAATAACTCACCGCAGCACCAAGCCACCTGAGGCCAACACAGCTACGCACACTCTTCCTCCATCTCAATTTATTCAAAGCCTCCGTTTTTACACCCTCTCAGGAAATTCCCATTTCCTCTAAATCTTTCTTTATGACCTCCTCCCACCCTAAACGAGGAAGACCTGTTTTCTGTTTAGCCCTAGACGGTTGGCCGAAAAGGACGATCTTCGGTAATCTGTCATCCTTCATCCACACAACGTACCCTAGCCATCTAACTCTTTCTCTCATTATAGCCGTAGAAAGCGGGATTGAACCACACTTTTCACATAGCCTACTGTTGAATTACGGTCAGTCAGCCGGGTACCCAGAACAATCCGTAGGCAATTTCTCTGGAAAACATCCAGCAATTCTTCATCCGCTTTTCGGCGCCCATGATTCACAGTCATATTTGACCACTGTCATCACCGTAGCTTCCAATATTTTAATCTTGGTTTGCAGCCTTATCTTCCTATTCTTCCAAACTTTTTTTAACTGTGAAAAAACACCCTCAACCTTGTATATTGTACTTTTAACATCTTCACTGCTACTACCGTCTTTACTAATAATACTACCAAGGTAAGTAAAGCTGCTCAGCTGATCAATCTTTTCGTTACCCAACGTCACCTTTTTATCTTCGCTTAGTTGTAGCCTTAGACCTGAGTTGAAATGAATAGAAACAGCACTTGAAATTTAGTTGGTGTATAAAAAGTATTTAAGTATCTTGATGAAGTTGTAGCCACTGCAAGTTATTATTAATCTGTTTCCAGCCACTTCGTAAAGAGTTGGCGTTCATAAAGACTTGGGAAGCTGTTTATGCAATGGGAAACTGAAATTTATAGGGTGTTTAGTGATCAGCGTAAGATGAATCTTCTCCTGTGCTTTGTTTTGCCTATAGGAACCTCCATAGGCCCGTAAAATGGGATGACATTGAATTTCGTTATGTTTGGTGAAATATAATGCGATCCAAGATTTATAAGAAGGTTGGTAAGAGCAGGAAATCCCTCAAACAGATAAAACATCCCTCATTTTCTAGTAAGTCCAAAAATATTGCATAAGTTCCGAGACAGGTAGTCTGAGTGAAAGGTGGCAAAAACCTGGCATAAGTCTTTTTCAGGATTGTATAAGAAATTATGTCATTTCCACTGGTTATTGAATTTTTTCTATCATTCATCCACCTATCCATTCATCTATCTTAGGGTAGAACTAAGGTAGATAGTTCCCTGCTGTTCAATTTACGCCTCCTTAAATATCCCAGAAATTGCTTTGAAAAATGAACATTAAAGAAACCGCCCCATTCCATCTAGATATCAAATCACAGCAGGTAAGTTCACATTTCATTCCAGAAACACATGCACCTCCAACCGTTCACAAGCAGCTGACAACTGGCGCGCACTTGCATTCATGTCCTTATGTACTTAATAGGAGCCTTTAATTCAAAAAAAAAAGTTGTCTACAGATTCTGATTTACCAGCCTGAAGTAATAGCCTATCGCCCATCACCCTTGCCATCGCCCTATGTTCAGTGTTGCCAAATTTTGAAGAAAACATCCCTAAAATACTTTAACACAATTACTTCAGAGCAGAGGAGATTCTAAGGGGTCAGATACTATTTTTAGGGATTAAACCAATTCTGCTTGACTAGTAGCTCATTTTAAAGCCCTTTTTCTCTGATTCATATTATATACATTTTACTGCGTTTCAAAGTCTTGAATTCAGTTTAGTTCACAAATAAAGTTCTTCTAAGAAATTCAAAATCCTTGTCTTACAAAAAAGCGGGCGATGGCCTTACTTTGGCTTATTATACCCTATACAGTGTTTTTATTAAGTGAAAAACAATAGCCCTTGTGTATATCACAAAATTCAATATTTTATTCATTGCTACAGCTTTTTGTGACTTTCTTATTTCGCCAGGGCGATTTTTATCGCCCTAGTCTAAAAATTCCATCTATAAGGTCAAAGACTTAGAAAAAGGTTCCTATTCTTGTCAAAACGGGGAGTGCTGTCATCAGACAGATAAGACATTTCAAATCAGCTGTCACTCACCAAAAATCAGAGCAAAATCACAATTGGCTCGTAGCAGAGGAGATTATAAGGGATCAGACACTATTGTTTGGGACTAAACCATATCTGCTTGAATAGTAGCTCATTTTAAAGCCCTTTCCTCTCTGACTCATAATATATACGTCTTACCGTGTTTAAAAGTCTCGGATTCAATTTAGTTCCCAAATAAAGTTTTGCTAAGAAATTCAAAATCCTTGACTTAAAAAAAAGCGGGCGAAGGCCTTACTTTGGCTTATTATGCCTTATGCAGTGTTTTTATTAAGTGAAAAAAAAATAGTCCTTGCATTTAATAATTTCTGTCCTTTTTAAGTTTTGATATTGCTCCTTAATTTCAGTTGAAAAAACTTGCATTTATTTAGTTCATGAAATATGAGATTTGCACGCAATGACAGTAATATAAGCTTATTTTGTTTAAAAAAGAAGAACAGACACGAATGTTCAGGCCCAGATAAAAGGAAATAGTAGCTCATTTGGAAACACAACATAAAAGCAGTTAATATTATTCAATTTTTATTAATGTCAAATTTAAATTCAGGTATTTCGTCTCTGGGTGGAGAAATCATCCTTGCTATTCACCTTTTGTTGTTTTCTGTTTCGTATAAATATGAAAAGACGTCAATTTGTTGTGACCTGCTGTTCAATCACGTTTAGAAAGCGTGTTAATTATTAAAGGGCTGGTTGGACGTGGCATTTCCATCCAGCGTTTCAAAAGTGTACGCGTCTGAACCGTAAGTCAGCTTTCTCACATTATATTACAGTCAATATAAGGTTTGACCGCAAAAAATTGCAACAGAAATGATTTTTACACCATCTTGTAGAGAAAAAAAAACTGTACAACATATCAAAAGTTGAGAAACCTAGCAGGGTGCAAAATTAGTGTTTTTTAGCGTTTTGTGTTTTATTTTTCGTTTTTAAGCCTAAATTTTCGATTTTCTCAAGGCTTAGAGTTTACTTCATGGGAAACACATTTCTGATGTAGTTTTATGTGCTGAACTCGAATATTACATCAGATTTAAGATACGGTGAACCAAAAGTGTTTCACATTCATCACCATTCACGAAGTTCGCGATTCTATTATAACATAGTCGTTTGACCACATTTCTTGAGTAGTTTTATGCGATGAACTCGAATATCACATCAGATCAAGGATATGTTCAACCGACAGTGTTTCACATTCATCACCAAAAGGTTTCTTCAAAATAATCAATCATCTCTTAATGTATTAACTGACTAAAATCACAGGTAACAAAAATCACATTGGTAAAAGGCAGGCAACTTTTCAAATGACTTGCGACATTAATCACTGGCAGTGTAGTTTGAAACTTCGTCGTCGAGATCGTCGATGAGATCTTCTGATTTGGGAGAATTATCACATTCTGCTCCCTGACAAGTTTTGCACGCGAGAGTGCAAGACATGCCGTTTCTGACACAAGTGCACCGAGCAGAGGTGCAGTTTGAACGGCAGGAACACTTAACAATCTTAAGAAGTTGGGGAGGTGCTGGGGGTAGGTCCGTCATCACAGGGTATAATGTACCATTTCGGTCCTTCCAGCCCCACTCTTGAGGGTCCAATTCTATATTACGGTCGTCATTCCAGGCGTGTACCTGAAAGTAAACTCTATAGCTATGAAATGCTGCAGAGTTGGATGTGGGAGGTAGCTGCTCTGGGTGAACAAAAGCCGTTGCTGTGACAAGCTTTCTTTCGAAGAGCTGCTTTCGAAGCTCGTTCAGATTTCCCCCCTTCTTTCTTACACATATATTATAAGAAGTGCGTCTTCTCCGGCTTCCTTGACTTTGATTTTTGTTGCTGCCTTCTTCATAAAGACCTTGGCAGATGCTCGAAAACTTCCGTCTTCTATCACTTTTTTCAGGGTAAGACCTTTTCCGATGTTGTGGACACGTGATGTAAAATCACACCCAAGGAATGCATGGGCAAAGAGGATCAGACCACATACTTCTTGGCCTAATCTTTTTTTCATTTCATGAACATCCCAGCACCTTTCGCTCTTTATTTTTCTTTGGCTCTGGGGCGAAGTACACCTTGTCAGTGGAGACATCACAGTGATAGCAGAGAAGGACCAGAAGATCCGTATCTTCTCCAATAACGGCAGTTACCTTCTGTTTAGCTGATTCGATAGCAGCTTTTACAATAGGCACGTCTGCATCACTGGGGGCTTGGACTACAAAATAGCCTCTTTGCCGGAGATGAACTGCAAGCGCACTAATGAATCTTGACTTGTTTTTCTTGTTCCCGAGAAATTCTTCTTTCTTAACTTTCAGACGCATGTCATTCGTGAAGAAAACCTCGCGACCAATCGTTCGATTACGATACGAATGGGTCATATCTTTGATGGAAGGTCCACTATCATACCCATCGAAAACAACAGTTGCGCCAGGGTACTTCCGCGAAATATACAGAGAGTAGCTCTGTATGATACCCGCATACGTGTCATTTTTTATCCATGGGACTCGGTGCAATAGAGATCCGCCGTCAAGTACGTAGTGTGTCCCGTCGTTCAGCACACACGGAATTTCTTCGAGTTTGCATGCAAGTGCAATGGTCTTGGCGAATTCGGCCTTGTTCGGCACTCTCGGCATAAATGAGCTGTCAAACAGAGCAGCGGGATACGAACAAAGTTCATACCGGAAGCACTCTGATTCAGGAAGTCTTGTCCTTTTGGCTAACGCAATGAAGCGTTGGAATAGCAAAGCTGGATCCAGTCGCTTGCAATCTCCTCCAGCTGTTCGCTTTGTTGTTATCTGGACTGCCTGTTCCTTTCTTCGGAAGACAAAATCCTTCGCCACTTTTCCAGTCATAGCATCAAGGATTTTTAGCCCGACAGCCTTCGCCCAGTCAACGTTTGCAGATTCATATGCAGTCAAACCGGTAGCAATGCTTCTAAGCTGGGTATCCCCTCCGAATGGTGAGCCATTTTCAAAGTACGTGACCATCGCCTGCGTATCCTTGAAGTCTCGTTCTTGTCTGGGGCCTGCGTTCTCCTTGTGCTGCTCGCTTGTCCCATAGAGAATTTGCGTCAGATCTTCCATTAGGAGGTTAACAGCAGAGCAGGTTGGGCGTGCTAAAACCCACAGCGACCTCTGGGTTTCGGTCATGCCCGTACCCCTAGTCAGTCCGCCTGCTGTTTTCAACGAGCGCATAAGCTCTTGTTCAATAACTAGATCCGTCGACAAGCCAGCCCAATAGCGATCAGATCGTCTGACGACGTGCATTCCTTGTTGGAATGAACTATGAACAGTAGGATGGGTTTCTTCAAGCTTCACCATCTTCTGAAGGTATATTCGGCACGATTTGGCATAGTTGTTGTGACCACAGGCCGCAAGAAAAGGTAGCATTTCAGACACAGACTTTAGGTGTAAGTCCCAAAGCCCCATCCGCTCAGCTTTGATGAAAGAACGAAGTATCCCAACCATATTCATAAGCTGAAACCACAGCTTTGAAGTTCTGTGCTGAGACAGATCAAGTATCTTCTGGTCGACGAAACCTTTGATCCGCTTGAGTGCAGATTTTCTTCAACCTCCGTCATTGTTGCCTCTCCATTCATTAGCTTGCTGTATAGTGTTTTAAGGTCTGCAACTTCTTTGGTGCCTAACTTTGTTTCAGGTTCTGAACAGGGATCATCGTCAAATAACTCGGAGAGCAGCACGGCATGTAGAGCACTATCAACTAGCAAGAGACCTCGAACAGCTCGTGAAATAGCCTTTCCACTTAGGAGATGGGGAACTGTGTTTGGGGCATATGCAAGTTCCAGGACTTCGCGGAGACCGGATCCTTCCATTATGTATCCTATGCATCCAATAAAGCTCATGGTTGTGTGAAACCAACCGAGTTTCAGAACTACTGCTGAGAGCTCACTTCCTGGTTCAGAAGCCTCAACCATTTTCATAGCTTTCCACCACAATGGCTGATGGAAGGTCACGACTGGGGCGAATCCATGGCGTTTAGCTTGGTCTGCGATGAACATCAAGGTAGAGTACAATCCCAGGGCTCCTAATATACTGGCCAATCTCCCTAACTGCGCACTTTTTCCCTCGTGGTGAATTAAACACGTACGCAGTTAAGAGGACCCAAAATGGCGTCAAAAAATAATAGGAAAATTAACATTTATTACAAAAGGAAGGAAAATAATTAAGGGGCCGAAAGAAATGAATCTGGGAGGGACATTTATCTGACAAAACTGGGACCAAGGGTTCCAACAACGACAATCTTAGAATGTACGGAACTTTCCAAAAATATAGTATTCAGTCGAAAGGGCGACGTTATTCCTGACTTCATTCGCCCCAAAGGACAAAAAAAGGGAAATATGGCCACGAAATACGAATTTCTTGTTTGGTGATGAATGTGAAACACTAATTGTGGGACATAACTTGAATCTGATGTGATATTCGATTTCAGCACACAAAACTAGTTCAGAAACATGTCTCCCATGAAGTAAATGCTAAGCTCTAGGATAACGGAAAATTTCCGCTAAAAACAACAAAAAACAAACGGAAAACGCTAAAAAACATTTATTTTGCACCCCGCTGGGTTTCTCAACTATTGATATGTTGTATAGTTTTTTTTTCTCTACAAGATGGTGTAAAAATCATTTCTGTTGGAATTTGTTTGCGGTCGAGTCCTATTTGACGCTAGATTGACTGCACTATTAAAGAAAATGTCTCCCTGTCCAAATATTACAACTTTGCGAGGCATTATCTTAAAAGAAGAGACTTGTTTTTTCAACAATATTTTTAAAATAATTTGTTAGAACAAGAACGCTCGTGTGGGTGTTTTTGCTGTATACAATAAAATGCAAAATTTTTAGGTTAGAGGGGGTGTGCCCCTCCATTCTACCCCCTCTATTTACGCTAAAGGGTTCAAGTTTTTTTGCAATTTTTTATTTACTGGAAATTTTTTTCGTTACTACTTATTATTTTCGTAATTAGAAAGAGGTGTTAACCACTCAGCATTCTATTTGAACGTTTAATCCAAACAGATTCCTCCAATTAAACGGAGTCTTGGGGTTAAGCCCTTCCTTTTGTGTTAAGTGAAGAATTTGTCATGGAACGTTTAAAACTGTAGATACAAAAAGCTATTGGTTTAGAAATAAACTTCTTGGGGCTTCAGGTTTCTAGCTCATGTCCCCTCCCAACAAATGCCTTCACTTGTTCCCTTCGTAGGCTTACCTTCCAATAGCTGCTGTCCAGCTATGCAATACTACAATCGTTAGTATTACTGCATAAACGGTATATAATAGCCGCTCGTTTTGTATGGACTCCTTTTAATTGATAGTATTTGGGTCCTGTTCTTTTCAAATCGTGTTTCTGTGGCCCTAAACTGCAGAAATCAGCATCTTGCCGTTACATCGTCTCTTTTATCATAAAAATGCCGTTAGAGCCTCCATTTGAAAGTTCTCATTCCTCACATTTTACGACGTTTGGCTCGATACGATCGTTTCCAGGGAAAAAATAAATTATAAATATATTTACACTTTAATTAATTCTGAGTGAAAATATGAAACTCTGTATTTGTGCAAATAGTGGTTAGAAAAGTTGGTTCTAGTGTTTTCAGAGATGTTGTACTTGACGGTGTATTTTATCGAGATTATACTACCCATTCCAACTTCTTGGGTATTTTAGCCCTCTCTTTTCTTAAATAGAGCAATGTTTTATTCTATGAAATTTTGTTTTCAGAGTTCTGGCTTCTGTTGGCATCGGTTTCTGTTTACTTACTACTCATTGCCATGGTTGCCACCACGGTCAGTTCCTAAAGTGCTACAATTGCCTAAATTTGCGTGCTACACACCGATTTTCGGTACTATAGTAAAAAAATTGACTGTAATAGTGCTAAAATAGTGCTAATTAGAACACTTTTGTACTACTTTATCACTACTTTAGCAACCCTAGTCACATGCTACAGTGCTACGCATAATAAAATAGTGCTAAATAGCACTTTCATGCTACAGGTGGTAACCCTGCTTATTGCCATGAACAGTTGGTCTTGCTATAACATACCCGTATTTGTGTTTTCCGAGTAAGAACAGGAACTGAACGCTAGTGAAAGGATAGAAATCCAATACATCACATGTTTTTTTTATAAAGCAAATGATAAACAACCAAACTAGCTGGTCAACATACATAAAACTACATAATGTATCTACAATCCTATTTTAAATATTCTTTCCATGTTTCGGGCCTAAATCATAGGTTGTAGTTTAACTTCGAATTGCCGCTTAATAGTAACATTTTATTGCTCCTTATGTTTTAAAAGTGCACTTTTAAGCATGGACAGAACTACTAACAACCTCTTAAACCTTAGCAGTATACATAATTAAGGAACAAAAATTTCCTCCACTAAAATAATTAATCAACATACAAAAAGAAAATGTGGGACTACTACTCAACTGAATTCAACTTGTTACTTATTAAATAAAAGAAAGTCTCTCCAATGGTAGCAAAGAGCAACATTAAAACTTAAAACGAACAGAGGTTATTCGTAAATGAGGGGACTTCCCCTTACTCATCCTCCCCCTTTTTACGCTGAAGTTTTGTACTGCTTTAAAAATACTTCTCGTTGTAGTTCAACAACCCTTGTGTTTGAGCAGCTGTTATTATGGAATTAGGACAAAAAGTGAAACTTTAGCCTCAATAGCTGGGTTGCGGAAGGGGTAGCTCTCCTCATATACGGAACTCTTAGTGTATGCTTCAAGTTTAATGTCGCTCTTCAGATTCATTGAAGAAAACTTATTTATCTATTTAATTTCCGTTCGTTCTTCATGGTATACTAGGGTTACCCTAAATGCTTTAAGTTTAATGTCACTCTCTAGATTCTTTGAAGAAAACTTGTTTATCTATTTAATTTCCGTTCGTTCTTCATGGTATATTAGGGTTACCCTAAATGCGAGGATAGCTGCCACCCGTCAAACCCAACTCTTCAGAACGAAACAACACTTTTTATCATGGAGTCCTTGTACAGTAATATCTCTTTTCTCTTTGGTAAAGCTCTTCGATACAGTTAAAAAGTTATTGGTTCTACTGCATTTTAAATTACATTCCTGTTTTTAAAGTGTTCACACAATCATACAAATGAAATTTTCCAGTTCCACCAGAAATTGCTGACAATGTCAGTTCACCGTCCCAAGTCACAGTTCGAGAGGGAGGAAAAATCACTTTAACATGCAAGGCTGAAGGCTTTCCAAGGCCGAAGGTCACATGGAGAAGAGAAGACAGCCGACCACTTTCGCTTGGGGCGGATAGAAGAAAAGTCTGTGAGTCTCTGCTTTTGCTAATTTTAATATTATATGATAATCTAATAGAAGGTTCATTAACTTCCGTTTACGTTATTTGTAGAATAGTGACGTACGAAACATGCTACTTTTTATGGAGACCATACTGGCACTTAATGGACATTTAAACCCTTTGTAATACCATCCTTGCCAAGTTTTGTTCAACAGGAATTGTTCAACAGCCCTTGCATTAATTTATAATTTGCATCACTGGCAGATCCAGGGTGACCCTGGGCCCCCCAAGATTTTTTTGGCGCCCTCTTTCCCTGTTTTTTTCTTTTTTTCATTATTTATTTTCAGAATACATTTGTCAATTTGGTCAATTGGCATCTCTGTCGCATTGCACTCCTCTCCCCAAGATTTTTCTTATTCGCGCCCTTGTCACATTGGGCCTCGATCTGACCCTGATTGACATTATCTGCGAAATAAAATCAATTAGGACCCCTTCCTTCTAAAAAAGAACAAAATACAAAAGATTTTAATGTTAAGGTCTAAAAATAATAATTTTTCACTGTAGGAGGATGGGGGCTTCAGGCCGATCCAAATTAAACAACCCTGTGGGTATTAGGAGCATAATATTGGCTCGTAAAGATTGGCTGAATTAAAATAAAAATTAGTCACTAAGTTATTAAAAGATACTGAGGGTGTGTTCCAAAAGCCAACTGCCATTAATTGTAATCAATTATTTGTTATCACTTTTATCCTGAGAAATCTCGTATCTTCAAATTCCACCCATTATATGCTCACAATAATGAGAAGCAAGGCTGTATCCAGGGAGGGGTTAGGAGGTTTGAACCCCTCCGCGAAATGTTTGTCTGACTTGTTAACGTAATGAACATAATAAAAATGAATATAAACAAATATTTTGAAGTAAATTATAAATGTTTTTTGAGTTTTTTTATATCCTCACCCCCCGAAAAAAGTCATTTTGTACCCCCCCCCCCCAAAAAAAAAAAAATCCTAGATACGGCCCTGATATGAAGGTACTAACAATTTAGTTTTATCTTTTCTTATAATTCAAAGAAATGACGAAATTATCTTACGCCCTGGTCTTTTGAAACAAATTGATAATAAGTAACTAATTAATATTGACAATTATTGTTTTTTGGAACAAACTTTGAATTACCTCCCCTTTTCTGTAGATAATGCTGCTCTCGACTCTCTCCAAGAGGGAGTTTTGTTTAAATTTTGGCTGGTCAGTCCCCTTAATTTTTACCTTGTTATGTACCCATGCTTACAATATTTTTCCACTTTCAATCTTACTGGTGACATGATATTGTCTTAATTTATCAATATGCCACTGTCAATCATAATGACAATATGATATCGCTCTTATTTATTTCTTGATTCGTATCACCTTTACGGCAAGGGGAGGATGAGCAAGCAGCCAAAATCATATTTCTAGTAATTTTGTTCGTTTTAAGTTTGACTGCAGTATTCAAGCTGATTTTATTTGTGCTGCAGTTAATTTAATTTGTACTTGTTTTGGGATGCTTTTCGTCAAAAGTTCAATATGGTTCTTTACTTTTCTTTGAAGAATTCCTTTCCAAAATTAAAAAAAAATTAATAACCATCAAGGAGGAATAATTTCCTAAACCACACTACCTTCCCATTTGTAAATAAAATGAAACCATAAAAAGTTGTACCAACGGCTTAAACTTTTAATTAGACTTGAAATTTTTAGTGCTGTACCATCGGATTTTAATGAGCAATATCTCTACAAGATTACGGAAGAAATAATTGAATGAGCAACCAAAATGAAGTAGACACTTGAAATAAAATGTAAAGACACTTAATAAAGAGGGTTTTTTTCTACTAAGATATTTCTTTCATATTGAATGGAAGATTTTTCTAACAGCTTTGTATTTTTTTTTAAATATTGGAGATCATTTGCAATTTCCTTGCAAGATTACAGAAAAAAAATTAGTAACCAAAAAAAGTAAGGAGAGGGATACTTAATACTATCAGTTCCTGTTTCTTATAAATTTCTTTAACATAATACTAAATTTTTGGCATTTTTTTTTATATTGGAGGTTACAAGGAATTAGAAATAAGGAGCCAAGGAGCCAAGAATAAGGAGCCAAAATAGAGTAACGATAAAAATATTCAATAAAAGGTTTTCTTTTTTTTATCAAGCTGGGACATTATCGTTTTTTAACACTATTAAATAAAAAAAAACAGGTTTTTTCAACTGAAAGTAAGGAGCGGCATTAAAACTTTAAACAAAAAGAAATTATTTAGCATGTTAGGGGGGTTACCCTTCCTCGACACCTCACTCTTTACGGTAATGTTTTTTTTAGTACTTTAAAAAAAAGCGTCTTGCTGTTCTAAATAAACGAACATAGTGTTTCAGGAGTCATTCTTAAGGAATTGGGACAGTATTCAAACTTTAGCGTAAAGAGCGATGTGTTGAGGAAGAGCAACCCCCCTCATATACGTAATAATTTTCACCTGTTTTAAATTTTAATGTTGCTCCTTACTTTCAATTGAAAAAAAAACTTTTTTTTTAAATTTAATTTCTAATCGTTTCTTAAATAATGCCAGGAAATCTGGCTACACCTCTATGGAAAAATCCCTCCTCCCCATGGATATGTTATCTAAACAATTCAATCCTGGGGAAAATTTACCCCAGACAATTACCCGTAACATCGCCAAGCGTAAAAACTAAGTCGGCAAAGAGAAAGCAAGACATACGACGAATTTCGTATAGGAATTCTGGCAAATTCCCTCAGTGTAAAGACAGCAAACCTTATTGATTATGCTATAGTAAACCGAAGACTGGCAGGATCAATACAGGATATTAAGGTATATAAAAGTGCTGTTATTGATGTTAAAAGTTACTAAGTCACCTATCATTACCGTTATTGATACTAAATCACCATCTAGAAGTGTCAAGGGTTAATTTAAAGATCCAATTTTCCTCTCGGGAAGTTATGATGTTGGTAGACTCCAGAATGAGAATTTGAGAGAAACTTTCCAGGAACAGCTGAATACTGAACTCTAGAGTTTAAAATTTAATAATGTGGAAGATGATTGGAATAATTTTAGACAAATAATCTGTGAAGTTGCTGAAGGTGTCATAGGGAAGAAAGCTCGGACTGCAGCTAAGAATATTAGTGAAAAAGCTTTATAGTTAATAGAAAGAAGAAAGGACTTGTACAAGAATTATCTGAGTGATAGATCATATGAAAACAAAAGTAATGTAAAGAAAGTGGAGAAAGCATTAAAATATGAACTAAGGAGGTGTGAAGTGGAGGCCATGGATCAAATTGCCGAGGATCTGGAAGATGTAGCTAGACGGCATAATAGTGAAATATTGTACTGGCATGTTAATAAATTGAGAGGGAGTAGTCAATCCGGACTTGGCCAAGTTAAAGATAGGAATGGGGCCCCAATTAGCGATAAGGAAAGAATTAAAGAGAGTTGGGCAGAATATTTTGAGAATTTGCTAAACTGAGATAGAGGTGCAGGAAAAGATATAGAGGAAATGAAGAAGTTTGTGAGACCTTGGATGTGAAGGACGATTTGTTTTGTGAGGAAGAATTAGCGACAGTACTAAAAGGATTAAAAAATAATAAGGCTCCAAGTGATACATAGGGTGGTAAATGAGTTTCTTAAATATGGTGGCTCTGAGGTTAGGATTAAGTTACTGAAGATTATGAATATGATTTTTGAAAAAGGGGAAGTACCTAACGATTTTAGGAAAACCTTAATTAAGCCACTTTATAAGAAAGGTGATAAAAGTGAGTGTGATAATTATTGAGGCATTGGTCTGGCCTCTGTAGGTAGTAAATAACTTAGTAATAAGATACTTTTTAGACTGAGAGATTCTGCAGACAAAGTTTTAAAGGAAGAACAGTGCGGTTTTAGAAAAGGTAGAGGATGCGTCGACCAAATTTTCACTCTGAGGTTAATAATTGAGAAGTGCCTGAGTTGTCAAAGACCTTTGGTCCTAAGCTTTATAGATTATGAGCAAGCGTTCGATTCTGGTGATAGAAGAGCTTTAGTAAAGGTTTCATCCTTGAATGGTATACCAGACAAATACATTAAACTGATTAGTGCTATGTACGAGAATAACACTGCTGCAGTTAAGGTAGGAAATGAGGTTAGCAGCTGGTTTTGTATTAAACCAGGAGTTAAGCAGGGTTGTGTTCTATCCCCCTCTATATGGATTATTTTGATGGACTTTGTCTTAAGTAGCACAGGAAAGGCAATGGGACATCATGGAATCAAATGTGGAGGAACAAGTATCCCGGACTTAGATTATGCTGATGATTTAAGCATCCTAGAGGAAAGTATGAGCAAATTGAATGAACTTTTTAGTCTAGAATTCAGGGTGCTAGAATAGGTTTGAAAATTATTGTTAAGAAGACTAAGTCACTAAGGCTAGGAATAAGCGAAGATGAAAAGGTGACGTTGAGTAATAAAAAGATTGATCAGGTGGGCAGCTTCACTTACCTTGGTAGTATTATTAGTGAAGATGGTGGGAGCAGTCAAGATGTTAAAGTAAAATAGCCAAGGCTCTGTGTGTTCTTTCACAGTTAAAAAAAGTTTGGAAGAATAAGAAGATAAGTCTGCAAACCAAGATTAGGATATTAGAAACTACAGTGATGACAGCAGTCAAATATGGCTCTGAAGCATGGGCGCTTCGAAAAGCGGATGAAAATTTGCTAGGTGTTTTCCAGAGAAATTGTTTAAGGATTGTTATGGGTACCCGGCTGACTGACCGTATTTCAAATAATAGGCTCTACGAAAAATGTGGTTCAATACCGCTCTCCAGGGCTATAATGAAAGAAAGATTGAGGTGGCAAGGGCACGTTGTGCGGATGAAGGATTACAGATTGCCGAAGATTTTTCTTTTTGGCCAACCGTCTAGGGCTACACGGAAAACAGGTCATCCTCGTCTGGGGTGGGAGAACGTCATAAAGAAAGATCTAAAGAAAATGGGAATTTCGTGGGAGGGTGTAAAAAGTGAGGCTTTGAATAGATTGAGATGGACGAGGAGCGTGCGTAGCTGTGTTGGCCTCAGGCGGTACGGTGCTGTGGTGAGTTGTTAGTAGTAGCAGTAGTAGTAAAATTTCCCCTGATAAAATTTCCCTCTGGCAACTTCCCTTCCCATGGAAAAATATCCCCGCGGAAAATGCCACCAGCAGAGAATCCCCCCCCCCCAAACTGAAAAATATATTCATACTTCCCAATAACAAATACTATACGTAAATGAATATTGTAACTTAAAGACCTTTCCTCAGGGGCTTTGTGGGGTCATGATATCTCCAAAGGCATAGTCATTAGCCCTTTCAAATATGTTGAAAGAAATGGCTATCTCAAATTTTAATCTGATGATATTGAGAAGAAAGAGGGCGTTGGAAAGGCCCTAGTTGCCCTACAGCTTTTTGGTCACTTAAAAAGGGCACTACAACTTTCAATTTTCGTTCAAATGAGCCCTCGCCCGTTATTCTAGGACTAGTGGCTCGGTACAATCACCCCTGAAAAAAAAAGGAAAAAAAAGAAAGAACAAATAAAAAAACAAACATCTTTGCAGATCGGAGCTTGAAACCTGCATAGCAAGGTTTTCTGATACGCTGAATCTCATGTTGTAATTTTCATTAAGATTCTTTGACTTTTAGGGGATGTTTCCCCCTTATCTCGAAAATTGAGCAACTTTTCTCAGGCTCGTAACCTTTGATGGGTAGTATTAAACTTAATAATGCTTTATATAATTGAAATCACCATAAAAATTCAATTCTTTTGATATGCCTATTGGTATCAAAATTCCGTTGTTTATAGTTTCGGCTACTATTGAGCCGGGTCGCTCCTTAGTTACAGTTCGTTACCACGAAATGCTTGAAAGACAATAAACGAAACCTCTAATATATTGGACAAAAAGAAAAGAATAGGCCACCCCAATACAGTAACGATAAAAATTCATAATAATAAACAATCCTTTTCCCGCTAAGATATTACTATAGAAATTACGGCTGTTAGGAGCGATAAAAGTTTCAACTTAGTTTGATGGATTTATGGTGTCAAAAGTTAAGTTAAAATTAATGACCTGCAAGTTACTGCATGTAACATTGTAACACTGCATGCGATAAGTTCAGATTTTCCAGTTTTTGTATATAAATTAGTGTCTTGATTAAGTTTCAAATAAGTCATTAAAATAATACTAAGTTGAACTATTCGGTGCATTAGAAATAAAAAGAAGAAATAGAAAGAAAGTGCGACCCGTGGTAGTAAAAACTTTTCCAAAATTTATTAGCATAAGATTCGTGTAGCTTCAAATAAAGGGTGGAAGTCCCATAAAGATGATATAAGTAGAGACCTACATTATACTTCTACCGCCGCTTCACACCTTTTCAAAGAGAGTAAGTAGCCCTCACTTATCAAGGCACTCTTGAGAATCAATGAACTCTATCAAGGCTATACCCTAAGACAGTCATTGTACTCTTGCATAACTGATTTTCTCTAGCCTTGAGAGTTAGTTGTGCAACAACTTAGGACGTTAATTGCACAATAGATTCTGAGAGTTTTATGACTCTCATGCATCATTGCACCGTATGAATCAAAGTGGTTCTAAGTTTCATTGCGCTGGTGCCAATGAACTCTTACACAGTCGATTTCTTTAGCCTTGAGTGTGAATATAAAAACTTGATGGAGAGTTAGCTTCACAGTTCCACATAGACATTTGACTAGCTTACATTAACGCAAGTATGAAAAAACGCTTGAGCAGTAATAGAATTGTAAACAGTTATGTCCAGTAAGAGAACTTATGATACGGAGACGGATTCTGATGTACCATTGGAACAGGCTAGTGACCTAATTTTTATTGTCATATGCTTAGTGGAGTATGTTTTTCATACGGTTTTGTTTTATCGAAACACATTTACAATTCCTTTAGTTAACAAATTGCAGGTACCTGTATGTTATATATAACCTTTCACTTAAAAAAATCCCCACCCTACTAGTTATTCTTGAACCTTTGAATTCAATTAGTGAAATATTTTTGAACCCGGAACTTCAGGGGACGGTAAAAAGCAATATCAAAACTAAAAAGCGCACAAATACTGCCTTTGAGTGGTTTTCTAGCTTAGCCCTTGAGGCGAATCTTGCTTATTTTTGATTCTGAACATTTAATTTTTTTCCGGGGAGACTCATAATTTTTTTGGAACAAGTAGATGCTAATAAATTTTTCTTAGAAATTCATTGACAGAAACCCTCACCTATCACCTTATGAATTAACAATTAAATGAAATCAGTAGTATCCTATTAATGCCTCCGACCGAACCCATTGAATTTATGAATTATTTGTCTGGTATAGGAAATGAGTGGGAGACCAGAGATATCCCACAGTAAAAGAACGATACGCTAGCTGTCTGAACCAACAAGTCAATGATATTATTATGTTCTTAGAAATATATTCTAAGCATTAGGTTTCATGCGCTTACTATGCCATTGAATTGTATGTGTTTATATATCATATGTCATCTTCCATTTAAAAAACTCCCCTCCCTACCAGTTATACTTGAACCTTTGAATTCAATTAGTGAAACATATTTGAACCAGGACCTTCAGGGGACGGTAAAGACCATATCAAATCTAAAAAGCACATAAACACTGCCTTTGAGTGGCTTTCGAGCTTAGTCCTTAAGGCGAATCTTACTTATTTTTCATTCTGAACATTTTAATTTTTTTTTTTGGGGGGGGGGGCGGGGTACTTAGATTTTATTTGGACCAAGACAGTGCTAATAAATTGTTCTTAGAAATACATTGACAGAAATCCTCACATATCACTTTATGAATTAACAATTAAGTGAAATGAGTAGTATCCTATTGATACGTCCGACCACACCCATTGAACTTATTAATTATTTGTCTGTTGTAGGCACAGTTTATAGAATTAGCAGTATGATCATTCTCTATCTCTCCCATTATAAAAACCCAGACAGGGGTGCGAGTGCTCCGGAGAACGTTTTTGCAGATAGAAACATAGGCGTTATCAGATCTTTTCGCGGGTAGACAAGTCAGATTTCTCTTGGACACGAAACAAGTGGAAACCCGCTATTACGAATAATGCACTTGGTAACCATTTCTCAGTGATTGAATATAACAGGCTAATCCGCTAAGGCAGAAACAAGTGGGAGGAGCTTTTTGTTCGCACCGAGACCGAAGACCAGAAATTATCTGCGATAAGCTTACTGTCTATAAACTGTGGTTGTAGGAATCGAACATGGCACCAGCGATTTCCTACAGTAAAAGAAGGATGCGCTAGACATCTCAACCAACTAGTCAATTATAT